>OY288252.1:22304149-22772451 GCA_958450325.1 Agrostemma githago | reverse complement strand
CCACTCCATTTATCGTCCCGTTGTAGGCATCTTTAGTGGAATTAGAAGGACCTTGGTAATTTTCAATGTTTTTATTGTTTGATTGTCATCCTATTAGGGTTTTGTCCATGTCCATTTGGGTGACTAACTTGGTAGTGTTCTCGCTTGTCTTGAGTTTAAAATCGATGCTTTCTCCGCCGCTTCGATGAGGGATTCGGTGATATATTTTCTCTTTGGATGCGGCTATCTTTTTGTATGTCTTCCTTGTTTTTGTGTGTTTGTGTGTGTTAGTCTCATCCCCAATTTTGAGCATGCCCCAACTTGCCTTGCATAGAAGTACTCTGTACTCTACCTCATGGGTATTTCGATGTGAGTTGAAGGGACGGAGCGGGCCCGTTAATTGCCTCGTATCGGCTTAGCATAGACTAGATTAGTAGTAGTAGCTAATTCCTTTTTGGGTCTTTGCTCGAGGACGAGCAACGGTTTAGTGTGGGGGAATTGTTGTGTGTCAAATTTGGACCGTTTTTCCTCCCATTTAGACCTGTTTTTCCTCCTTTTTGCGAGACTTGAGCGCGATTATCGCCGTATTTTGAGTAATTCACGCATTAGTGTCTCTCTTTTGCATTTTACGTGTTTTTGGTAGTTTTCTGTCTATTTTGATAGGATTTTCGACCGAAAACGTATCCGAGCTTCTATGAGCAGGAAAGAGAGAGATACAGTCCACAGAGCAAAACACACGACTGAAAGTTCAAGTAATCCAACCGATCAACAAAGAAAAAGACCGGAAAAGAGGCGAAGGATCACCGGGTGAAGTTTCACCCGATGAGTCACCACCGGGCGAAGTTTCGCCCGACGACATTTTCCACCTCCCGAAGATTTTTGTGACACTCACCACCGGGCGAAACGACCTGGCGAAATTTCGCCCACCTGGTGAAATCTCGCCCGATGGAGAAAAGTGCCAAAAAACGCAAAATGAGAAGAAAATATCACCGGGTGAAATTTCACCCGTTGGTGTCAGCTCGTCAACGGCATGGTGAAGTTTTGCCCCATGAAGATGCAAAGGGTGAAGGTCTAACTTAAAAGAAGAGGAATTGGATTATGGGCCTTAAGATTGTGTGACCCATTAAGAATTAGTATAAATAATAAACCTAGGGTTTCATTTCATTCTTGTGCCTTAAGTGTGCCTCCTTAGGGTAGGAGTAGTGTAGTAGATCTCTAGTAGTAGTAGTAGTAGTAGTAGTAGTAGTAGTTCACATAGTAGAAAAACTCCATAGATTAGAAAGCCTTCTTAGTTTAGATTAAATTTACTCTATAATTTGCAATGAAGTTATCATCTTTGTTGAAGATTTGGGCTTTATTTTGAAGATTGAAGAGTATTGCAAGGATTGTTGACAAGTTCTTGTATTATCCCTTTCAAGATTCAATTTTTATGTAATCTTCATCTTCCTCCTTTAGTCTTCTCCATAATTGGTAGTTTCTTTCCTCTCCCTTTCTTCATTAGTTAGTTTATGTTTTTCTCTCTCTTTTGTTAGTTTCTCCATAGTTTGTGTGGTAGTTTATTTCTCCTTCTTTGTGTTATTTGTTAGTATAGTTTCCTTATTATCTAGTTATCATTTACTCTAGATTTAGTTATTATGCATGCTCTAGTCAATCTCTCCCTTATTAGTGTTTTGATGCTCTTCATTATGAATAGTGAGTAGATTTCTTGTTGGGGAATTTAGGGATGAGGACTTAGATTATTTGAATTGAGGGATGTTGGTGGGTTGTTTGCTTGTTGATTTATCAATGTTGAGGTTTTTGTGTCATTGTTGACTTAAAGCGTACGACTAGGTCGACCTCGACCCACTCTTATCAATATGGGAAAACTCGGGGTAGGAGTTACCTTAATTTGAGAATTACCCTTCTTCGCCGCGAAAGCGAGTTTTTAGGTGGGTTGGGTGAAGAAACCGAAAGGTGGCATTCTCCCTTATCAACGTTGTGACTGCTAAAACCCGATTCCGAGATTCTTAGTCCCCAATTTCCGAATCCCGACTCTCCCCAACACCTTTCCCATTATAGTTTCTAGCTTAGCCGTCTAACTCGCTCACATTAGTTCAACTTTTCTCGTCCCAAAACCCCCTCTCTTCTCGTCCCAAAACCCCCATGTCAACCCCAATAACAATCAACACTCGACTTGACTGATAGCACTTAATCGCCTCCCTGTGGTTCGACCTCGACTTGCCACTACTACATAGAAGTAAGTTGGGACTAGAAATATTGTTTGCATGCGTGTCAGCGACAGCGCGCATCAGAGAGATGTCAACACCCAATCCCGCCCGCACTATAGCAGTATAGCAGCCTCTACTAATCAATCAGTGGGCTGATAACCTAGTGCTTTTTTGTGGTGAAAATACTGTAACATCCGTTGTTTTAACCCTATACCTTTTGCTATATCGGTTGTTTAAAGACAAGTTTTGTCGTCAAAGTAGTTGTGTTTACATTCTTTGCATGCGATTTCACGTGACAGGCAGGCCATGAAAAGATGCACGTAGGAGAGTAGAGAGTACTAGTATTATACGTATTAGCAAATCAGTTTTAACGTGATAATACGGATATTAGTCATTCTCGTGGTATACCTTACCTGGTATTCTGCTTAAGATGTGTCGGTTCGGTATTAATAGAGATGCGTCGAACCTAGTGAGGCGAGCACCGAGACTAATACGAAACTCGACCATCGCTTTGTTCAATTTTAGTTGATTTACGTTTTGATTTTCGTGTTAAGTGTTTTAGCATGCGATTATAAGGTCATAAAAGCAATAAATCATACGAAAAACTGTAAATGCGAATGTAAGTAAATCACATAGTGAGGAGTTGCACCCTCGGAGTAAGTATACACTAAACGAGACACGATGCATAGATAGTTTGAGAACGGGTCTCGGAATTACTCGGTCTATTTAGTGTATTTTAGTGCTTGTGGTTGAAATTGGGACGTTACATATTTTAGTGGTTGCTTGCGGACCTAGTGTCTGCATCTAGTATTGTCGTAGTGCATAATAAAAGAAAGTAGGAATATGGAAAGTTTTGTTTAGCTGGCAACCTAGTGACGACTCGACTTCAATAGGCGGATCCTCTTAGCTTGACCAGTGACTTCGGCAGAGCTCCGTTACCGTCAACCCTTCCTGCGGCTACTCCGGCAGAGCTTCGTTACTATGGACTGATTTTGCGGCTAATCCGGCAGAATTTCGTTACTAGACTTGAGCTAGTCGAAAACAGGCACCTCGGTATCGAGAGGGGTGCTCGAAGGTAAGGAGTGCGTCCATGTCGCTTTTTTATCGGAACTACGATCGAGTGGATCGTTTGCCTCGGGTGTCGGAGTGCGAGCCCTTAGCGAGAGAGTAGAGGGAGAAGAGAAGATGAGAAGTTGTGTGTCGAATGAATGAGGTGAAGGGGGGGGGGGTATTTATAGGTGTTTTCGGCCCTCGTCGCCCATATGGACGCCTGAGCTGAGGCGCACCAAGACTTAGGCGCCTGGGTTCAGGCGTGGGGAGTCTAAGGCGCGTGAGGCGTGGCGGTTGGAGTTTTAAAGATACGATTTTGATACTTTCCAAAGCCGTGAGGCAGGTGTATAATATGTATCTTGGGGGTTAAGGTTCCCCTCCCTTGACCTAGCACCGCGGTTTAAGTGGGCCTCGGGTGTGCATCCCGAGGTTCGCCTGGCGCGATGCTGACTCGGTTCGAGTTTCGGGACCGACTCGGGGTCCCGGTGACAGAATCGACTCTAATTAGTGTCTATGCAACCGTAACGACACGACTAAGGCTGGCATCATGTTAGTTTAATTTGCTCGAGTAATTTATTTGATCCGTTCTATAGAAAAACTACCTAAAACATCGCGAACCCGTGTCGCGTTGCAGTCCTATCGTCATTGGGTGTTTGTTGGGCACTTCTACAGCCACCAGGTTCAAATCTAGGTGTCTACAGAAGCCTCCACTTTGACTGAGGCTTGGACAAGGCGAAAGTCAAAGTATAGCCGCCCAAGTTAATCGAAGATTACGACCTGGTGGTTGTCCGGTCGGGTCGTTTTAAGTCCCATTGGACTGCGTGTTGAGGCTCGCCAGCCAAGGCTTAGAAATCATACCTGACATGTCTTCTTGCGGTTGCTTGCTTGGGCCCGGGCCGTTGCTTGACATCTCGTTCTCGATTTTTTATGCACGCGCGCTTTGTCTTATTCGGTTTATTTAAAATTTTGTTCAATTTTAAGTGTTTTTTGTGTGTTGGTGACGCGTTAAGCGTAAATGCGTTGGCTTTTATTTGAACAAGTGTTTTTGGGATGCTTGTGAACCCTTGATGAAATAAAACGTTCGAGGGCGTCAGTCTCCACTCGAGCGGTCGTCTTCGGGATGCTTGTGACCCCTTGGGAGAAATAAAGCTATGCAGAAATGTTCGAGGGTGTCAGTCTCTGATATGTCGTGTTTATATAGCTTTATTCCCTCGATTACGTTGTCTTTTCCAGTCGGAACGCGCTCTTTAGAGCCGTTTCTTTTAACATTTTTCTTTGAGTGAGTGTTTTTGTAGATTCTACACGATTTCAGGTCTTTATGTGCATTTACACTCATATCTGGTTAGAAGAACGATCCCGAGACAAAACCCGTGCTTTAGGACGTCTAGGCGAAGAAGAACTAAGAAGTGTCGATTCATTGGGCCATGGAAAGCCGCCCAATACTTGTTTTATTAGTGATGTGCGCGCCAGCCTGCCCTGACAGGCCGCCTGCTGGCCGGCCGGCATGACACAAAGACAATTTAAGCTTGATTTTATTATGTGCTTCAGCCCCTGCATGTGGCAGGCCGCCTGCTGGCCTGCTGGCTTGCACACTCAGCCTTTTTCCGCCTATTTTGTATAACTAAGGAGGAGTTGTATTTTTTTTACTATCACTTTTTATGACTTAGAACTTTTATATTAGAAAAGCTACGTGACTCTTAGCATTCTAGCACTCGATTTCAACTCGTACTCGATTTCGGTAAATTCGTTTATGTAATTTTCAGTTTTATATTTCAATCTTCATCTTGAATTACTTAGTTCGTCGTAATTTTCTCTATTTACAATTCGTCGTTCCGTTTAGTTCGCTAGATTCTCGTTCGTTTATCGTTAGATTTATTGACGAACACTTCTTATCATGAATTCTATGTATGCGATTTGTTGTTTCGTAATTATCATGCATAGCTAATTTTCTCGCTAGGGTCGAGGGGGATCGATGGATTATTATACGATTATGTTGCTTCGATACTAAATTTATAATTATGGTAGTACGATTTTCGCGTGTTTTATTTGTCGATTAATTTGTTAAAGGCCACAACATTTTAATCTGTTTGGGAAATTCTAGTTCTTGTCCGAAAGCTGAATTAGGATTAGATCACACGCGATTTGGTAGGGAGTCTAATAAGTTGCGAGAGCCAGTTAGATCCTTCCTAAGTTGACACGATTCGAGAGAACGTGTTATAGCCAACTAGCATGTTTATGTGTTTATTATTATTGTCGCATAATTGTCGAACATCTATCGTGAACCCGTGACCTTAGTTTTCATCCCATTGTTAGATTCTATTATTTTGATTCGATTCCTTATTATCGCATTTTAGTAGTGTTTTTATATTTTTCCATCAATCGACCCGTTTAGAGCATTTTAGAATAGCCATAGCTACTAGACGAATTTAACTGTTTCCCTGTGGATTCGATACCTTGCTTGCTGCTATATTTTTGTTAGTAGCATTGGGTTTATCTTGATTGTGTGAGACGACTTAACTCATATCAAATTTGGCGCCGTTGCCGGGGAAACGGTTTTTCTTGTTTTTTTAGCTTGTTTCTTTTTTGCTCTCTTTCGTCTCAAGGAATTAAAACTCCTTGAGAATGATCTCATTCCCCCATTTTAGTTTTGCTTATGCCCAGGTCTTTTCGGTCATCAGAGCTTACTCCGTTCGATCCTGAACCCGTGAAAACCTTTCGTAAGCGAAGACAATTTTGGAGAGAAATTTCCGCAGCTCCTGATCTCGAGACTTTGGAAGCTATTCATACTGAATTTGTAGCTGAGAACCAGTCCTTTGACGAGGAAGATCAATCTCAGTCCGAGATCATTTTACCACCTCCTCCGATTATAAAAATGCCGAAGCTTTCTAGTCATTCGAAGCCCGAGCAAACTGCTCTTCCTAAGTTGGTTAAACGACCAACTGCCACTCAAGGTGCATTTGAGATTCGACCCGCCTTTATCACTTTGGTGGGGAAGAATCAATTTGGTGGTGACCCTAAGGAGGATCCTCACAAGTATATGAGGATTTTTACTGACTATTGCTCCACGATTCCACTTCCGGCTGGGGTAACTAAAGAAGAAGTCATGGAGATGCTCTTCATGTTCTCGTTACGGGATTCCGCTAGGGAGTGGATAACCGTTTTTGATAAAGTCACCGAGGGGATCACCGATTGGAATTCTCTTGCTCTTGCCTTCTATAAGCACCATTATCCTCCACAAAAGACGAACATGCTCCGGAGTCAAATCACCAATTTTCGTCAAACTCCGAACGAAAATATTCATGAAGCATGGGAGCGGTTCAAGAAGCTTGTGAAGGAATGCCCGCACCATGGTTTTCAGGTTTGGTTTCTTTGTAACCAATTTTATAATGGGTTATATGATGATTGCAGGAATACACTTGATTCGGCATGTAATGGGCGATTCCAATGTAACGTGGATGATGATGATAAGGCTTGGCAAACAATTGAAGAAATGGCATCTCACCACTCCCGATGGGGTAATCCTAGAGGTAATACTCGGTCTAATTCCGGTGAAAGTGGGTCCTCTAATGCCGTGGCTATTCAATTAGCTGCTTTGACTAAGAGGTTTGATGCATTTGAAGTGTCGAATTCTCAAGGGGGAGGAGGCATGCATCAAGTACATGCCATGCAAGATTATGCATGTGTTCGTTGTGGTGTCGCGGACCATCAAGCTCAAGATTGTCTAGGCTCCATAGAACAAGTGAATGCATTTCATTCCATGCGCCCACATTATCCATATATGAACCAACCGGGCTATGATGCATCTCTTTTGTCTTACAAGAGTACTAATGTCTTGAACCCGCCTATTACACCACCCTATGTGCCCCCGCACAAGCAGCAATTCCAGAATCAAGGGAATTTTCAGAACCAGCAAAATTTTGGTAATCAAAGAAATTTCCAAAATCATGGAAATTATCATCAGCGACCTCACTCGGGTCGTCAACAAAATTTTGGCAATACTAATCAGAATTTCAGGAATTCTCATCATAATTTCGGTACTAGTCATCAGAATTTTGGCCAATCCTCTGCACAAGCTCAAGGTAATTCTTCTTCTTCTTCTTCAAGTTCTAATGAAATGGCTGAGCTTCGTAATATGATGCAGATGATGGCTAAGACCCAGGACTCTATGATGGCTCAAATGCAAAAGAATGATCAAGCCAAGGATAATGCCATCAAGAATTTGGAGAACCAAATGGGACACCTTGCCGCGTCACAAGCAACGCGTCAACAAGGTAAACTCCCTTCTCAAAGTGATCAACAGCATGATACGGCTAATGCGATCACTCTTCGTAGTGGCACACACTATGAGAGTCCGTCGACGCCTAAAGATGATAAACCGGCCGAGAAGGAGGAGGTTTTAGTGGAAGATGTCAATGAGGATGTTATTGTGGAAACTCCAAGTGATGAGCGAGTTCCACCACCCACTACTTCCTTTCCCACTCCGACTAGTCTAACAATCCAAGTACCATTCCCGGGTCGATTGAAGAATCGGAAGGAGACTACCCAATTTGGCAAGTTCATGGAGGTTGTGAAGAATTTGCAGGTTACGGTCCCATTTACCGAGCTCATTATGCAGGTCCCATCTTATACCAAATTTATGAAGGACATCTTGACTCGGAAGAGAAGCATTGGTGAGGTAGAAACCATCGCTCTTACTGCAGAGTGTAGTGCTTTTTTACAGAACAAGGCCCCACCGAAGCTAAAGGACCCTGGTAGTTTCTCGATTCCTTGCACTATAGGCACCTTATCGATTGATAAGGCTCTATGTGATTTAGGTGCTAGTGTAAGTGTCATGCCTTACTCCGTATGTGAAAAACTTAATATGGGTCCTCTTAAGTGTACTAGTGTCACGTTGCAGATGGCGGATCGTTCCATAAAACGCCCTTCGGGAGTTTTAGAGGACGTGCCCGTTAGAGTTGGAAATTTTTTTATCCCGGTTGATTTTATCATCCTTGACATGGCCGAGGACACCCAAATTCCCATAATTTTGGGAAGGCCATTTTTGCACACCGCCGGCGCGGTGATCGATGTCAAGAACGGTAAATTGACTTTGTAAGTGGGTGGAGACACCATTGTTTTTTGCTTGGATAGTACACTTAAGAACCCGATGTTGACGGATTCTTGTTGCATGATAGATGTTATTGATGTTGTAGTTCATGATTCTATGGAGGCGTCCCTTATACGGGACCCCTTAAAAGCTCTGATATGTTTGGAAGCGTGTGCAGGTGATGCTTCCGTTGACTCTGCTATCGTTGATGCTTTGGAAGCTGCTTTGGAAGGAACGATGCTCACGGAGGAGCAAGGTGTCGATGTAACCAACATCGTACACACCTCATTTGCAATAGACATAACCCTTCCGGAGCGTAAGCCACTTCCATCTCACCTAAAATATGCCTTTTTAGACGATACCGAGAGCTTCCCCGTGATTGTAAGTGCTGATTTAACTGAGCAACAACTTTCTGATTTGTTAGTTGTTTTGAAGAAAAATAGGAAAGCCTTGGGGTATAGTCTTGATGACTTGAAGGGAATCAGTCCCGATTTCTTCATGCATAGAATTAATCTTGAGGAAGGTCATCATCCTTGTGTCCAGAGTCAACGTAAGTTGAACCCGAATATGCAAGAGGTTGTTAAAAAAGAAGTTATGAAATTGTTGGATGTGGGAATCATTTATGCGGTTCCCGATTCAAAATGGATGAGTCCGGTACAAGTTGTACCTAAGAAGGGAGGGACTATTGTGGTCCCGAATGATAAGAATGAGTTAATCCCTACACGAATTGTGACGGGACGGAGAATGTGTATATATTATAGGAAGTTGAACACCGCTACACTTAAAGACCATTTCCCATTACCCTTTATCGACCAAATGCTTGAGAGACTAGCTTCTCACAAGTATTTTTTCTATTTAGATGGATATTCGGGATTTTTCCAAATCCCGATACACCCCGCCGACCAAGAAAAAGCCACGTTTACTTGTCCCTATGGCACTTTCGCATATCGCAGGATGCCATTCAGGTTATGTAACGCACCTGCCACCTTTCAAAGATGCATGATGAGCATCTTTTCCGACTACATCGAGTCCATTATGGAAGTGTTTATGGACGACTTTAGTGTGTATGGTATGAGTTTTTCAGCTTGCTTAGATAGCTTGGATACCATTTTAAACCGATGTGTCGAGGTCAGTTTGGTCTTGAATTTGGAAAAGTGCCATTTTATGGTCACTGAGGGTGTAGTTTTGGGTCATGTAATTTCCGAAAAGGGCATTCGGGTGGATAAAGCAAAGGTGTAAGTGATTGAACAATTGCCCTTGCCGGTTAATGTAAAGGGAGTGAGAAGTTTCCTTGGTCAAGCAGGATTTTATCGTCGCTTTATCAAGGACTTTTCAAAAATTGCTAAGCCACTTACACAATTGCTCCTAAAGGATGCCCCTTTCGACTTTACTGATGAGTGTGTGGAAGCTTTTAACAAGATTAAGCAGACCCTCATTTCTGCTCCTGTTATTTAGTGACCGGATTGGAATTTGTCATTCGAGATAATGTGTGACGCGAGTGATTATGCTGTGGGAGCGGTTTTTGGCCAAAGGAAGGACAAGGTCTTGCATGCTATATACTATGCTAGTAAAACACGTGATAATGCTCGAGTTAACTATGCAACCACCGAGAATGAATTGCTAGCTATAGTATATGATTTGGAAAAGTTCAGAACCTACTTGGTTGGATCGGAAGTCATTGTTTTCACTGATCATGCGGCTCTTAAGTACCTCCTTGCTAAGAAAGAAGCGAAGCCCCGATTACTTCGATGGATCTTGCTACTCTAAGAGTTTGATTTATCGATCCGGGATAAAAAGGGCGCGGAAAATGCTATTAAGGATCATTTATCGAGGCTTAGAGTTGAGGAGGAAGGAGTTGTCATCCCCATAGATGACTCTTTTCCCGATGATTCTTTCATGGCCTTAACTACCGGTGAAAGCGAAGGACCTTGGTATGCGGATTATGCTAACTACTTAGTTGGCAAGGTATTACCTTCTGATCTTTCTTATCAGGAAAAGAAAAAATTTCTACATGATGTTCGACAATTTTTCTGGGATGATCCTTATTTATTCGAGTGTGCTGATGGTATTTTCTGTCGATGTGTCCCTCAATGGGAAGTTCGAGGAGTTCTAGAGAGTTGTCATTCATCACCATATGGTGGCCATCATGGACCGAGCCGAACCACGGCTAAGGTCCTCCAATCGGGTTTTTATAGGTCAACCTTATTTCGGGATGCCCAAGCCTTTATTATGTTCGGCGACCCATGTCAAAGGACCGGTTATATTTCTAGGAGGCATGAGATGCCTCAAAATGGGATTCTCGAGGTAGAAATTTTTGATGTCTGGGGTGTAGATTATCAAGGCCTGTTCCCGTCATCCAAGGGCAACCGATATATTTTGGTTGCGGTTGATTATGGCTCCAAGTGGGTGGAGGCGGTAGCATCTCTTGCTAATGATGCTAGAACGGTGATATCTCTGTTTAAAAAGATTATTTTCTCCCGCTTTGGTGTTCCAAGGGCGATTATTAGCGATGGTGGAAGCCATTTTCATGATAAGCGGCTTGATACTTTACTTGCTAAGTACGGTGTCTCTCACCGTACCGGTCTTGCCTACCAACCTCAAACGAGTGGGCAAGTTGAGGTGTCTAATAGGGAATTCAAGTCCATTCTCCAGAAGGTTGTGTCGAAAGCTCGAAAGGATTGGAGCTCTAAGCTAGATGATACACTATGGGCCTATCGCACCGCCTTTAAAACGCCTATTGGTACTTCGCCTTACCGATTGGTTTATGGCAAGTCATGTCATTTACCCATCGAGCTTGAGTACAAGGCTTGGTGGGCGATCAAGGAGCTTAACTTGTATCCGAATTTGAGTGGGGAGAAGAGACTCATGCAATTGAATGAGTTAGAGGAATTCCGTCTTGGTGCCTATGATCGTACTCGGGTTTATAAGGAGCGCACCAAGCGGTGGCATGACAAGCATATCCTTCACCGTGAGTTTAATGTGGGGGATAAGGTATTATTGTTCAATTCTAGACTCCGGTTGTTTCCCGGAAAGTTGAAATCTCGTTGGTCCGGACCATTTTCCGTCACCCATGTTGGTAGGTTTGGCTCGATTGAAGTCGAGAGTGATTCGGGTGAACGGTCAACGATTGAAATTATATCATGAAGGTGCTCAAGTTGGAGCGATTGAAGTTATACAACTTCATCCCGTTCCTTCATCCCACTAAAAACTTATGCTCATCAAGTCTTGCGGGACTCTAAACCAGGGCTACCGGGAGGCAGCCCGGGTATGTAAATAATTTTCCTCATTCTCGTTTTATTTTTATTTTTCGTGTAGTTGTCTTAGTGAGGATGGGAGGAGGGACTAATATTTTTGGAGATGCGCAGAATCATCGGAAATAACTCGGATTGAGGAAATTAGGGAAAAAAAATTCACCGTGCTCTTGATTGTATAGCAGGTCACCTCAGCCTAGGCCTAGGGGGCTTATCGATTCTAGGGGCCGAGGCACAAGATAAATTTGAGTTCTAATATAGAGATTTGTGCACCTTAGCCTGCCCCTAGGCCCCCTATTTACTTCAGCGGCCGAGGCACAAAGAAAATGAGCCAAAATTGGAGCAAAATATCAAGAGCAAACGGATTTGTACAGTCAGGCCGGCCAGCCGGGGGCCGGTACCTGCCGGGTGTCTGTGAGAGGGCATATTTGATTAAAAAAATTCGAAAATAAGGAGGTGTGCAGTCAGGCCGGCTAGCAGGCCGCCAGTCCATACCGGCCGGCAGTGAGACAAGTGTTTAATATTAAAAAAAACCCTGAAGTGCGTCAGGCCGGCCAGCAGGCCGCCGGTCCATACCGGCTGGGCCGCACAACACCCCCCAAACCCATTTTTTCCGTCATTTCCTTCATTCATTCAGCCCTCTCTCGCCTCTCTCTTCAACTCATCTTCCTTCCCCTTCTACCTCAGTCTCTCTCCTCAATTTCCCAACTTTCCCCAAATACTGCTACTTTCAGCTAATTTGTGATGGCTCCTCGGCACAAGCGCACCATGAACGACCATGCTCAACCCGACATTCCTTCTGATCCAGTTTTTCCAGGTGTGATTTTTACCACACTTGACCAAAAGGTACGATTTCAGAACTTGAGAAAGCGGTCTATTGTTCCTACTCGTTTTATCGATCGTGATGCTATGTGAACTTTAGGCTTAGATTCTACTTTGGAACTCTTGTTTAAAGGTGTTGGTATAGGTACATTATTTACGATCCGTCGTAATACGTATACTCAGCTTACGTTGGAATTTCTGAGTTCATGTGAGGTGACTAAGAATAGACGATCGGGTGCGATTTTTGTTGAGTTCCGTCTACTGAATACTACTTTTGAGCTGAGTCTGAAGTAGTTTGGGGATTTTTTTGATTTTAAGGATTATGAGGACCGTTCACCACCCGAGCATGCTAACTTTAGGGTGGGTGATTTATGGGAATGCATTGCTGATGCTCGGTACACTACCGCGGGGCATATGAGTTCAAACAATATTCATACACCAGTTATTAAGGTGTGGCAGAGGTTTATGTGGTGGACGATTTAAAGGAGCCATATAATGTACGCACCGAGGAGATGTTTATTTTGGGCTCGTATTTGCGGCGTAAGCCGAAGGTATGGCATAATAATATTGCCTATCACGTCGTCCTCCAGTTTAGGAGAATTGCTACGGCCGGTGCCGATGTTCCTATTTATATAGGTGGGTTAGTCACGCAATTAGCTCTTCGGTTGACTACTTTTCGCGAAGCGGATCATGATCCAGTCCCAGGCGAGATTACCCTTAGCCTCCGATATTTGGCTTCTCTTAACTGGATTTATTCTAGGCATCAAAATCGTTAGGCTTGGCTTATTCATGAGCAGGCGACTATCATTTTGCAAGCCGGGTCAGTTTTGTCAATTGAGGCTGATTAGCCTAATTATTTATTACCCGTTGCTGCCCCTAGCTCTCTCCCTTCCTCGCATGTTGTTACCTATACTCGTCGTCCCACGAGCGAGCCTAGTACCTCCCAGCCCACCTCTGAACCCGGTCCATCTCAGCCTGCTTCCGAGCCCACCACCACTACCCCTTTTGAGCAGCCCCCTCCACCACCCCAGTATGCTCCCCTCCATCCCGATCTGATTGCATGGATGGAGCTCATGGAGTTGAGTGCCGGTTCATCCCGTTCTGATTTTGATACTTTTCGCACGGAGACTCGTGCCGACACCGCTGCTACTCACGCTCGCATAGACAGGTTATATGCTGATCAGTGCCTCGGAATGTATCCCGTTTATGATGACTATGCTAGGGGTGCTGCTGTGCCACCACAGGGCCCTTACCCCTCGTACTTTTCGTGGCCCGCGGGTGGTTATTCCGATCCTTCCATTCATGGCGGCTTCCAGCTTCATACTGCTTATTTTAGTGCCCCGACGGGCCCTGCTTTTAGAGCCGCCGGTGAGTATCAGGGGGGTGGTTGGTATACAGGTGGTGTGTCTGGTTCCGGGACTGCTGCAGATGATGATATGGAGGATGATGATGATGATCAGTAGCGGATTGCTGATTTCGCTACCTCTCCGTGTACATAATTGGTATGTCTTTTCTCTATCCTCGGTTTTTAATTGTGTCCCCCACCAATTTTGAGTCTGTATGGTTTGGATATTGAGGACAATGTCGAGTCTAGCGTGGGGGAGTTTTTAGTATTTCTCGTTTTATTTTCTTGAGTCTTAGTGTTTGTCTATGATACCAATTATGCAGCAATGATGATAATTTGCACTTTTTAGGCTACCTACTCGTTCCTAATTGGCAATCATTTGACCTTTGTAATGTAGAATAATAATTAATCGATAAGTATGCAACCAACTGAGCTATAATTTGTGATTCCCATTTAAATTGACCTTGCATCTAGGCTTTAACTACAAAATTGGTGAGATTTAGAGCCTCCTGTAGCCAGTACATTCATACCTGGCTACCACTTAGGTTGTGTGTGTAGGTCTCCTCGTGGAATATGCTATGTCAGTACGCATAAGTATGGTGTTTTCCCCTTTATTTTGACCAACTTGCCTAGTGATCATTTTTGGGACATTTTCATTTTCATCCATTTCTACCCATTTTATCCTTGGCTAAAATTTTAAGAATTCACAAAATGAACTACAAAATCAAATTTGCCTACCTAGCCAAGCTTGATGAAGTAGGTCACCTAGTGCGTTCTATGCTCGTTATTGTGCGATTTTGGAGATTTTTGATGGACGTTTGGATGTGGTTGACTCTGTTTCAAGGGAGTTTGTAGATCTTGTCCAGGTCAATTTGAGTCATTGTACATTTGCTTCTAATTTCATCAAGCTTTGAAAAAAAAAGCAAATCAAAAGAAAAAGAATCCAAAAAAAGGAAAAAGAAAAAAATCAAAACAACAAAAATATGTTATTCTCGTTACTTTTATTTTCCATTTACTTGATGAAATTTAAGCGCCCTCTTTTGACCCCGGACTCGTTCTCGTTGTTTGGTGACTTGTATGTTTTGTTTATGGAAGTGGAAGAATTTTTGAGTTGAGCATTATCGCACTAGTTAGTTCACTAGCTTGGCCTTAACCTCACATGACCATTTTGATTTCCACCTTCTACCTTGTTATCACCATCTTTGCCGCCCTTTGTGATCTTAGCATGTTTTGTAAAAATTTAGAGGTCGATACCATACTAGATTGCGGGCATATTTCCACGAGTTGAAGTAGTTGAGCGTTTTCACATATATATTTCACATATACACACCCTTCCTAATTGAGCGATGAGTGGCTCCGTGAGTAGCCTTTGCAAGGGTTTTGGTTGAAAATGTGGTTTCTACATATTATGCTTGGTGAAGTTGTGCATTTGTTGATGGTTTATTTTTCCTATTTCCCCGTCTTGGAATTCGTTTCTTAGACTTGGTGGGATGTCTGCTATGATGGACTTGAGTATTTTGGTTGCCTATTATTTGCTTTGAGCTGTTTCGGTATTATATTAGTTGTTTTCTTACGGGTCTTGCTTGAGGACAAGCAAGGTTCGGTTCGGGGGAGTTTGATGTGTCGTGTTTATATAGTTTTATTCCCTCGATTCCGTTGTCTTTTCCGGTCGGAACGCGCTCTTTAGAGCCGTTTCTTCTAACATTTTGCTTTGAGTGAGTGTTTTTGTAGATTCTACACGATTTCAGGTCTTTATGTGCATTTACACTCATATCTGGTTAGAAGAACGATCCTGAGACAAAACCCATGCTTTAGGACGTCTAGGCGGAGAAGAACTGAGAATTGTCGATTCATTGGGCCATGGAAAGCGGCCCAATACTTGCTTTATTAGTGATGTGCGCGCCACCCTGCCCTGACAGGTCATCTGCTGGCCGGCCGGCATTACACAAAGACAATTTAAGCTTGATTTTATTGTGTGCTTCGGCCCCTGCATGTGGCAGGCCGCCTGTTGGCCGGCTGGCGTGCACACTCAGCCTTTTTCCGCCTATTTTGTATAACTAAGGAGGAGTTGTATTTTTTTTATTATCACTTTTTATGACTTAGAACTTTTACATTAGAAAAGCTACGTGACTCTTAGCATTCTAGCACTCGGTTTCAACTCGTACTCGATTTCGGTAAATTCGTTTATGCAATTTTCAGTTTTATATTTCAATCTTCATCGTGAATTACTTAGTTCGTCGTAATTTTCTCTATTTACAATTCGTCGTTTCGTTTAGTTCGCTATATTCTCGTTCGTTTATCGTTAGATTTATTGTCGAACACTTTTTATCATGAATTCTATGTATGCGATTTGTTGTTTCGTAGTTATCATGCGTAGCTAATTTTCTCGCTAGGGTCGAGGGGGATCGATGGATTATTATACGAATATGTTGCTTCGATACTAAATTTATAATTATGCTAGTACCATTTTTGCGTGTTTTATTTGTCGATTAATTTGTTAAAGGCCACAACATTTTAATCTGTTTGGTAAATTCTAGTTCTTGTGCGAAAGCCGAATTAGGATTAAATTAGATCACGCGCGATTTGGTAGGGAGTCTAATAAGTTGCGAGAGCCCGTTAGATCCTTCCTAGGTTGACACGATTCGAGAGAACGTGTTATAGCCGACTACCATGTTTATGTGTTTATTATTATTGTCGCATAATTGTCGAACATCTATCGTGAACCCGTGACCTTAGTTTTAATCCCATTGTTAGATTCGATTCTTTATTATCGCATTTTAGTAGTGTTTTTATATTTTTCCATCAATCGACCCGTTTAGAGCATTTTAGAATCGCCATAGCTACTAGACAAATTTAACTGTTTCCCTGTGGATTCGATACCTTGCTTGCCGCTATATTTTTGTTAGTAGTATTGGGTTTATCTTGATTGGGTGAGACGACTTAACTCATAACAGTCTCCACACGGACACTTGTCTTTGCGATGCCTCTGACCCCTAGGACAAAACAAAATGATATAAAACTATTCGAGGGCGCCAGTCTCCAATCGAATAGCTGTCTTTCGGGATGCCTCTGACCCCTAGGACAAAATAAGCCAAGATAAACTACTCGAGGGCGTCGGTCTCCACTCGAGTAGCTGTCTTTCGGGATGCCTCTGACCCCTAGGACAAAACAATATAGAATGCTCGAGGGCGTCAGTCTCCACTCGAACACTCGTCTTTGGGATGCCTCTGACCCGTAGGACGAAAAAAACTACTCGAGGGCGTCAGTCTCCACTCGAGTAGCTGTCTTTCGGGATGCCTTTGACCCCTAGGACAAGATAAAACATTCGAGGGCGTCAGTCTCCGCTCGAATGAAAATTGCTGTGGAGGTATCAGACTTCTTCGAGAGCGTTGGTATCTAATCGAATCAAATTGCTGTGGAGGTTTCACACTCCTTCGAGAGCGTTGGTATCCACTCGAATCAAAATGCTGTGGAGGTTTCAGACTCCTTCGAGGGCGTTGGTATCCACTCGAATCAAATGCTGTGAGGTTTCAGACTCCTTCGAGGGCGTTGGTATCCACTCGAATCAAAATGCTGTTGAGGTTTCAGATTCCAATGCCTCTCGGATAACTAAGACCCTTTAGGCGAAAAATTGTTGTCGGTTCATTAGTTTTAGTTAAGTGTTTTTTTGTTTTGCGGGTTTGTCTTATTTTGTTCGGGTTTGCTTTTGCTTTGTCTTGGTTTGTTATGCATTTAGGATTTGTTCGGAGTTTGTTTAGGTTAGTTTGGTTCTTATGCTTGTTTCATTATCGAGAGTGCATTATAGATGTCGATTAGTAATTATTCTATTTATTGTTATTTCGCTTGTCTTAAATGATGTGTGTTAAGCCTCGTTTGTTTTTGTTTTAGTCTGTGCCGGACTGTTTAGACGCGCATCCATCAGCGCCCCAATCTTCAGGCGCGCAACCCCCAGCGGTTCAGGATCCGGACGCGTCAGCTGAAGCGGTCGGGTTTTCATGGACCGGGTCTGTTTAAGTAAACGAAAATTGGGGGCGCTTCGTTCATTCGACCAAAAAGCCGAACGCGTCTCCCCCTTCGTCCCAAAATCGACTTCTTGATTTTTCTTGCCAAGTTTCGTCTCGATTTCCGTTATTCACGACAATGTCGACTCCGGGTAAGTGTTCTTTACTTGTTTATTGTCGGTTTTGCTTGATTTGATTGATTGTGAATTGGTTTTGTTGAAAACCTAGAAAATCGATTAGGGTGTTTTTGACTTACTATGTTTCGATGCTTATACTTAATCTTATTGTTAAATTAGGGTCGATTAGAGCTTGTTAAATTAGTTATAAGCTTGATAGAGGTTTTCGAAGTGCGACAATGGCTCCCTATAGTGATAGGTTTGAGGTACTAGGGTTAGGGACCGCTTTCCCGAATATTCTCGCATCTGTTTTACGTAATCTTGTTCAAATAGTGTTTGTGAGGATATGGGTAGTTCCCTCGTCGATTTTTATGAGTTAGGACGGCCTTTCGGGCTCTCCGTGAGGTTTTGAGTGTCTTAAGACGGACCAACAGGTGTCGTAACGACGCCGGATTTTCCCAAAACAACTTCCTTTGTGACCGGGATTAAAAATGGGTGCTAGTGGCTTTTCCGGAATTTTGATATACTTCTCCAAAATTTTGACCTATTTTGACCTGTTTAAGCTGTTTTAGCCTGACCAGAGGTATGTTTTTTGTTTCTTGTTTGGTTTTGCAGTTAGAGGCCATGCTGAGCGTCCCGAGGGAATTCCCTCGTTGGTACTAGTGAGGAGGTTGTTGGGGCGAGTTCACAGACTCCTCGAGGGATTCGCAGGAGACGACGGAGCATCTCGTCTCAGCGCCGCGACCCCGAGGCCATTAATGAGGCCGATTTTGATAGAGTGAAGAAGCGCAAGCTTCCAGAGACGGTGGCTAGGAGGGCTCATGTCCTGGTTCCTGTACCGGAGAATGAGAAGATTGGTTACGAAGATCCCGAGTGGGCTCGGGACTGGGATGGTCATCAGCTGCTATTTCACCTTGACCTTCACGTTTCTCACCGCATCGTGCGTGGTTTGGTGAGTATCCTATTCGTGCTTATTAGTTATGTTTTAGATTTTTTTTTTTGGCTCGGGTTAGATTAGGTTTGTTTTGTTTATTCTTGCATTGTTCTGGTTTGCAGCCCCCAGGTCCGATGAGGACTTTTTCGGGCTTCACTACGTGTCTCGATATTTACTCTCAAAAGTTGACTGCCGCGGTAAAGGAGATTATCGCGAGGACCGCTCTAGGTCCCGTGATCGAGCAGTGGGTCCGGCTGGTGGGTTGCAAGACTAAGTGCAACCTTATGGTGATTAGGGCGATGATAGATCGCTTCCATGATACTACTTCGACCTTCCACATGGGTTTTGGGGAGGTCGGGATGACCCAAGAGGATTTTGGGATGATTACCGGCCTGCCTTGGGGTCCGGATAGGATTAGGTGGACCGCCGAAGGCCCTAGTCTAGATAGTGATGAGGTGCGGGGCCTCATCGGGGATTGTTTAGAGCGTGAGGCATATAGTGCGCCTCATGCTCTGGTGAGCTCGTATATCACCGATCACTTCAAGCGAGTGGCAGTGTTAGAGGGTCGAGAACCCAATACGCCAGAGCAGGATGCCCGGTTGTGGTTGTGGTACTTCCTAGGGTTGACCCACTTCTCGGATAAAAGCAAGAGGTTTAGTACTAGGATTTTACCTTTCCTAGCTGACCTGGCTCAGCTAGGACGTTATGATTGGGTGACCGCGGCTTTCGCGGAGATGACTTGCTGCCTGCAAGTCATGGTGAGACCATTGGAGATAGAGTCGGCTTCAGTTGTGCCCATTGTGGGTTCGAGCCTTATATTAGAGGTTAGCTGCTATTCTCACTTTTGTCTTCCGAGTTCTACTTAGTTTTGGTTTAGTGTTGCTAAAGTTGTTATGAGATTTTGCAGGCTTGGATCTATTCCTATTTTCCTTGTTTGGCTCCTAAGACGGTGCGGGTGCACCCGAAGATATTCCCGACGGGGATCGAGTGGAGGCTGGCTAAGCCTAAGAGCACAATCAGCCACTGCCCATCGGAGAATGCGCTGGTTAACAAGCAACGCCTAGAGGATGTAAGTTTTCTTTTTATAGCCTATTTTGTTTAGTAGCCCCTAAGGATTGGGATTCATGGGGATGTTGGTTCTATTCGTGTAGTTTGTGGCCCGTCCTTGGGCCGATTATGAGGGCGTGCCCGGGTATGTGAATGCGGAGCTGCGGCCTCGGAGTTATAGAAGGATGCTTCTTCCTGCGTTGTTTCGCCCAGTTTGGTATCTGGGCGAGCGGTTGGTGCGCCAGTGTCTATATGACGATTTCAGGGTGCCGGTTGATCCTCCCCGGACCATGTTCAGACCACTGACCACCGTAGAGGTCCTCGAGGATAGGGACGGGGAAGGATGCGATACGCTTTTGGTTCTAAGGTTTCTTTTGCGGTTTATTGTTTCCTTGCCCTCTGATCGACCGATCTGTTGTTTTCTCAGTTGGCCGATCCGGCTGATGAAATCCAGCCCCCAGATTTCCCCTTGACGCTGCTTAGGGTAGACGCGGCCGGGATACCCTTCACCGACCCTCTTCCTCTGTTTTCTGCCGAGGAGATGGATGCCGGGATAGAGTGGCGTGACCGGGTATACCGAGTGAGTTTTGGCTTTCTTTCCTTGTTTGGGTCTTAAGAATTTAGGGTCGGTTTGCCTAACTTTTGTGGTTTCAACTCTCAGGTTTCGTCAGGTTGCCATCAGCGGTTGTGGCAGGCCGCCAACTGCTTCCGGGTCTATGCCTCAAGGGTTTCCCGTGACACTTCGGGACCTCGATCGGTGAGTTTGCGTGACTAGGGTGGTTTTCTAGGATGCTTGCGTGTTTTCCTAATGTTTTGGTGTATTTGCAGGATGCCTCGGATATGGTGGGACAACTGGAGGCTCGGGTGACCGAGCTCAAGGCGAAAGAGGTTGAGGCGCAACGGCTCCTGCAACCTCGGGCTGACGAGATCGCTTTCCTTAAGGAGCAGGTGGCTCGATTTCGGGGCGAGACTGTGCGCAGGGTGAGGCTAGGCATCGGATTGAGAGGGAGACTGAGGCTGAGGCTGAGGCTACGGGTGCTACCGAGGAGGTTGGAGGAATCCCCGAGACGGCTACTCTAGACATGCTGTCGGGGATGGATTGTAGTGAGTCCTCTCTTCTAGATTTGGAGGATCTAGGTTTGGATGACGACATTTGTGAGGTCGTGATAGCTGTTGGTGCGGCTTCTAGGGGTCCTCCCTAGCCTCGATTTGTGTATGAATTTGTATATTTTGTACACTCGTTTTAGATTCTTAGTATTTGAATTAGTTTGATTAGTCTTGTGTTTGGCGAATTGTTTACCTAGATTGACAAGTAATAACTTTTTCGTTTATTTATTTTGCGATTTGACCTAGTTTAGGGAGTGTTAGCGTTGCATGAGAGCATGAAAACAGTTCCTTTCGGATGATTTGAAATGGGTTAGTTTGAGCCGGGAATCGGATCAAGTAGTACGTCGATTAAAATGTTTGACTCGAGACGTCTAAAGATGTAAGAAATGCTTTATAGCAAAAGTGTATCGACCGAGTGCATGTTCGGTGTTGGGAGACAAGTGTGACTGTCTCGACATTCATGTTGAAAATGAGGCAAAGAAGAAAAAGTTAGACCACTTTTTATATCTTAGTGACGATGTCGTACTGGGCTACGGACGCGAATTGGCGATAGCCGTTAAAGGCTACAACACGCCTAGGTGGGGCTTATCCCCCTAACAGAAAAAATGAAAAGATGTATAAGTCTGATGGGTCCGACGGGTGAAATTTGTTGTCCGTATGGCCTTGTTGCTCTTGCATGGGTATTTTGGCTTTCGGGAAGGATTTTAGCGACTTCAGGAGGTCGTTCCTGACGTCTGGGGTTGTCGGATGTGAGAGAAAGGTTAAGGAATGTGGAGAAGACTGTATCACAGAATAAGGGAGCTATGTGGGCTAAGGTCGCTAAGTGCCCGACCGAAGACGATGTTACTAATCCTAGTATTCGTCAGTTCATCTAAACGGGCCGAGACCGACAAGACCCATATTGAAAATGTGAGTGAGGAGGGGAAGTGAGATTGGCTGGGCTCGCTTTTGGCTAGGGAGGTGGAAGCTTGCGTTAGGAGGGTCAATGGTGAGAGACTCAAGCAAGCACACCCGAATGGCAAGGGAAAGGAAAAGTTGGAGCGGTAGAGCCCAGCCGTTTAGTACTATGTTGCATTAATTGGTATTATGTGGCATATTAGTACTAGTTTTTTGTAGGTTTTGCTTGACACGTCGTCATTTTCCGGGGTAGCCGGATTTCAGATGCTCGATGTAAAGGGCCTCGACAAAGGCTTGATTTAACTGATTTTTTTTATTAATGAGAAGCACATTTTTTTATTATATATTTTTTTGTTTTTTTCTTATGGCTCGCAACTCGATTCTTCATTTTGCCCGGAGCACCCTTTCGGGTTTTCACTCTGTCCTCGGCTCACCTTTTGCTTTGTCTTTTTTTTCTCTCTTTTTTTGTTTTTTTTGTATTTTTTTCAACAACGGCTCGCAGCTCGTTTCTTCATTTTGCCCGGGGTGCCCTTCCGGGTTTTCACCCCGTCCTCGGCTCGTCGTTTGTGCTTCGTTATTGAAATCACTCATTAATCGGAACATAGGGGTGGCTCCGACTTGCATGTGAATCGAGTAATCGATTTCGTTATTTGGTTGGTTGTACCCGGGGAAGGGTTGCCTACGTATCCGTGTTAATACAAAATCAAACCATGTTCGTAGTTCTTTATAGATGTGAGTGATTTTGCTTTAGACTCGTTATGCCAGTTATCGATATGAGATGTTTAGAGTGTACCCACCCTAGTTAAAGAACTAAGGTGGAGTGATTGGGGTGTGACCCCTTGTAAATGACAATTACCGAGATACCGTGTTTGGGTCAGGATGACTGGCTTGGATGGTTTTGGAATGTGGAGCTAGGTGGTAAGCGGTTTCGATAGATCAAAATCTAGAGCTTGATTTTTGTGGAGCTAGGGCTATGGGCTAAGGTTTCGTAATGTGGTAGGAAAGAGGAAGCTGAGTGAAATGACTCAGACTTCAATCGGGTGGGATGTAAATTGCGTGGGATCTCATTTCCATGTCTGGCCCTTACGGTTGGGATTATCCTATTGAGCTTGAATCCTCAAAATTCGGGACTGTCTCCTAACAAGTGTCCCGGGAAGGTCTTAAGGGTTGTAATGCACGAAGGCTAGTATTTGGGTGCTAGTTGACTGGTCTGTTCATTTTTACCCCCTTTTTTTTTCGTTTTTTCCCCTTTTTTTTTACTTTTGTTCGGACTTTTATTGGATGATTGAATCTTGATTCCAACATCTGAACTTGGCCGCGGTCGTTTCTGCATTGGTGGATATGACCGTTTTGGTTTGCTTTGGTTTAGTTTTCGCTTGGCTCTTTTTCGCCATTTAGACTCTTTTTTTTGTCGGACTAGCACCTATGGTGAGAATTGGTCGGTCTTTGTTCGAGAGATATTTATCGTGGGAAATGGGTTTGCCTTCCGTCTTTGATCACAAGCTAAGAAACTATCCAGATTTGTCATAGGATTCGGGAATGCTCGTTCTAAGGGATGGTTATGTGGCTTTCTACACCAGACATGGAATAGGTAAAAGAAAAGAACACGGGATCTCAGTTCTTGTACTTCTTCGTTGTTTCGAGGTATATGTTTGATTGTTATCGATAAATGGCATAATACCGAGTCGTAAGCGAGAAATATATGTTTTAAATCAAGCGATTGTCGAGGCGCATTATAAAGGAAGAAAAGTTTATTTCTTTTTATTGATAGTAATAAGCGGGCTATGCGCCCGAGATAATGTTTTCGGGGAGATGGAGGACAGATCCCCTCGCACCTCTTGACTCGGAGTAAAAACAAAAGACATTTGTTATACTATTAGGTCTAGGCCCTAAGACTACCTAGACTCTAACTCGGACACAGATTTACTCGTCTCGGCGGATGCCCTTGGGTTGTCAGGATCTTCCTTAATATTCCGGA
Organism: Agrostemma githago; assembly: GCA_958450325.1. Taxonomy (NCBI): domain Eukaryota; kingdom Viridiplantae; phylum Streptophyta; class Magnoliopsida; order Caryophyllales; family Caryophyllaceae; genus Agrostemma; species Agrostemma githago. Next base: position 22,748,631 of record OY288252.1, on the reverse strand, counting down.
CATTCTCCTCTATAGGGTCGAGGTGGGAACAATCGATGGCGTCGCCGAAGACTGCGTGAATGCTAAAAGGGTTTGTGGTATTGTTTGGTTTCTAGGGTGAAGGGAGAGGAATCGTCCCGTTTTCTATCATATTTTGTATGGTATGGTTGAGCCGAAAACAAGATTCAGTATTATGGCCATTACCACGATGGAAATGGCAATATTTATTAGCATCCCATGCCTTTGACCTCTTGTCTGCGGGTGGGTCTGTAGTAGGACCTAATGGCTCGAGCTTTCCTTGCTCAGTTAGCCTTTTTTAAGGCTTCGGTGTATATGATGCCTAGCTTGGAAAATAACCTAGGGGTGGAATTCGTCCTCCCTCTAGTGGTTGGTTCAACAAAGTGTACTTCCTCGGCTTTGTTATTTCTGGATGTTCCATAAGGTCGAGTTCCCGTGGAAGTGGTTGGTCCCTGATAGCCTTTCCCCATTATCTTGGAGAATACTCCCTTTTTCATATCGTCCTCTAGGCGTATTCCCAAGGTGGATAGTTTCTTGAAGGTATGGATGTTTTGGTATCTAAGGTGGGAGGCGTAAGCAGGTCTGAGGTTATCGACAAATTTCTCTACTAAGGTGGCCACGTCAGGGCGGTTTACTAATTGGGTGCTGACCTTTCTCCACGTAGTCAGAAATTCGGAGAAGCCTTCCTTCTCGTTTTGGGAAAGGACATCGAGGCTTCGGACGGTAACTTATGTTTCGGAATTATCCGCGTATTGTTTTGCGAATTCTATGGAGATGTCATCGCAGGTGGATATCTTTTTAGTGTCGAGGGAATAAAACCAGCATCGTGGGGTGTCGTCTAAAGAGGATGGGAATATCCTAGCAAAAAGGCTGGGCTTGACCCCCTTAATGGCCAGGTAATCCTTGAAGGCCCGGATGTGGTTGAGGGGGTCCTTAGTTCCTTTGAAATTCGGTATGTCGGCTAAGGAAAAGTTTTCTGGTAGCTGGTCGTTCACCATTTCAAACTTCCTATGGTTTTCGAGGTGGACATTGTTGCCTTGGTTTAGGCGCATTTGGTTTTCAAGGAAGTCTATGCGGTTCATGGCAGACTGTAGAATGTCGTCCTGAGGTGGTGTGATGGAGTCATTAGGGGTGACCCTGGCGGGAACACTGCCAAGCGGCGTGGAGGTTAAAAGGACCTCGTTGAGGATCCGGTTATGGTGTTCATCATAGACTTTATCTTCCAAGTGGCCTAGGCGGGAATTGATGTTGTTTACGGATGCGTTTATGGTAATGATGGTGGCATGTAGGTCTCGGATCATGTTCGCTAGGGTTCCTACGGTGTTATCCCCGGATTGTTCGGCGTTGTTCCCACTATGGTTACTTGTGTCTACGCTTGAATCTCCTGACATGACTGCGGACGGGGTGGTATTAATGAGAATGAGTTTTGCCAGACGTTCTAGAGACTTGAGGAACGCCCGTAATTGAGCGACGTGGAAATGAGACCCTTGACCCACGTGTGTGTGGTCACTGGCTTAGGGACTCAAGTGCTTTAGACTCTTGGTGTATTCGGCAGGACGCCTTACGAATTATAGATCTCTGTGACGAGACGATTTGACACAAACCTCGGAGGTGGGGTTTAAAGAGAACTTCTCGAAATGAGACGACCCGAAATGTAAGACCTCAAGTAGAGGCGATCCTAGTAACTAACATAGATAGTTAATCACACGGTTGTACGACGTAAATGGGTTGATCGCGATCCCGGCTCAGGATCAAAGGATTTTGATATATGCTTCTCTTTTGAAAACGACCAATCGTCGCGGCGAAAAACCTTTTAAAAAGGACGATTTGTAAAATTAGGGTGACGATGGTGTGGTGACATCGTTTGTGACGTGAAAGTGTGTTGCTATATGTATGCGTCGGGAATCCGACGATAACGAAAGTGTGAATGTTTTTTTTAAAGGAGCACAGTTCTTAGCGGAACCGGTTTTGAAAATGACGACGAGGTGCTAGTTCGATACATGTAGTGGATGTGGTGCTCGTGGTAGAGCATGAAGTCTAATGATGGTGTTTTAAAGGTGCGACTAAATCCTTGTTAAGGGACTTAGGTAGTGAATAGTGTTTTTAGAAAAGCCCTTTTTTTTCTTTAGAAAAACCTTTAACACTAGCGACCCACGTTCGTTGGTTGCGTTGACTAGCACTACAACAAAATTACCTTTTCGCGGCAATTATTTTGATATTTCATGGCAATTCTATTCGACGCGAAAGATTTCCCCATCGATTGTCTATTCGTTGAGGTAGGCGGCGTTGCCGTAGCCTTTCGTGGCGAATAATCTATTCGTTGGGTTAGCTTCTTAAAATGGACGCGGAAGAAGGGGAGGTTTAGTGGCAATTTTAGTGTCAATTATTATTGATGCGGTAAATAATTTGATTTTCCCACTAATAAGAATTGTTGCGATTGTAATCGAAACGATAAGTACAATAAAATGTCATTTAGTGACAATTGTTGTAATTATATTCGACATGATAAGTACTATTAAATGTCTTCCATTTTACAATTGTATCAATTGTATTCGACGCGATAAGTATAACAAAACGTCATCTATAACAATCGTAACAATTGCATTCGACACATTATGTAATACAATTGTAACTATATAGTAAATTGGTATCGTTTCCATTCGATACGAAATATCATTTCTATCTTTTTTCACTAGGATGCAAAAATAAAAAGAAATGACAAGTTAAAAAACATGATAATTTTATATTACTCATAAAATCCAAGAATTATATATATGTATCCAACATACATCTACTAATTAAATTAATAAGAATGGGTCCAAAATAAGTGCAATAGGGTTTTTTAGAATCTAAAAAAATTACTCTCTTCAACCCCAAAGTAAAGTTTCAATCCATGTATCTCGTATTACATAGAGTAGCCGCGCCTCGAAAGAACTGCAATAAACAAAGATAATGTATATACCAAGTTAGTCCCATTTTATATTTATTTTTAACGTGAAGTACCAAAAAATCAAATATATTTATGTGTTCCATGTATATTCCTTGACACATATAACAAATGTCACACATAATCTGCTTGAATTGCTACAATCATCTTGTACGAACATTTAAAAAGCACTCAGAACATTTAAAAAGCACACTTGTAATCTTCAAACTGAACTCTAGCTAATTCCACTTTAAACGGACACAATATCGAAATTAGGAAACAATATTCGTCTATCACTGAGCTTGATACAAACCTTGTTTGGCTTTTTACCTGCAAGAAGTGCATTTGTAAGACCTCGCAGAACTTCAAAATCTACAATTTTCGACACCTTATAGAAAATCAAAACATGGTTACCATTAGGATTGGAAAGAAGTTAGTAGCAAAAGAAAAGAAGACCACAGACACGCAGAAAAATATTAGCAGATCGAGCTAGTGAAACAATGACAAAATCTACAGAAATTAGTATGAACCTTGTCAGAACTCCTGTAGGCAGAAACACTTCCTTCATAATCTTTGAGCTCATACTTAACCTCTCCCAGCAGACGAAATACGTCCGGTCACTTGGTCTTTCCTGAAGAATTTTAAATGACTCACTAAAGTTTATACAAACTAGTTATACCTTTTATTAAATAGAATTATGTGATGAGACCCTGAAACTCTTAAGGTAAGATTGAATAACATATACTCCACACTGAACATACATTTAACTATTCGAGGAAGGAAATTCCGGTAGACATAGAAACTACAAAGTCCCGAACTAGAGAAAGGTTTTGCATGAGTAGAGAAAATCACACAAGCATACAAATCAACGACACAAAAAGGAAACAATGTAAAATAAACAAACAAATCATCAGAAAAAATAGATGTGGATAGTAATACCTTCCAGACGACAAAAAATCACCAAGCCCAAAAAGTAATCCAAAAACCACAACAGCAATCCCAACTCCAATCTATTACAATAATTCAAACTTCATTCATAAAAAATAATCTATTTAAAAAAGAATTAAACCGAAAGCAGCACAACCTTAGTCTCAAAGGAGTTAATTAAAATCCTCGGTCTAGCTTACTCGGACCAATAAATATTTTAGTGTCACTTGGACCATAATATATGTAAACATATCCAAAAATTTCAGGTTTGATAAGTGCAATATATGTACAGTATTTTCATATTGTATTTATTTAACAAAACTGTATGCTAAATCACAGTCATTAGAGTATCTACCAAGAAATGTGTGACCAAAAAAAAGAGTAAAGAAACAATAAAGTGTGTACTTAAAGAATCTTACAATCAATCAGTCATGTGAGCTGTTAACACCATGCTCTCCACTTCAGACTTCACTTATTCTTTTACTCGGTTCATTTCAACCTCGGAAGGTTCATTTTCTCTCAACTATTTCAGTCTGATCTTATTTAACACGTTATAAGTTTGTGATAAAGAATCGAAGATCTGTTGGACAAAACATGCATTATTGTATTACTACGTAGATCCAAACTCAAAGAGGAACTAATCATAAATGATCATGGATGTTTCAGGCTAAATTTCAGGGCTTAGGATTAGACATGATCAAATAAACACCCTTTTTTTCTATGATATAGCACCCATATACAAAAGAAGATAAAAGACCCACTTACGACTAGGCAGCTCCTTGCTTATTGAATTGCATTAACAAAAATACAAAAGATTATAAAGGAAAAGATACATGCGAATCCAGTTCCCAAGATCATCACAGATGCAAAATTAACGCAAAACAAGTGAGAATGTAATTGTAAATAAACCTGTGATGTCTTCATTTCAACATGAAAATGACAGCCACATCTTGCCTCGTCAATTGTACAAAGAAAGTGCTATTGCTACCTAATTCCAAGAAACACGCTGAGACATATATTCAAAAAATTAGCAGCAGAGACCAGAATGCATATCTTGTCCTTGGCAGAAGTGTTAAGATGAAAAGACATAAACTAGGAAGACTCTTTAGACGAGTGTGAGGGGCAAGGATGTTGCACGTGCCTAATTAATATGCGTCAAACAGGAATTAGATGAGCCTATCAATCAAATGCTTGGCACATGCATAAGGACCACCTTTTCTTCTCAATGGAGCCAAATATACAAGGGGAAGTATGTTCTTTCAGAACATAATATTCAGGATAAACATGTTAAGTGCACCCGAAGCAAGTCGCGTACTGCTTAAATTTTAACGTCTTGCCGACTCTTAATAGAGATTTAAGTTCCTGCCCAGCAATCATTTCAAACTCAGTAATTTGATTGAATTCAGCAACATTACAGCTCTCTAAATCTTCCAAACATGATGAAATTTCGACTAAATGCTTAAATTAAACAGCCTACCAACAATTCACAAGCATTCAAACTCTAATAACAAAAAAGTTGAACAAGATTAAGAGATCAAAGTCGATGAACTCACTGAATTCATAAAAGATACTAAAATTTCGACCAAATGATCAAATTAACCACAATCTAGCAAAAAACAGATATTAGTAAAGCGTTCAAACTGTGGTTACTATAAAATTGTACTGAATCAAGTAATCAAATGCAAAGCGGTTCAATAAAATCACAAATACACTCAAATCGATCGAACAACAACAAAGCCAAACCGAGTTTACTTAATTGAAAGCAAGTGAAATTAGAAGACTCACAACCCAGGCGAAAAAATGGAATTGAACTGCGAATGATTTGCACTGCGTTCTAAGTCAGGGAGAGAAGTTAGTGACCGAGGAACATTACTAAAAAATGACACAGAGGAAAATTATAGTAGTGGGTGAGGTTCACGTGGTATTTACCAGAGTTCGACGTCATTCTTATCTCTCTTTTACACCTGCAACAAAAACAAATTATACAATTAACTTCACCTTCACAAAGTGAGGGAGTGTTGAGTGTCTTTGTGAAAGATACAGCAACGATAATGAACAAGAGAGAATGAAAAGAGAAGGAGAAGAAGGAAGGGAATACCAATAACAAGAGATGAACAACAACTCGATTTAAGGCGACGGAGGGCGGATAATGACGGCAAAGGAGGGCATCAGAGGAACAGTGACGAAAACCGGCGGAGAATCGGGGAATAATGACCGGCGGTAGCGGTAGGCGAGTAGACTATTGTGATGGAGGTCGACAATATTAATGGAGGTTTGCAAGGAGGGAGATACGGAGTGAATGTGATTTAATAATAGGGAATGAGGTTTTAAGTGGGTGTATTAGGGTTGTGGAGACCTAACCCGTCAATTTATTGGGTTAATTAGTGGCAATTGATATTTGTTACGTTAAATGGTTTTCATAAGGAATACATGTTTATTAATTATGTCGATTTCCTAATTGGCACGAAATAATCGTCACGAAAGGGCTTTTTTGTTGTAGTGGCATTCAACGGTGGGGGAATGTAAAGTGTTTCGAGGGTGTAACCGTTTCGGAGTCCTTGACTTCATTAATTGAAGCTTCAGTTGTGTTAACGGTACGTGTGTAAAAAAAAAATTTGAAAATCAAAATGTAACCGTTTGGTGTACCTTGATCCCATTGATAGGGAATCTCGATGACATTAACGGTATTTGTTGTTGACGGGTTTTACTTTGGCCAAGGTGATGGCACTAAAAACATACATTTATTATTTATTTTTATTTTTATTTTATTTTTGAAAATGGTGAGTGTAAAATTTGTCATGATAACGGCATCTAAAAATGCTTTTCCCTTTTTAAAAATCGTGATTTGACCGGAGTATCGGCATTTAAAAGGTCGTTTTGAAAATGATAAGTGTAGTTTATAGTGCCTATTTTGCTATGTTTTGGTCCCATTTCCTTGTGGAATTGCTCCTTGGGAGCGATTCATGGGCTTCTTATGCTTCCTTTAGTCCGTTTCAGGTTCCCGAGACCGATTTGGAAGAGTTGGAGTGATTCCGACTCAATACATACACATTTTGGAGCCAACTAGATAAAGGAACGATGACTCGAGGCCTTGGAATCGACCCCGAGACCTTAGGGCCCAATCCCGAGCCTCCGAGACCCGATCCCGAGTCCCGAGAATCGACGGGAAGCCCATGAGATACAAGGAGGGACCCTGGAGTTCTTATTAGAGGCATACAAGACCCTTCCCGGTCGGGATAGTGGCCTTCCCGATCGGGAAGGGATGCACGATTAGAAGCGCCACTGTGGGTCCTTCCCGGTCGGGTTGAGCCCTTCCCGATCGGGATGACAGAACCCTTCCCGATCGGGATGATCCGTTCCGGTCGGGATGGGCTACAACTCACCCGCATTTCTTCTTTTCTTCTCCTTCATTCTTGTACCCATATATATACTCCCTTCTGGTAATATTAAGGGACCTTATCATAGTTTAGACTCGCTTAAGCCTCCAAAACCCTAGATTTACTTTCACTCATTAGCTTTAATCTTCCTTTAATCTTAGTTAATCTTTAGTTAATCTTTAGTTAATCATTGTAATTAGTCTTGGATTAAGAGGATACTTGAAGATTGTTCCAAGATTGACAACCTTGGGATTGTATTTGGGTTTCTCATTAATACAAGTTTTCATCTTTTCTTCATCCTATTGTTGGTATAATCTTTCTTACTCTTGTTCTTAGTTAATTAATCTTGTTTCCATCTTTTCATATTGTTATTGTTATTGTTCTTGTTATTCATAATGAATGTTTGGATTGTGAGTTTGTTTTCTCTTATGATTGTTAGTTTGACCATGATAATGAGTGAGTAGTTTCTTTGTGGGGTTAGTAGGGGGATTAGGGGTAGATTATGGATGATTAGGGTTGATTAAGGGGAAAAGGTTATATCTTTGTTGTTAGTCACATTGTAGGCACTCTATGTGTTTGTTGATATGCTTGTGTGAGTTGTAGTGGCCATGCTTCCCATACTTGTGTTCATCTTCTCATTGATTGCTTATTTTGTGGAAATGTTGAGAATAGTTTAGTCGCGAGAGCGCGGACTAGGTCTAAGTTGCGAGAGCCCGGACCCACCTTGACATCGGTCTATGTTGCGAGAGCCCGGACCGACTCTAATAACTAGGAGACACCTATACCCTTGATCACCCCAATTACCCTTCTACTCCTATGAACCCGACCTACCCCACTTCTTTCCATATTTGTGTTAATCCTCCTAGTTATCCATCGTTTACTCCAGTTTAATTGTTAGTTCGATCATTAGCTTAGTTCATCATTAGTCTAGTTCTTATTCCTCCTCCTTAATAGTTTTCCATTTATTGCTTCTTTGTGTTTGTTTGGTAGCATAGTCTCGTTGTAGGCCGACCTAGTCTAAACCTTGATATACCGTCCTCGTGGATACGATCCCGACTTACCCTAGCTACCCACTAGGTTAGTCGGTGTTTTATTGATCGGCTAGGGACGTGACGAACCCCTACCATCAATTTGGCGCCGTTGCCGGGGACGGTGCATTGTTTAGACTCAGTTTGCTTATTTCTAGACTTAGTTACCCTTCTTTGTGTTCTCCCATCTCCTCTTATGAATATTCTCTAGATTTTTCTTCTTTCCTTAGTTTTATTTCTTCTTTTTCTCTTTGTCTCTAGTTGTGTTTGCTATTGTCGTTGCCTAGTGCCCATAAAGCACTAGGTGTTCTTACGTTTGTTTCAGTGTGTAGTGTATGCCTAGGAGGGGAGGCGACTTCTATCTCTGTAATCCAGAGCCGGAGAGACTCTTTCGAGCCTTTCGCCAACGGACGATTAATCGGGTTAGGATCTCTCAACCGAGTGCAAGCAACACTCATCAAGGGCAAGCCCAAGGATCCGACTTGAACATTTCTTCCGAGAGACGGCCGGAGGGACCTTCATCAATCCCTTCGGTGATTCTTCTCCTAGTTCCCCCTCTTCATCTACATCAACACTCTCTACACCACCATCTTCTCCCTTACATCCAAGAATGCCTAAGTTTTCCTCTCACTCCACATTCATCGAGGATGTCTTGCCGGGACCGAGTGCATTACCGGATACTTATACCGGGAATTTTGTGGCGAAGACTCATTTTATCCAACTTGTGGAGAGGAACCAATTTAGTGGGTTGCCCACCGAAGACCCGCATCAACATATGGAGACCTTCTCCGATTATTGTGACGCTATATCTCAAACCGGGGTTACTCAAGATCAAATTCGTTGGGTACTTTTCCCGTTCTCTCTTATTGGAAAAGCGAAGCAATGGATCAAGAGTCTCGATAGGGCAACCATGGGGATCGATACTTGGAAAAAGCTTGCCTTGGCGTTCTACCAAAAGTTTTACCCTCCGGAAAAGACCAATATGCTTAGGGCCTCCATCACCGGTTTCCAACAAAGGAATGAAGAGAGCCTATATGAAGCTTGGGAGCGGTTTAAGTCTTTGGTAAGATCGTGCCCACATCATGGACTCTCACAATGGTTCTTGGTGCAACAATTTTGGAATGGTCTTTATGAAGACTCGAGAGATATTCTTAACATGGGCTCCAATGGTAGGTTTACCGAGGTCGATGACGACCAAACATGGACGAGAATCGAAGAGATGGCGGTGCATAATTCGCAATACTCTAGGCCTAGGAAGGCACACCGAGGAGGCATGCATGAGGTCGATGCTATCACTAAGTTAAGCATTGACATTGGAGCTCAACTTAAAACACACATGGAGACTATCGACAAGAAGCTCCAAAGCCACCTCAACCAAGTCCAAGGCTCTAGTTCCTCCCACCATCAACCGATTCAAGAAGTGAATGCTTTGGGGTTCGCACCTCCTACACCTTACTTTGGGATGTGCGGTACTTGTGGAATCATTGGTCATGACCCTATGAATTGTAGAGGGAGTATTGAGCAGGTGAACGCCTTCCAAGCGTTCAAGCAAGGTGCCTCCTACTCTAATCAATACCAAGCTTCCAATCAAGTCCCTCAACAACAAGCACTTCAACATCAACAACAACCTCGTCCTTATGTTCCACCTCCCATACGGGACAACAATGAGGGTTACCAAGGTTATGTGGGTAATCAAAGACCTTTCAACAAACTCAAGCAAAATAACCAAGGTAACTTCAACAACAAGCAAGGGTTCCAACAAGGGAACTTCAATCATGGTGGTTTCCAAGGAAACCAAAATTTCCAAGGAAACTGAAACTTTCAAGGACAACAAAACCACAATCAAGGCTATCAACAAGGTAATTCTCATGGGTTCCAAGGGAACCGTCAACAAGCAACTCAAAATCAACAACAACAAAGCAAGCCTAGGAGCCGGTCTCCTACTCATGATTATGGCATTCCTCTCACCATCACCGACACTCCACATAATCCATCATCACCACCTCGGGATTTCGACGTTCAAAAGACTTTGATGGACATGCAACAAGGTCAAATGGACATATCAAGAAACCATCATGAGCTCTTCACTTATATTCAAGGGGAAAACGCGATAAGAGACACCCGTATGAAGATACTTGAGACTCAAGTATCTCAACTCGCTTCGGGGAGCTCCTCAAGGCAAAAGGGGCAATTACCTTCTCAAGGTGAAACACCGACATTTGAGCATGTAAATGCTATCACCACAAGGAGAGGTACATCCTATGACCCCCCTCCATATCCTAATGAGCAAGAGCCAACGCAAAAACCGACAATGGAAATGGCATCTCCAAATCAAGAAGAGTCAAGCTTTGATAATCCAATTGAGGAGCAAGTCTTATGGGAGGTCGAGAAACCCCAAGAAGACACTCCTCCCCCACTTCAAGAGAAAGACAAGGGAAAAAGGAAAGTGTCCTTTGAAGAATCCACCCCAATTGATCAAAACAAGTACCAAATCAAGTTGCCTTACCCATCGAGACAAATGAAGACTAAGGTGGACACTCATTATGACAAGTTCCTTAGTATTGTGAAGAAATTGGATGTTAGTGTCCCGTTCACCGAATTACTTACCCAAATCCCGGCATATGGAAGATTTATGAGAGAAATCTTGGCTAGGAAGAGATCCGTCGACAAGGAAGAGACCGTAGCGTTCACGAGGGTGGTGAGCGAGCTTATCCAAGGTTCCACGCTTCCGAAGTTGAAGGATCCGGGTAGTTTTTCGATCCCTTGCACCATAGGCAACTTCTTGATCAAGAATGCGTTATGCGACTTGGGCGCGAGTGTGAGCATCATTCCCTATTCTATTTGTTGCCGACTCGGAATGAAGGAGTTGAAATGTACGTCTCTCACCCTCCAAATGGCCGATAAATCATTCAATCGACCATTAGGAATGTTAGAGGACGTACCGGTACGAGTGGGGAAATACTTCATTCCGGTCGATTTCATTGTGCTTGACATGCCGGAGGATGCCAACACTCCCATTATTCTTGGGCGCCCATTTGTACACACCGCGGGTGCCATGATCGATGTGAAGAACGGTAGGATCACATTTGAGTTAGGCGAGGAAAAGGTAGTGTTCGACCTCCAAGGCAACACTTCGCCTACTAAGGATGAATCATGCAATATGATCCAAGCCAAGAAAGACATCGATCTAGGGGGTGAACCGGAGCAAAGCTTGAAGAAGTACTCTTATGTACTTGATGATGATGACTCTGAGAGGGAGGAGGATGAGCGCCCATCTCATGGGCTTGATGACAAGTTGAAGTGCAATGATAAGAAAGAAGATGAGTCGCCCTTGGGGCCACATGAAGACCGGTGGACGTTTGGGTATATCCTCAAAGACCAAAAGTACAAATTCAAGCCTTTGAGCTTGGAAGATCGGGATGCCCCGGGAACGTCGAGGCAAGGCCATGAAGAGTCTTGGGATGTGGTTGGTTATATGACATGCCTAATTGAAGACTTTGCTAGGGCTTTCGACTTGCTCTTACGTGCCCTCGATGGAGATGGAACTAGTTTTGGTTGTTGAAAAAGAATGAAGTTGCACCATCCTTGGTTTGACGGAGTTCCACAAGAACCGTCTCGTTGTATATATCTCTTTCTTGTAGTTAGTTGGATTTTTGTGAATTCTTGTTATTTGGATTGATTGATGAGCGTTGTGAGGGAGAGAGTTTGATGTGCGTTTAAGTATTGCTTGATAGGTGATGTGAGAATGCTCCTAGAGAAGAATGGCTATGGTATACCTTGGGTTGTGAGCACGAGGATCGGGTTTTTGAAGCTTAGAGCGAGCTTTTGGGTTTGTGGAAGTTGAAGAAGGCCCGTCCCGACCGAGATGAGGCGTCCCGACCGGGAAGGGTAAGGCTTTCCGATCGGGAAGGGTGTCGTCCCGATCGGGAAGGGTGCACCATATTTCGAGCTTCCTGTGAGTCCGTCCCGATCGGGATGAGGGCGTCCCGACCGGGACGGGTGAGGTAACCCGATCGGGATCAATCTTCCCGATCGGGAAGGTCCTCTGCTCCCCCTTTGTGATTCTTCTTCGCAAATTGACTCCACCCAACCGTTTTATGCCCCCTCCCAACCTCCCTAGCTACCCTAGCCTTATCATATGCCTCATTTATATCATTGGCACGGCCTCACTCCATTTCCTATCCACTTTACACCGACACTCACATCAAATCCCGCCCCCTACCATTACTACCCCGACCATGAGTCCTTCTTGAGTGTGAAGGGAGATGGCACCCGAGAAGACAAACGAAGAGCCTTCAATGATCATCAAGACGATGGAGCAAGTGAGTTACTAACCGCTCGGTTTGGTAACTATCCTTACTTTTCCGTCTTTTTATCGCTTGTTTTTCATTGTTTGCCCCCCTTCCCTTGAGTCATGGGATCTTAGTGGCCTTCGAGGCCGTAGTATGGTTGCTCCCGACTCCCGACGACGTGATTATGTCGAGAGTCAATCGATTAGTCCACTTTACAAGATTTTCACCCTTTTTTAGGAGTTAGTCGGATTTGGACGGAATCCGGGCTAGGTGACTTGATTACACCTAGCCCTCCCCTCCCATTTTCTTTTATTTCCTTCTTTTTATTTTCTTCCCCCCATCCATATCTTTTCTTGTCTTGGCCCATGGTGATTTGATTACACCCCGGCCGGACGCTTTCTACCCTTTTCTCCATCTTTTCTTTTTGATTTTTAGCTTTATTTTCGTAGTTTCTTTTCTTTTTCTTTTGTCTCTCCGCACACTACGATTGACCATATGAGGACATTACTCGATTTAAGTATGGGGGAGCGATATTCTATCGTAGTTAGTTTTATTTTCCCTTTTTTCGAAAAAAAAAACCTTTAAAAACCCTTTCCTTATAGGTTGCCTAATCTCCGTTGTTTGGAAAGCTTTGAAGACATCCGGTAACATCCTCTAACCCTCTTTCCCTCTTTATTCCTTGTGATGTTTGGAGAAGGTTGTGTTGAGGTGTGCTCGGGTGGAGCTTGTACATTCTTGTGGTGGATTTGATGACTTGTTTGGAAATTCGGGGTGGTGCGTGCTTTGTTTATGTGTTTGTCTTGTTATGTTTTATTTTGTTGCCTTTTTGTTTCTTCTTCTTTCGTTCGTTTTCGTCGCGTCTTTGTTTCGTATTTTGTTGTGCGTCCTGTGTGTAAATGGTTTTCGAAAACCCAGTTTAAAGGCTAGTGTGTGAGTGCTTACTTTCCCTTCTTAGTAGTGTAAATAGAGTCTTGGACTTTAGTCTAGTAGAATGACCCTAAATCAACGATTTCGTTGGTCCTTTACCTTGAGTCCACCTAGCTTACTAGGAATTTACTACGGGATTTGCACTTTGACCACTATGACCACCCACGGTGTGAAAAGGCCTTGGTTACCGAGTCTCGTTCCCTAGGTGACCGTATTTAGAATTGTTTGATTAGTCCAAGTTCTCCACTTTTTGTGGGTTTGAAAGGGAATGCGCAACTCCGACTCTCCTATTCCCCTACCTCCTACACACATCCACTCAATAAGATTGCAATTTGTTGATCTCTCTCTTTCTCAACTATCAAAGAAATGCCAAATCTTGCCAAAAGGGCAAAGAAAAAAAAAAGAAAAAGAAAGAAAAAAAATGAAAAAAAGAACAGAAATGAAGAAAAAGAAAAGGCACAAAAGCCAAAAAGAAAATAGAAAAGAAGAAAAAGAAATGGCATGGCAACAAACAAATCAAAACGTCGAAAAGAAAGAATATGCCAAAAGAAAACCCGTCTCACAAAAAGAAATCCCCACAAAAATAAGCCTTTTTCCGACTTTTGCCGTGAAGAGCCTACCAAAGGACCGAGTCCCGAGGAAGGATGATAGCGGCATTAGTCGGTCTTCCCTCTTTTTGCATGTTTTCCACCCTTTTTACTTGGACTAGTTAGGCGGTCTTGGACGCGGGACGACCCTCTTGGCTCACGCTAAAGGGGGCGGGGTCTCACTTACCTACAGTGTCGACTAACACCGTGGTTCTTCACTTTTCCACTCCGCCGATCGTCCCGTAGTACGTTTTTAGAAAGTTAGGAGGACCTAGGTAAGTTACCAACATTTTTGTTGCTTTATCGTCATACTATTAGGGTTTAGTCCACCTTGGTTTGTATTGCTAGCTTGGGAACGTTGTCGTTTACCTCGAGTCCTAAACTGGTGTTTCATTCACCGCTTTTAGAGGGAAGCGGTATTTCTTTTGTTTTGGGTGCAACCGTCTATGTGTTTGTTTGTGTGTTTGTTTGTTTATGTGTTTTGTGTCCGGTTGCATCCACAGTTTTTTCGCGGGACCCAACTTGCCTTGCGGAGTGGACTTGTCCTCTAAGTGCACTCGCGTGAGTTGAAAGGGCGTAGGGTGCGCTAATACCCACTCGGTTAGTTTAGTATTAGTATGTGCTTACTCGAGGGCGAGTAAGAGTTAAGTGTGGGGGAGTTGATAAGTGTAGTTTGTAGTGCCTATTTTGCTATGTTTTGGTCCCATTTCCTTGTGGAATCGCTCCTTGGGAGCGATTCATGGGCTTCTTATGCTTCCTTTAGTCCGTTTTAGGTTCCCGAGACCGATTTGGAAGATTGGAGGGATTCCGACTCAATACATACACATTTTGGAGCCAACGAGATAAAGGAACGATGACTCTAGGCCTTGGAATCGACCCCGAGACCTTGGGGCCCAATCCCGAGCCTCCGAGACCCGATCCCGAGTCCCGAGAATCGTCGGGAAGCCCATGAGATACAAGGAGGGACCCTAGAGTTTTTATTAGAGGCATACAAGACCCTTCCCGGTCGGGATAGTGGCCTTCCCGATCGGGAAGGGATGCACGTTTAGAAGCGCCACTGTGGGTCCTTCCCGGTCGGGTTGAGCCCTTCCCGATCGGGATGACAGAACCCTTCCCGATCGGGATGATCCGTCCCGGTCGGGATGGGCTACAGCTCACCCGCATTTCTTCTTTTCTTCTCCTTCATTCTTGTACCCATATATATACTCCCTTCTGGTAATATTAAGGGACCTTATCATAGTTTAGACTCTCTTAAGCCTCCAAAACCCTAGATTTACTTTCACTCATTAGCTTTAATCTTCCTTTAATCTTAGTTAATCTTTAGTTAATCATTGTAATTAGTCTTGGATTAAGAGGATACTTGAAGATTGTTCCAAGATTGACAACCTTTGGATTGTATTTGGGTTTCTCATTAATACAAGTTTTCATCTTTTCTTCATCCTATTGTTGGTATAATCTTTCTTACTCTTGTTCTTAGTTAATTAATCTTGTTTCCATCTTTTCATATTGTTATTGTTATTGTTCTTGTTATTCATAATGAATGTTTGGATTGTGAGTTTGTTTTCTCTTATGATTGTTAGTTTGACCATGATAATGAGTGAGTAGTTTCTTTGTGGGGTTAGTAGGGGGATTAGGGGTAGATTATGGATGATTAGGGTTGATTAAGGGGAAAAGGTTATATCTTTGTTGTTAGTCACATTGTAGGCACTCTATGTGTTTGTTGATATGCTTGTGTGAGTTGTAGTGGCCATGCTTCCCATACTTGTGTTCATCTTCTCATTGATTGCTTATTTTGTGGAAATGTTGAGAATAGTTTAGTCGCGAGAGCGCGGACTAGGGTCTAAGTTGCGAGAGCCCGGACCCACCTTGACATCGGTCTATGTTGCGAGAGCCCGGACCGACTCTAGTAACTAGGAGACACCTATACCCTTGATCACCCCAATTACCCTTCTACTCCTATGAACCCGACCTACCCCACTTCTTTCCATATTTGTGTTAATCCTCCTAGTTATCCATCGTTTACTCCAGTTTAATTGTTAGTTCGATCATTAGCTTAGTTCATCATTAGTCTAGTTCTTATTCCTCCTCCTTAATAGTTTTCCATTTATTGCTTCTTTGTGTTTGTTTGGTAGCATAGTCTCGTTGTAGGCCGACCTAGTCTAAACCTTGATATACCGTCCTCGTGGATACGATCCCGACTTACCCTAGCTACCCACTAGGTTAGTCGGTGTTTTATTGATCGGCTAGGGACGTGACGAACCCCTACCATCAGAAAAGATGAGGTATTTTTCGAAAACGGAATTGGGTGCTGTTGAAAATATTGGCGTGGTTGAATCCAATTTTTTTGTGTTTTATTTGGGTTGTTTGCAAACACGCTACACATAATTAGGAATGCATACACTCATGCAGGATGCATGCACGGGTAGGCTATGGTAGGCTACTGCCCACGAATAGTCTTTACTTAGACATTGACAATTATCAGGGGAGACGAGTGCCATACCGTCAGTTCAGAACTATCCGTTTAGTATTCCCGCGAGGTATTCGTTAGGCGGTCGGAGCGTCAATCGAGGATCTCTCCGCGTGTCCTTACGAATCTTACCGCAAAGAGGTCGATTGGTCCTGATATCGGTTAGGGTGGACTTTTTAGGGCCAAAACCTGTAGTGACCACAACTAGGAACTAAGAAATGAGCTTCACCGACCTCGTTCAAGTTACACCACCGCTGGAGACTTGTTTCTAAATCCCCAGCGGAGTCGCCAAACTGTGGACGTTCGTCCGCACCGCCCGACGCCCCGCGCGCGCTCGCAAAGGACCGACCCGATTTTTCAACGTGTGGCGGCGGCCACCCACGCGGCCCCCTCCCGGTCGGGGGCCAATGCGATCTCGCGTACGGGGCGATGTGTCGGACCTCGATTCGGATGACGATCCAGACTTGTACTAGACAGGTGCGGGCACCGGTGTTTCTGTTTGGAATCGATCGAGTCGTGGTTGTAAATGTTTAAAGGCCGATTTGTTTGGTAAGGCGACCTTTTTAGTGAACTGAATTCATTGCCGATTTGTGGAGTTGCCACCAAGTTAATTGTGGGGACTCGGAAACCGTTCAAGTCAACTTTGATCCCTTACGGCTCAAAGTTGAGTGGCACGGGACCTAAAGATAAAGACTTGTACCCTTAAGCACTCCATGCCTGGAATGACTATCATTGCAAATGGTTTCGGACATCCGGAAACCGTCGATTCTGAGTAAGGGGTGAGGATACGTATTGGGAAGCCAACATCCGAGAAATGTCAACACCCAATCCCACCTGCACTATAGCGGCCTCTACTAATCAATCGGTGGGCTGATAACCTAGTTCTTTTGTTGTGGTGGAAATACTGTAACATTCGTTATTTTAACCCTATACCTTTTGCTAGGTCGGTAGTTTAAAGACAAGTAAGTTTTGTCGTCAATGTAGTTGTGTTTACATTCTTTGCATGCGATTTCACGTGACAGGCAGGCCATGAAAAGATGCACGTAGGAGAGTAGAGAGTACTAGCATTATACGTATTAGCAAATCAGTTTTAACGCGATAATACGGATATTAGTCATTCTCGTGGTATACCTTACCTGGTATTCTGCTTAAGATGCGTCGGTTCAGTATTAATAAAGATGCGTCGAACCTAGTGAGGAGAGCACCGAGACTAATACGGAACCCGACCATCGCTTTGTTCAATTTTAGTTGATTTACGTTTTGATTTTCGTGTTAAGTGATTTAGCATGCGATTATAAGGTCATAAAAGCAATAAATCATACAAAAAACTGTAAATGCGAATGTAAGTAATTCACATAGTGAGGAGTTGCACCCTCGGAGTATACACTAAACGGGACACGATGCATAGATAGTTTGAGAACATGTCTCGGAATTACTCGGGTCTATTTAGTGTATTTTAGTGCTTGTGGTTGAAATTGAGACGTTACGTATTTTAGTGGGTGCTTGCGGACCTAGTGTCCGCATCTAGTATTGTCGTAGTGCATAATAAAAGAAAGTACGAATATGGAAAGTTTTGTTTAGATGGCAACCTACTGACAACTCCACTTCAATAGGCGGATCCTCCTAACTTGACCATTGACTTCGGCAGAGCTCCGTTACCGTCAACCCTTCCTCCGGCTACTCCGGCAGAGCTTCGTTACTATGGACTAATTCTGCGGCTAATCCGGCAGAATTTCGTTACTAGACTTGAGCTAGTCGAACACAAGCACCTCGTTATCGAGTGGGGTGCTCGAAGGTGAGGAGTAGCGTCGATGTCGCTTTTTTATCGGAACTACGATCGAGTGGATCGTTTGCCTCAGGTGTCGGATTGCGAGCCCTTAGCGAGAGAGTAGAGGGAGAAGAGAAGATGAGAAGTTTTGTGTCGAATGAATGAGGTAAGGGGGGTATTTATAGGTGTTTTTAGCCCTCGTCCCCTATATGGACGCCTGAGCTGAGGCGCACCAAGACTCAGGCGCCTGGGTTTAGGCGTGGGGAGTCTAAAGCGTGTGAGGCGGGGCGGTTGGAGTTTTGAAGATACGATTTTGATACTTTCCAAAGCCGTGAGGTGGGTGTATAATATGTATCTTGGGGGTTAAGGTTCCCCTCCCTTGACCTAGCGCCGCAGTTTAAGTGGGCCTCGGGTGTGCATCCCGAGGTTCGCCTGGCGCGGTGCTGACTCGGTTCGAGTTTCAGGACTGACTCAGGGTCCCGGTGTCAGAATCGACTCTAATTAGTGTCTATGCGACCGTAACGACACGACTAAGGCTGCCATCATGTTAGTTTAATTTGCCCGAGTAATTTATTTGATTTGTTCTATAGAAAAACTACCTAAAACATCGCGAACCTGTGTCGCGTTGCAGTCCTATCGTCATTTGGGGTTTGTTGGGCACTTCTGCAGCCCCCAGGTCCAAATCTAGGTGTCAACATTTTCTTCTTACCGGCCTTCGTTTGAACTTTTTTCTTCGCACCAGCCTTTTTGCTGCAATAACAACATGCGTAATGAGTGTGACTGTACAACTGAGTATACAGCTTAACTGTGTGATTCTACAATAAAATGTCTGTGACTGTATCTTTCCAACTGTGTGTTTAAACAACATAACGATTGTGAATACACAACCTCAAACCTGTGACTCTGCAACATAACGAGTGTGACTATACAGCTTCAAACGGGTGACTATATAACCAACTCTGTATGACTATTCAACTTTCAAACAAAATTTTTCTTCCCAAACAGCCTATGCAACTCTGTATGACTATACAACCTCAAACGTGTAACTCTGCAACATAACGAGTGCGACTATATAGCTTCAAACGTGTGACTATACAACATTCTGTGACTATACAACAAAATCACTATGACTATACAATGTCACCAGTGCGACTTTACAACAAAAACCGCATCATAATTAGAAAGATGATTATGGGGACTTTAACATGAGAAAATAAGATGACTTTAACATAAACTTCAACAAGGAAGCATATAAATTGTATGACTATACAACTACAACAGTGTGGTTATAGAACATAGTATGTATGACTATACAACTACAGCAAAAATTTGTGTAGATGTACAGAACAACAACAAAAACTGCATTATCGATGTCACATGCATAATTAGAAAGACGATTATGGGAACTTCAACATGAAAAAATAAGATGCTTGTTCAGAACTTCAACATGGACTTCAACAAAGAAATAATAACTTAATTTGTGACTCTACAACTACAACCACTGTACAACTACAACAACTTCAACTCAAATTTGGAGTTATCGGGTTGGAAAAATGCATTTCTATCACTTTTTAGGGTTTATGCATGACCGGAGTTCAACAAAGGAATACATAGGCCAAAATGGAAGTCAAAAATCGAACAAAAGGGTTATCGGAGGTCGAAAATGGAACCTTCAACATACCTTTGTATGATCATCGGAAGTTTATGCATGGTCGGAGATGTTGAATGACTGATCGAAGCTGCGGAGAAGGAGATGGAGAATGCTGGGTTTCTTTTAGAGAGAAGAAGAGTTTATGGCTGGTGAAATGAATTCAAAAGGGTGTAATGGGTGTAATGGGGAAGTGTAATGGGTGTTGGGCGGGAGTATAGAGAGAAGCGAGAATTAATGAGAGTAGAGGAGGGTGAGGAGGGAAGGGACTGATTAGTGATGGCTGATGGCCGCTGCATGTCAGTCCTCTTTTTTTTTATAATTGAACCTTATCCATCCACCATCCATCTTAAGATGAATGAAAGGATGGGATTAACACTAAGGGACTCTTAGGGAGTTAGTAATTCCCTTGATCCCCTCTCTCTCTCTCTCTCTCTCTCTCTCTCTCTCTCTCTCTCTCTCTCTCTCTCTCTCTCTCTATATATATATATATATATATATATATATATATATATATATATATATATATATATATATATATATATATATATAGAGAGAGAGAGAGAGGGGGGCGGGTTCCGGTGAGTCAGGGTAACTTCGTACACCCATTGAGGCACAATCTAGACCATTAGATTAAGATTACACATGAAGAGATTAAAGGCAAGAAAGAATGAAAACCTGCACGAGTGCCATTAGCAGCAGCTCGATGAAGGCCTTTCTTCTTCAAGATGAAGCTGGTCCCAATGAACAGACTTGACCCCACTGATAATACTAATCCTCTCATATTATCTTCTGCCATCAAATCAACTAACTAAAGTAAACTGAATTCCCAATTCAGAGGACTAATCAAAATTCAAGATGACACTTTCCTGCACCCTTTTGCCCTATGTAACTGCAGAATCGACGCAAGTCTCGAGTAGAAACTAATGATTGATGTTGTATCATCAAGATTGCTTTGAAAAAGAAGGAGAAGTAGAAATGATGATAGAAATGGTTTGACGAACAAGATGAATTGATTGATCAAGAGCATATGGGACCAAGTTTGTCACCTATGATTCATGAACTGACAATTTCCAGTTAAAGGAGAAATTTTAGATAACACTACTTTGACCGGTGTTGAGTAATTATGTTTCTTTGCTAGATTGCTTTTTTGATTATGACGGATTGATGGCCTGACGGGTATATTGTCCCTGAATCCGTGATATGATATGTGATGGGAAGTACATAGATAGATAAAACAAAAATTCAAATGTTTAGTCAGTGTCAGTTTTAGTGTACATAAGTTACAATTTAGTGTATATAACTCATAAAGCAGATATACATAGGTAAAGTATTGTCTGTTTTGATGTACATAAGTTACTATGTGTTGTACATGTTGAAATTTGTACATAGTAAAAGTAGGGTCTGTTTTGATGTAGATAAGTTAAAATTTATGGTATATAACTCATACAACAAATATACATATGTAAAGCACTATTTGTTTTGATGTAGATAAGTTACAACGTGTTGTACATAAATCTTAGTTACTATGTCTTGCACATGATGAAATTATTATGTACAACTGATAAGTAAAATATATACATAACGTAGTGACCTATGTACGTGTTAGGAAATACGTGCCTAGCAATTGTCCTTTTGGGCCTTGAATTGATTTGTTCCGGATATCTTTCCTAAAGTTGATCTTCTTGTTTTGGTAACATAAGATTGTTTGGTTTTAGGAAAGATTGACCTTTGTTTTCTAATTGGTTTAGGTAACTAGTTTAGGTGGAATAATACTATATAAAGACCTGACTAGTTTCTAGGTTAATTAGGACAGAGAGATGATTTGAGAGCACAATATAGAGGGCTGATTTGTGAGGTTTTCTGAAGGGAAAACTCAGTTTGTTCCGAGTTCCAATTATTTGGTGGTTCTATTGATCTCGTCTTCGTTGGAGACCGTTGGAGTTTGTTCGGATCTTGGTTGGCCGCAAGAACGTTTGTCCTTCGTCTCATCGATGAGTTCGTCGCAGGTCGAACTCAGTCTGGGTAGTCTCTTTCCAGTTTCAGATTACTATCTGGTTGGTAGAATTGGTAGTACTTCTGACTTTAGCTGTGAGCTATTAAGCGCGTGTATTACGGTCTACTGTTGTACTATTATCTCCACAATAGTGAATTTGGTCTCCTTGTCGGTGTGGACGTAGCCAGTGATTTTGCTGGTGAATCACGTAAATCTGTGTGTCAGTTTATTATTGTTTGCTATTTGTTTTGTTCTTCTCGCGTAGTCAACAAACCGTAGGTAACGGGACGCCTCCGTTACAACAGTACGACAAAATAGGAAGTAGTACTTTAGATGAGTTATGTACAACTAATATAGAAATATGTACAATGATTTATTTTTTGAAAAAAAAAATGTCGGAAAAAAAAAATTGGGAATTCTTTTTTTTTATATGTATGATTTGTTGTTTTGATCAAGCCTGGTTCGTGGATCTCAATGAGATCCAACGGTCCAGATTGTGCCTCAATGGTTGTAGGGAGTTTGGCTGCCTCAATGGATCCTGAATATATATATATATACATACATATATATATATATATATATATATATATATATATATATAGAGAGAGAGAGAGAGAGAGAGAGAGGATCAAGTGAGTCCACTTATCATAATTGAGTCCGTGAGTCCTCATCTCAACCCTTAAATTAGTGATAGATTAATGGTTAAGATTGTTTTGTCAATTAAGGAAATAACTAACTAAATCTTGGTAAATATTTTATTTTTTTCTCTCTCCTCCTTAATTATCTAATGCAAATCTTCTCTCTCCCATTAAATTTTTAACTGCATATTTCTATCACACAACAAGTGTGTCGTTTCATCTTCATTTTCACCAAAAAAAAATCATCATTTCGCTACTGCATGTTACTCTAACTCATACAATATGTTATTCTGACTCATATAATGTGTTACTCTAATTCATGAATTGTGTTACTTTAACTCATAAAATCTACTACGTTACATAACAGTACGTTGCAAAATGTATGTTTCTATTAAGGATACTCCAAAACAAAAATTATAAAACTCCATTATAATTCCAATTTTTCACACCTGTTAATCTAAGAACTTGATATTGGTAATCAAATTATACTCATAAATTGTGTTACTGTAACTCATTATATGTTACTCTAACGCATAATGTGTGTTATTCTAACGCATAATGTGTGTTATTCTAACTCATTTTACATCAATAAATTGGTACAGAAGTTTCAACTGAATCAACTCCATTATAATTCCAATGTTTCACAC
Organism: Agrostemma githago; assembly: GCA_958450325.1. Taxonomy (NCBI): domain Eukaryota; kingdom Viridiplantae; phylum Streptophyta; class Magnoliopsida; order Caryophyllales; family Caryophyllaceae; genus Agrostemma; species Agrostemma githago. The sequence goes on along the minus strand of OY288252.1, from coordinate 22,725,406 downwards.
CTGATACTCATAATATGTGTTACTGTAACTCATTAAGTATGTTACTCTAACGAATAATGTATGTTACTCTAACAATATACTATCCTACTTAGAATTCTGCTTCTTCATCCTCCTCGTCCTCTTCTTCTTCCTCTTCTTCTTCTTCTTCATCATCATCATCGTCAGAAGCTTTGATTTAATCTAGCCACCGCGCCATGTTTTCGTTGCTTGTGTACCTCCTCACATCGAATCCACAAGCCAATGCGTAGATTTCATAGAAGTTTGCTGACTCATGTATGGAGGAAACTCTCACCAACATCCCTACACCATTCATGTGCTTTTGCGTCTACTGAAAAATAATAACAGTGCCAATAAACGTGGCGAAAAAGAAACAATCAGAACTTGAAATATGGATTAAAGTAACAGATGACAAGAATTAAAGTAACAGATGAAGTGCATTGAAGTAACACTGGATTCAATTAACAGAGGATGTTTATACACCAGGTATAAATTAAAGTAACAGAGGTCAGACATTAAAGTAACAGATAGTGTGAATTAAAGTAACAGATAATGTTCATTAAAATAACACCAGGTATAGGTTAGTGCGAAAAATTCATATAATGATCATAAATGAGAGTATGGCGCAATATCTTTCTTTGAATGAGGGCGATATTCTTCGATATTGTTTCATATTTTGAAGTCAATCACGTCCCATAATTATAGGAATCAATATCTTTCTTTTTTATTTTTTATTTTTTTATATGACGGTATTCTAAATCCTTTTTGTCACTCCAATGCATTACAGTAACAGATGAAAAGAACTAAAGTAACAGATGAAGTGCGTTAAAGTAACACGAGATTCAGTTAACATTATGTGTATTAAAATAACAGGTTAGTCATTAAAATAACAGATTGTGTATATTAAAGTAACACAGTATGTGCATTACAATAACTCCATATATTTGTTCGTGCGTAAAATTCATATAATGCTTAGACCTTTTTGTGTTACTATAATTAAAATTAGGTGTTACTGTAACTCAGAACGTATGTTACTTCAACACCGTGTTTGCTTCAATAGAAAACAAAACAATAATATCAGTGAAGTTTAAGAAAAACCTAAAGAATAAACAAAATAATAACACGAGAGTAATAACGGACAATTTATATGAATCTATGAATAATCAAATGAATAAAATTCCACCTTTTAACAAATACAAAAATTTGGAATCTATATTAACAAGAGAGTAATGAACCAGATATGAATCTATGATGAATGAAATGACCATGAAAGCAATATCGACATGAAAATCGACGAAAAACATGAAAGCAAATTGACGCAAATTAGTCGAGATGATAAATAAAAACTGACGCAAAACATAAAAGCAACAACGAAACTCACCATTGTTATAGTTGATGAATTGATTATCAACAGTTGATGAAGATATCGCGATCATTGAATCCATAGTAACGGTATTTCGAGCACAAATTTGAATGAATGAATGAATGAACGTGATATTGGAAGCAGTTTTTTTTTTAGGTTTTTGATGAAAGTGAACGTGAATGAATGAATGAATGAGTAAATGAATGTGATGTTTCCTAAAATTATGGGAGTTATTTTAGGAAACAGTATCTTCCTTTTTCTTTTTTTTTTAATGCAAATATTAGGATGCATCTTGTCCATCGATTCTCATCCCATTCAATGGATGAGATGAGGACTTAGGGACTTATATATAGAGAAGGACTCATAAGAGCCTTACTCTCTCTCTCTCTCTCTCTCTCTCTCTCTCTCTCTCTCTCTCTCTCTCTATATATATATATATATATATATATAGAGAGAGAGAGAGAGAGAGAGGCTCTTATGAGTCCTTCTCTATATATGAGTCCATAAGTCTTCATCTCATCCATTGGATGAGATGAGGATGGATGAACAAGATGCATGCATCCTAACATTTGTATTAAAAAATAAAGAAAAAAGAATGGAGATTTAGTATCCTAAAATAACTCCCATGATTTTAGGAAACAATAACTCCCATAATCATCTTCATTCCTCGTTCATTCACGTTACACGTTCATCAAAACCTAAAAAAAACGCTCTCATCATCACGTTCATTCATTCATTCAATCAAATCTGTGCTCGAAATCCCGTTACTATGAATTCAATAATCGCGACATCTTCATCAACTAGTGATAAGCAATTCATAAAGTATAACAATGGTGAGTTTCGATATTGCTTTCATGTTTTGCGTTAATTTTTATTCATCATCTTAAATAATTTGCGTCAATTTGCGTTCATGTTTTGCGTCAATTTTCATGTTGATATTGCTTTCAAGGTAGTTTCATTCACATAGATTCATATCAATGGTTAATTGGTCTCTTGTTAGTATATATTCCAGAGTTTATGTTTGTTATTTAGGTTTTCCGTAATTTCCACTGATATTATTGTTTTGTTGTCTATTGAAGCAGACACGGCGTTGAAGTAACATACGTTCTAAGTTACAGTAACACTTAATTTTAATTAGAGTAACACACACTGAACGTTGAGAAAAGGTTTTTGACGATGATGTTAGAGTAACGTACTGTACGAGTTAGAGTAACTCAACTTATGAGTTGAAGTAACACATTGGTTGCATGGGCGTAGCGTTGTTTAATTTTGTGCAGGTGGAATTGGCAAAGATGCGAATGCACAGGACAACACGGAAAAGGTGGAATTTTATTCATTTGATTAATCATAGATTCATATCAATGGTTTTTGGATTTGATTAATCATAGATTAAGCAGACACGGCGTTAAAGTAACATACGTTCTAAGTTACGGTAACACCTTAGTTTAATTAGAGTGACACACTGAACATTAAAAACGTTTTTGGCGCTGATGTTGAAGTAACTTGCTTTACGAGTTAGATTAACACAACTTATGAGTTAAAGTAACACATATGTCCCATGGGCGTAACGTTTTTTTTTTTTTTGCAGGTAGCATTGGCAAATAAGCGAATGCACAAGAATGGTGCAGAGATGTGGGTGAGGCGTTCACTCCGTACATGGGGCAAGTATTCGGGGAAATCGATGAGGCGGTGGAATTTTATAAAATCTACGCGCTGGCTTGCGGATTCGAAGTTATTTTTTTTGTTGATTTACAAGAATAACTGATTTTTTACATATTTTTTACACATAATGATGTGCAACGTTGCAGTTAACTCTATATTTATTTAATACATGTGTTGTTGGTTAGAGTAACATCTCAGATGTATTGTAGTAACACCATTCGTTTCTTAAAGTAACAAATATAATGCATAAAAGTAACTGAGGATATTAACGTTGTTTACCATTAATTTTTAGATTAACCACAACCATTCCTTATAGTAACATGATTTGTTCGTTAAAGTAACATCTACACTGCGTTAGAGTAACACATATTTTTTTGCTAGGGTAAGAACCCCCAATCCCTGATGATGAAACCAACTTTGTAATGTGGGTTAAAAGCCTTCTTTCTTAGGTTATAACCATTCATTACCAAAGTAAAAACATTCGTTCCTTGAAGTAACATATATAATGCGTCAGAGTAACTGATGAAAACAACGTTGTTTAACCATCATTCATCACTTAGAGTAACATCATTTAATCGTTAAAGTAACAGCTACAATGTGTCGCTGTAACACAGCGATTATGAGACCAGATTTGTATCGCAGGTTAACATCATTCACTCTCATAGTAACACCAGTCGTTCCTTAGAGTAACAGAAACACTTAGTCAGTGTAACAGAATTTAACAGCGTTATTCCATTAGTGATAATCAAAATACCAATGGATATAAAAGTCTTGAGTATAGTTGAATGGATTGAACTGAAGATTTAGTTGAAGGGATTGAACTGAATATGACTGCAACAATTTTTGAATTTTGAAGCTTGTAAGGAAGAAAATTCGAAGCTTATGAAGATGACGATTGTTGAATATGACAATTGGAAATTATGATGAGGAAATAATTATGAAGATGAAGAGGAAGGGTTTTGAATTTTGATTAATTATGAGGATATTGGGGTTTTGTGCGTGAGTGAGAGAGAATTTGGGGAGAGAGGTTAATAATTATTATTTGGTAGAGGGAAATAGGAAGGAATATATTTGAGTAACGTATCATTCATACTGTCATTCATTTTCTGCCATTCATTCATTCATTCTCTCGTTCATCATTCTCTCATTCAACCACATTCATCATTCTCTCATTTAATCATTCATAATAAAAATCACATTCATCATTCTCTCATTCAACCATTGAAATTCTTTTTCGTGCCGCCCATTTACTTCCGGCTTAAAATTTTCATTCAATGACGCATATGCAAATCGTAGAACACACAAACGGTGAGTATATGCTTTGTAATTTATACTGGAATCGACATGGAAGTCATTAAGATGCTACTCAATTATTAGTTTGTACGTTTACAATATGGGAAACTGCATACTGTTAGATGTCTGATTCATCATATGAAATTTGCGCACACACAATATATTGAGTTATTGTAGTTCATATACTTCGTTACTTTAGTGTAGAGCATCTATTACTTTAATGTCTACCATCTGTTACTTTATATGTCGTGTTACTTTAATACACTCCAGTCGTTACTTTAGTGCTTTTCATCTGTTATTGTAATGCATTGGAGTGTCGTAAGAATTTAGAAAACCGCCATATTAAAAAAATAAAAAATAAATAAAAGATATTGTTTCCTATAATAATGGGACATGATTGCCACCAAAATAGGAAACAATATTAAAGAGTAACGCCATATAAAAAAGAAAAAAAAGATACTGCATCCTATAATTATGGGACGTGATGACTTCAAAATAGGAAACAATATCAAAGAGTAAGATACTGCGTCATACTCTCATTTTTTGTCATTATATGAATTTTTTGCACTAACTTATACCTGATGTTATTTTAATGAACATTATCTGTTACTTTAATTCACACTATTTGTTACTTTAATGTCTGACTTCTGTTACTTTATACCTGGTGTATAAGCCTCCTCTGTTAATTTAATCCAATGTTACTTCAATGCACTTTATCTATTACTTTAATTCTTGTTATCTGTTACTTTAATCCATATTTCAAGTTTTGATTGTTTTTTTCGCAACATTTATTGGCACTGTTATTGTTTTTCAGTAGACGAAAAAGCACATGAATAGTGTAGGGATGTGGGTGAGAGTTTCCTCCATTATGCGATGGTGAGATTAAATCAAAGCTTCTGAGATGATGACGTAGAAGAAGAAAAAGAAGAAGACGAGCAGGACGAGAAGGATGAAGAAGAAGCAGAATTCTAAGTAGAACATTATATTGTTAGAGTAGCCTACATTATTCGCGTTAGAGTAACATACTTAATGAGTTACAGTAACACAGATTATGAGTAGCAAGTGTGAAACATTGGAATTGTAATGGAGTTGATTTAGTTGGAATCATGTATCACTTTTTGTTTTGGAGTATCTTAATAAAAACAAACATTATTCTTTTTGTTAATTGGAACTCTTGTGTTTTCAAGAGACTATTATGCAACGTAACATATTTTATGAGTTAAAGTAACACACTTCATGAATTAAAGTAACACATTGTATGAGTTAGAGTAACAGTTTTTGCAAGAGACTATGCAACGTAACAGATTATATGAGTTAAAGTAACAAAGTTCATGAATTAGAGTAACACATCGTATAAGTTACAGTAACATAGTTTATGGGTTATGGCAGTAACACACGTACAATGGCAGTAGGGAACAGATGGTTTTTTGCTGAAGATGAAAAAAAAACTTAATTTTAAATAAACTTGTTGTGTGAGAGAAAGATATTTAAAAATTTGATAGGAGAGAAAAAAAATTGTATTGAGATAATTAAGGAGGGGAGAGAGAATTGATATATTTACCAAGATTTGTGAGTTATTTCCTTAATTAACCAAACAAATCATACTCATTAATCTATTTATAATCTAATGGTTGAGATGAGGACTCATGAACTCAAATTTGATAAGTAAACTCACCTGATCCCTCTTCTATATATATATATATATATATATATATATATATATATATATATATATATATATATATATATATATATATATATATATATATATAGGTGGGTTCCGGTGAGGCATGGTAACTCCTTACACTCATTGAGGCACAATCTAGACCATTAGATTAAGATGGGACATACATCCAAATAAGTGTTATATACACTAAAAAAATTCATTATATACGTTATTAAACTCACTATATACACACACTTAAGAACTCAATATATACAGTAAAAAAAATGTTATATACTCTTAAATAAAAAAATGTTATATACACTTAAATAGTTATTATGTACACCAATTAATCAACAATGGAACATACATCAAAATAACTGTTATATACACTAAAAAAACTCATTATATACGCTATTAAACTCACTGCATATATATACACTTAAGAACTCAATATATACAGTTAAATAATTGTTATATACACCCAAATAATTAATATGTACATCAGTTAATCAACAATGGAACATACATCAAAATAACTGTTATATACACTAAAAAACTCATTATATACGTTATTAAACTCACTACATATATATATATATATACTTAAGAACTAAACATATATACAGTAAAATAGATATTGTTATATACACTCAAATGGTTACTATGTACACCAATTAATCAACATATATACACTGAAATAATTGGCATATGTACTTAATTATTTGACATAATAGAATTGTTATATACCTTAAAATAGTTATTATGTACACTGAAATTGTTTTCATATACACCAAGTTTATTTTAAATTCCGTATAATTTTTTTCGGAATTTTTTTATTTATTTTTTTGGAAAAAAAAAATTCGGATTTTTTTTTTCGAAATGTTTTTTTTTTTTTCGAAAAAAAAAAAAATTTTCCCGAAAAAAAAAAAAAAATCCGAAAAATATCGATTTTTTTCCCCGGGAAAAAAAATGGGGGAAATTTTTTTTATGTATGAGTTTTTGTTTTAATCTTAGCCTTTAATTTGATTTTAATCTAATGGTTGAGATTGTGCCTCAATGGGTGCGGCGAGTTGAGCTGCCTCAAAGGATCCTAGATCTATATATATATATATATATATATATATATATATATATATATATATATATATATATATATATATATATATATATATATATATATATATATATATATATATATATATATATATATATATATATATATATATATATATATATATATATATATATATATATATATATATATATATATATATATATATATATATATATATATATAAAAAAAAGGGATCAAGGGAGTTTGGATAAAAGTGGGAAGTTGGGAAGTTGTGTTTATGGCCCTTGATTTGGGTTGGATGGATGGCCTAGATTAATCACAAAAAAAAAAGAGGAGATGAAGTGCGTGGAATGACTAGTAGCAGGCAGCAGCAGACAGGAGCAAAGCAACAGCAGGTAAAGCAGAGCACTCTCACTCAATCTTTCATCATTTCCATCAGCAAAAGCCACCTTCTTTCTCTCAATTGCTCACCATTTCGCAGCGCAATCTTTCACCAAAATTCACTTTCTTTCTCTCAATCTTTCACCAAAATTCACTCTCTCACTAAAATTCAAAAATTCATCCTATTGCTCACCATTTCATTTCATTAAAATTCAAAATTCATCCCAAATCAAAATTCATCTCCTTATTTATACTATCATGCAAAATAACTTAACCCTAATTCGTAATCTGTTCTACATGTACATGCTCCAATGGTGCTGTTTCTTGAAGATTCGTCTGTGCTCGAAATTGTCCAGTCGAAAATTCCTGTTCAACTTGCAGGAGGTAAGATGAGTACATACATATATATTTGGTATCTTGCATTTCGAATTCCATTTTTTTGTTTGGTTTGTTAATTTCAAAAGTTATACAGTTGTAATGTCACAACCACACTCTATATTATGGACAGTTGCACAGTTATAACGTGGTAGTCACACTTAATATGATAGACAGTCACACGTTCCGCACAGTTATAACGTGGTAGTCACAACCACACTCTATATGATGGACAGTCGCACAGTTATAACGTGGTAGTCACACTTAATATGATAGACAGTCACACGTTCCACGTCGTTGTAGCTTTTCTGCTGTAGATGTAGTTGTATTAGGTGAAGTTGCAGTTGTATTATAACAAATATTGGTGCTGGTAAGACTGATAAATTTATTACGTTACATTCATTATCCACACGATCCACCATTGTTATGTTTATTATTGTTATTTTTTTGGTTGTCGAGTATTGTACTTATAGTTCTTATGCGTTGTCGAGTATTTATCATAGTTTAACCCATGCAACTTATATCACGTGATTATTTCCAACTATTTCTAACTACTTTTTAGTAAAATCATGTTGTTATATGAGCAATGCCACAGTCGCTATTGAGAAAGGTCACATTTCCTGAAGGTTAGAGACGAATGCGTGCGTTGCAAGATTGATAGCGTGTAATATAGGGATTCTTTTTATCGACAGTAGTTTAACCCATGCAACTTATTATATCACGTGATTGTACACCTCAATACATGTGACTATGCAACTCATAGCATGTGATTGTACACATCAACATGTGTGACTATGCCAAGTGAACTTTGTGATTATTTCTAACTATTTCTAAGTAGTGTAATATATTGTTCCAACCACTGATAGTGTTTTTTGTTTTTATTGTTCCAACCTATATGCCAGCGGAAGACACAGTGATTGTCCCTTACGTAGGGAAGAAGTTCGCGGACATCGATGGAGCATTCAAGTTTTATCAAGCTTACGCATTTTATCTTGGTTTTGAGGCGAAGAGGTACACGACAACTAGATCATTTGATGTTTCGATCAAGAAGAAATTGTTGGCTTGTAACAAGGAGGGCAAAACAGCCAGCTAGAGCATGGTGAAGTTGTCGAGCACCGGAGAGAAGGAGGGGCAAGAGTATGTGGGATCGTACGAACCCAAAAGGATTACGAAGGCGACGAGGACGCAATGTGGAGCAAGAATTAGGCTCTGTGCAATGATCGGGGGGTTTTATATTGAAGAGTTCATCGAGGAACACAACCACGATCTTGTGATGGTTAAGGACCGAGAGTTTCTAAAGTCATCTACAAATTTATCAAGATATCACAAGGAGATGATCGTTTGTAACTCGAGGGTGCGTAATGTCTGTCAACAATGTTGTTAGTGTATGGTTGACTGCTAACTCTGTGCGACTAATGCAGTTTGCAATTTTGTGTGTGCAGCTGAAGATCGGGGCGACTCGGACATACAGGATGTGCAAGGAGTTGTCGGGCGGATATCAGAATATCGAAGCATCGTTGGTTGATTTCAAGAACTGGGGGAGGGACGTCAAGTGCTTCATCCACGAGCAGGATGGTCAGTTGTTCATAGACCGGTTCAAGAGTTTGAGAGATAGTCAGGAGGATTTCTACTTTGACTACGATGTGGATACAGACGGGAGCTTACGCAGGGTCATTTGGGCGGATGGTGCAGCTCGAAGGAACTACGCGGCATTCGGAGATGCAGTTTCGTTCGACCCAACATACGGAACCAACGTGTATTCCATGGTGTTCACACCGTTCACTGGCATGGACAACCACAAACGGTCTGTCACGTTCTGTGGGGCGTTGCTATTTAAGGAGGACTACGAGTCATTTACATGGGTCCTCTCCCGATTTCTGGAAGCCATGGGCGGGAAGGAACCGTGTTATATCATTACAGACCAGGATCCCGGAATTTTAAAAGCCGTCCCGGAAATATTCAAAGCAGCGCACCAACGGTGCTGCACGTGGCACATCATGAACAAGGTTCCAGCAAAGTACGGCAGATCAAGTGAGGAGGCCTCGAAATTTGTAAAAGCCATCAATGCAATTATATGGGACGATGACATCGAGGCGTCGGAGTTCGACGACAGGTGGGGGCGGATCATGATTGACCATGATGCTGTTGGGATCGAATGGTTCGAAAATATGTTCGAAGACAGGAGCAAATGGGTCGCCGCGCATTGCAGGGAGGTGAGGATGTCCGGAATTATGAGGACAACGCAGAGATCAAAGAGCGAGAACAGTTTCTTCAAAAAGTTTGAAGACAACAATGGTACGTTGGTTCAGTTCTGGATACGTTTCGAAAGTGCGATGGACCAACAGAGGCACATGCAGAAGAGGCTAGACAACGATAACCGGCAGTCATCCCCCAAAATTGGATCGACGAATCCGATGGAGAGCCACGCGGCAAGGGTGTACACGCACGTGGCTTTTGCACACTTTCAGGAAAAGGTTAAGTTTTTGCTCTACACGTGCAGCATCCGTGGGTATCAGGAGAAGGACGGGATCGAAGCGACAACAGTACTGGACTCCATCCGGGACCGCAACTACATTGTTGAATACAATCCAGGTACTGGCATAGAAAGTCACTGTCCATGTCGTGTAGCCATAGTCACATAGCCTGACTATATGATCCAAACGTAACGAGTTTGATTCCATAATTCATTGAATGTGACTATACACAATAAAGGGTGCGACTCTGCAATGCGGTGCGTGTGATTGTACAATGTAATTCGTTTGATTCTGCGACGTAAGGACTGTGACTATGCAGTATAACGGGTGTGACTGTACTCTGTCAAGGTTGTGATCATATCTTTAGAAAGCCACATCCCGTACGTTGCGTAGCCACTGTCCGTACGGTCAGGAGTCGCACTCTTTATGTGTTTCTTAATGCACTCGCAGGTACCTGTGAGATCAGCTGTACTTGCAGGAAGTTCGGTCGGTATGGAATTCTTTGTAGCCATGCAATTTGGATATACTCTTCGAAAGGACGGGAGACGATCCCGGAACGGTACGTGGCATGTAGATGGACAAGGGATGCTCTACGTAATGTTAATGCGTGTCCCTTGTCAGAGAGTCGCCTAAGCGATGATAAGGCTGTTACAGTCACGAGGCTATTTTCGGAGTTCTATGAGACCGTCAGTCATGTCAGCAAAATGGGTAAGGAAGACGTTAGTAATCTAGCTGACGTCATTCGCGACTTCAGGTCCGATATTGCCCTTGCTGGCCCTTGTAGCAAGACACAAGAATTAGAGGAGATCCTCGGATGTACGAGCGCAATTGAAATAACCATATTGCCCCTGAAGAAAGACAAGAACAAGGGCAGTGGGAAGCGGATGCTTTCTTCTAAGGCGAAGGCTGCTGCAATTGCCGCCAAGCCTAAACGGCTGTGTAAGAACTGCAAGAGGATGGGTCACCATGACAAGAGGAACTGCCCCAACCCATTTGCTGAGTACCCACCGATTGCTGACTTGTCTGTCGATGTTGAGGAGGAGGAGGATGAGGACCCGGCAGGGATTGCCGAGGAGGATTGTTCATGAATATCATCTGTTACTTAGGAACATTCTTTTTAGGAACACAAAGGTTGTCGACGTTTGAAATGGTCAAGGTCCGTGACATTGCTTTCGTATATTGCGGACCTCAATCATTTCTAATATGGTGTAAGTCGTAGATCATGGGGGCTTTTTTTATTTTTTTTGTGAAACATAAAGACTTGGCGGCATTTGAAATGGTCAAGGTCCGTGATTTTGTTTACGTCTATTGCAGACCTTAATTATTTCTAATATGGCGTAGTCGTAAAGCATGGGGGTCCGTAAAATTGGTTTTGTTTTTTGGATTGTAAGAATACATTGAGGAACGTAGTCGTTTTCATTCTGGAATGCATCATCTTTGGCTACAAATACATTCTGTACAGGAACATTAATATTTGGTTGACACGAAACAAGTGAGTGTGATTGTTCAACGCAATGAGTGCGACTTTACAGTAGGCAGTGCGTGACTGTAGAACAAGAGGTGGAGTGTGATTGTAATTATGGGAGTGTGATTGTACAAGGCAATGACTGTGATTCTACAATACATTGTCTGTGATTCTACAAAATGAAGTTAGATATCTAAACCGGTTTTATGACATGATGACTGTGACTGTACGCCATGTTTAGTGTGACTATAAAACTTGTGAATTGTGACTATACACCATGTGTCTGTACATTAGAAAAATAGCAAAGGAAATAGAGAAATAGAGAAATAGCGATGGAAATATTTGTACATTAGAAAAAGTCCATCTTTTACACAACATATAATACTTGCATACCATTAAACGCCGAAAACATTCTACGACATAATGCGGAAAACATCCATTGCATACCATTTAAACGCTACATTTTAACATTCATTAGAACTTAAAACACATAAAAAAGTTCGTTACTAAACGCTACATCTTAATCCATACATACTTAACCTTCGTACTTTTTAAGCATCTCCTTCAAGTTGGCCAAGTCGCGCTGGAATCCCTTCCTTGCGCGAGAACAGTACATAGACCTCTTCATGAAGAACTGGATGCAGTTATCCAGTTCTGCCTCTTTATGTGTATCGCCAATGGACGCTACGAAGTTCCTCGGGTCAACTGTTGTTGCTGCTTGCTGCACGGCCTTTAATTCAGTGGACATAGCGGTATTCAATAAACCCTCGTACTCCTCGATCAATTTTATGATTTCTTCTATCTTGCTTGCCATTTTTTTGTAAGTTTGAAGTGGTGGAGTTGTGAAAAATGGGTTGGTATTTATAGAGGGGGAGGCAGTAAATAGGTGGTTGAAAATGCATGGATTAGGCAGTAAAGGTGGGGTGAAAGTTGAATAGGGTAGGTGGGGGTGAAAATTTAATGGGTTAGGTGGGGTGCTTATCCTCATCAATTAATTAGGGTTAGGCGTTTGAGGTGGGTGTTTGTGTTCCTCAATGTTTCATTGAGACTCACAAACATCCCTTCACAGTCTCGGCTCGGTGTTTAACATTCGTCGTCGACATCGTTTTTTGGAATTTTTTTACGATTATTTCGCTTTATAATTTACAATGTAATTCACGAACCATTCGTCGGAAAACCAATATTTTGTTGTTTGTATGTGGCGATTCAAAATGCATCTTATGAATTATTTAAACTGAAAGAAAATGGATGGTGACATACGTGGGGGTGATTAAGTTAAATTAATCTAGTGAATTTAGTTTATTTTGTGGTTGTCTGTCATGACTCTGCGGAGTTTTTACTGTGACTGTGAGTCAGAAATTGCGTGACTGTATCACATCGCACATGCTACCCTGATACTGAGTTGTCATACATTTGATACTCAGAAGATACTCCAACATGAAATTTTTTTCTATGTTCACAAAAAAGTATTTTTACTTCACTCTACATTCATGCCTTACGTTTCGTGTAGGGCTTCACGATATTGCGTATCTTACGACTTGTATCGATTCCTTTCCATATCTTTGGCGCGTCATCCATGAAAGCACGAATTTTCGGCAACACGTCCTCACGTGCTCCATTCATGTCAGCAAGTACGAGGGCTGCCGCAACCTCGAAAGACAAGTAACGCCTCCCGAGCTTTGTCCCAATATCAGGGTGGGTGAACGGCGCACCGTCGTACAGGCACATGTGCATCAAGCAGAAAATGCCGGACTCCGGATCGTTCTTCCGGGCGCTCTGCCATTCCAATGTTACTTGTCGATGTGTAAATTTTGACATGTGACTGCTCTTAATCAGCCCCTTTTCGTCTATGTAGTCGATCAATGCTTGCAGCTGATGCAGTATTAGTTAACAGTAAACGTAAGCACTTATGGGAGCAGTATAATATTGACGCGGTGAAATAAAGCATATGCGTGCAACTTACTATTATGCTGGACATCCGGAACATATGCGACCCTGGGGCGTGTGTCTGGTGATCGAGAATATCAACTGTTCTATCTCTAAAGTTGACGCAGATGCACGCGTAGTGCCCCATAGTATGCACCGGAAAAAACAACAGTTCGGCGTTCAAGTCGAATGTCCCGGCGCAGTCTTGTATGAATCTGTCCCACACTTCGTACACACCGTCAATGTCTTCGTCCGCAGGGGTACTTGAGTCGGGTCGTTCCATTATACGGGTCAGTGAGTCCTAACAGATGGTGAATATTAGTTGCCATCAGTGACGGGGCCCGAGACATTACTATATCATGTGCGTGACTGCACACCGCGAAGTGTGTAATTGTACAGACTAAGCTATGTGACTTTGCAGCGTACAGACTGTGACTATACAAGACTACATCATGTGTGTGGCTGTACATCTTATATCACATGATTGTACACCTCATCACAAGTGACCCTGACCGTGACTATGCAATATCTAGCATGTGATTGTACAAATTAACATGTGTGACTCTGTAATTCATGGCATGTGATTGTACACATCAACATGTGTGACTGTGCTAAGTGAACTTTGTGGTTATTTCTAACTATTACACGGACTTTACATCTTTTCAGTTAATGTGAATGAGGGGTCATTTGTACTATTGAATGCGATAGGTAAGAGGTAACTAGGGCATACCATGTGTTGAATTCCGAACCATGCCATCGTTGGGTCAGCGGGGGAGGATAACCCACGCCCGTGGTCGTCTGATTCGCACCAGTTCATGAGGTGCGACCAACACTCCAGCACAGCAGCGCTCATGGTATCTCCGGACAATAGAGTTTGAACGTCACATCTCTGCAGCTGCGCATGAGTGCTGTAGGACCCTCATTGTTCACTGCGAGATTTTTGACACCGGTCAATATGTGTAGTATGCAACTCGTATCAGTAAACAAAGACGGTTACTCACCTTTCGTCGTACCCATTATCGTCAAGGAAGCAGTAGTCGGCGGTGTGCTTCCGCAGGACGGGCATCTTACTCGTCAGCGGTCGGTGCAGGCGAAACAAGGTCAACATGACAATGGTGCTGGGGTCAGGACTCCCTTGGTTCAAAGAGCAACCCAACCCATCCCCACAGCCCCGTATCCGAGACCTAACTGCCGACTGTCTTTCCTCTGGGACTGATCGGGGGGTGGGTTCAGGTGTTTTCGGTGATTTGCTCCGACGCTTGTTGGTGGGTTCCTTCACAGGAGTGGTTTCATGCGTACGGGCAGAGTCCAACGCTTCCTTGTATTTTCCGAATTTTTCCACTCTCTCCAAAACAGTGTCCCACATTTTGTTCACGTCGCTCAGTATAAGGGTCGCCGTGATTTTCGCCATGCACATATTCATGGCCGCCATTGTCCCCAAGGAGCAGTGGAACGGGGACCCGTTGTACAGCATCATGTGGATCATCAGGTACACTCCGCAGTCATTGGCGGAGTACCCCACCCCCTGCCATGATAAGGGAACGTTTACCAATTTAAACGCACGGACCTTCTCACCTTTCTTCAGCCCTTGTCGTACCATGAACTCCCCCATCTTATCAGCCTGCAAAAGAAGTTCAAACAGGTTCAGGTGGTTAACACATTCGCCGTCATATAATTGATTTAATATTAAATTTAAAGGGCCTGACCGCTGTCCGAGCAATGCCATAGTAAGGCAACTTTGTAAAATCTTTATCGTACTTCCTGTTGTCGAGGTACTCTATTTGCTCGGTATTGAAGTTGATGCAGGCGCAACTGTAGTGGCCCTCGTCACCCATTAAGATCGGGACGAACACCTGCAAACAATGTGTCAGGATTATGGGCAGACATGGTATTATCCGTGCCGATAACTACGAGTAAACAGTATGCGCAGGGTAATACCATGTCCGAGTCCAAAGCAAAGTCGGAGAAACTGTGTTTTATCCACTCGTTCCACACGTAAAATATTTCTTCGTCATGACTGTTGCCCTGGCGTCCTTTCCTCCACAATGCCAACATTGGGTGCTGCTCACATGCATTGATTGCAATACATGTAGTTAGTGTGTGTTTGACATGAGCGTGACTGCACACCTATAATTGTTTGACTGTGCAGCGTAAAAGGTGTGACTGTGCAGCGTAAAAGGTGTGACTGTGCAGCGTAAAAGGTGTGACTGTACGGCAACTAGTGCGTGACTGTACAGCCTGAAGTGCGTGACTGCGCAGTTTATAGTGGTGACTGGACAACATAATGTGTGCGACTGTACACACAATAGTGTGTGACTGTACAGCCAATAGTGTGTGACTGTACAGCTAAATTGGGGGTGAACGTACCGTATGTCCAAGAGAGAAGTAACATCTACTGGTTACTCTTGGTGCTTTTTTTTCGTACACCAGCTGGTTCAACAGCCTACACCAGCAGTCAATGACGTTATTCATCACCTGCAGGCCAAGCTCGAGCGTCTGCATGTCGCTCCTCGCTATACAGTCGTAATCTGTGAACTCGACCAGCATTTCGCTGTAGACCAAACAAAGTCCCGATTAGCACATGCATTTAAAAAACGACACGAGCAGCACAATAAATGCGTACCCCGACGGACGTGGCGTTGAGTGGTCAAAGACGTAGTCGATTACATCTTTCCGTACGTGCAGGATATCCCAGAAGATGACAATATTGGAGCACATGAATCCAGAGATTACAAACTGCCCCCTCAATATTTTCCCACAGTCCAACGTGCAGCCCATATCGTCTGGAATCGTATCCATGCATTCAAATGCCACGTCGGAGTGGATGATATACCGATGATGTAGTTCCCTGGGGTGCGTCCTGGTCCCTGAGCCCTCGCTTGTCTGCTGATCATCGTTCGTGACGATTACCGCCGTTGCAGGCGTGGTGGCAACAGCGTCCGCTACAGACCAGCCTGCTTTGTTCAGTTCCTTCTCAAGACTATAACTCACTGTCGCGTCGGACGGAGTTGGCATTACATCACGCGTTCCCTCCACATTGGAAGCCGATCGTGCGTCAGTTGTCTCCCCCGCTGCTTGCCGTAGAGCCAACACTACGGTCGAACTTCTGTCAACTGAACCCTGCACATCGTCCTCAGAGGCATCATCCTCTTCAACGCTGATTTCTTCAGCGGCATCATCCTCTTCAAATTCTCCCTCGCAGAAACCCGGTGTCACGACGCCACCATCAAAAGTGCCCACATCATCGTTTCCATATCCCTCCGTCCCGTCACCATATCCCACACAGAAATCTGTTTCCTCAATTTCTTCTTCCGTGTATCCAGAATCACGCATGTCTTGCACAACTTGGTTTATCAGATTGTAGGCTTCAGCATCGAGGTGCGCCTCGCCCTCAACGACGGGGGCGTTCTCGGTAGTCTGCTTCAACTGGCTGGCCAACGAAGTGACTTGATCGACATACCGGAGGACAGCTGGATCTTCCCAGAATTGTTGGGAGGACGGGTCTTGACTTGGAACTGCGTTGTTCCTTGTCGATATTTCTCTTACTTTGGAGGCAGCCTGCTCACAGAAACCGCAAAAGACTAGCGCACACCTCCGGAAATTCATGAAAAAACGCCGGTCGTCCTATAATTCAGTTGAAGTCAAATCATTAGTGTGAAGCTCAGTAGTGTTGAGGCTGGCAGTGTGAGTATGACTAAGCACGTAATTGTGTGATTATACGGAATAAAGTGTGTGACTGTATATAGCATAAAGTGTGCGACTGTACAGTTTGTAGCGTGTGACTGTGCACGTTATAGTACTGATTGGACAACGTAATGTGTGTGTCTATACAGGTAATAGTGTGTGACTCTACAGCTAATAGTATGTGACTATACAGCCAATAGTATGTGACTATACATCAGGATGAGTGTGATCATAACAGTTTTATAAATTGTATATGCTTTTATAAACATAGGTAAGGCTGTCAGATTAAATCGTTTAACGGACAAAGAGTTGATGATTTATTGATGATTTATAGAGTGGCTGGGAGATCACTTACGTTAACCTCCTCGATGTCTTCCAACTGATTGTCTCTCTTAATCCCTGTCATTATTCTTTTGGGACTAGAGTGCTGGTTGTCAGAGGGCATCGTTATAGCGGGGGCGCCCTCGCTGCCTGTTGTCCCACATGTACGTGGGTACGTCACCTTCGAACGTAGCTGATTTCCCAGCGACCCTGTCTCCAGTTCCCCAGCGAGACAATCGCATATTCTCCGTGCATCCCAATGTGCGATAAATGGTATGTCGCATCTGCAACTCTCGCTACGGAAATCGTAGCGCTGAAAGTACGCAATCATTAGAATGGGGATGCATCCCCAGAGGTACTTGAGGACTTTGCTGGGGTCACGCGTCCCCTTACCCGCCCGCACCAGATCATGCAGGACAAAGGTACACCAGTCCTGTTCCCGAATCGAGTCCACGTCCTCCACTGCGGCCAGCAGACTCAGGTCCAGTGAGTTCTTCGTTGTAGGCGCGAGGAATGATGACAACGCGAACAACACAAACCTGCGGACAAAGTCGTCGTCAGCGGTTTTGGTTACCATCAACTGTTCGTGCACCCTCCCTAATGTTATTGGCTTGCTGCTATCCACCACACCGAAGTCTTTCCTCCAGGTACTCTTTAACCTGATCACGTCAGGTGAGTCTGCCCCTTTCTTGTTGCTGGTTGGGATTACTTTCAGCGGATGAGGGCCCAAAGGTAGCTGGAGGCAGTTGTGGATGTCGTACTTTGACATCATGAATGCCTCCTGGCGTGAGGCACGAAAAGTATGGGACCCGTCATAAAATGCACGGAGGAACATAACCGCGTGCTCAATGGGTACCGATTCAAGCCTCAGATCCAACAGCCCGCCGAATCCAACAGCACGCACCCTCTCTTTTTGATCATCCGATAATCGCCCAATTAGCTGGTGCAACCGCTTGGGCCTACATTGAATATCGGGCTGACCCTGTCAGCGGTCCCCCCCCCCCTCCTCCTCCGAGACACACACACGTATGAAGGGTCGGTCGGTGTATCAGATTTGACCCTCCTCTTTTTTTTCGGCCTGCTTTCCTCAACACTTTCTGTCTCACCCACATCCAGATCGGCGACCGGTGTATCAAAAGTCACCCTTTTTTTTTCATTTGTCTGCCTTCGTCAACGATTTCTGTCCCCCCCACATCCGTCTCGGCAACGATGTGGTCTCCGGATGTATCTTCAACAGACTTTACAACAGTCTTCTTCTTCTTCTTTTTCTTCTTACCCAAATTTTGGTCCACAACCAATCTATCATCAATTACATTTTCGCAGACCGATGTTTCTGCCATGGCCTTCTTCTTACTGGTCTTCGCTCGAACTTTCTTCTTCGCACCCGACTTTCTGTTGCAATAATAACATGCGTAATGGGTGTGATTTTACAGTAAAAAGAGAGCGACTCTGCAACATAACGAATGTGACTATACAGCCTCAAACGTGTGACTATGCAACCAACACTGCATGACTATACAACATAAAGCGTGTGACTTTGCATCATAACAAGTGCGACTGTGTAGATTCAAAGGTGTGATTGTACATCATTCTGTTACTTCACAACAAAATGTAACGTTGTATAACCAAATCTGTATGACTGTATAACCAACTCTGTATGACTTTACAACTCTGTGACTATACAACATAAAGCGTGTGACTTTGCATCATAACAAGTGCGACTGTGTAGATTCAAAGGTGTGATTCTACATCATTCTGTTACTTCACAACAAAATGTAACGAGTGCGACTATGTACCCTCACACGGGTGACTGTATAACCAATTCTGTATGACTGTATAACCAACTCTGTATGACTTTACAACTCTGTGAGTATACAATATAAACGAGTGCGACTATGTATCTTCAAACGGGTGACTGTATAACCAATTCTGTATGACTGTACACCCAACTCTGTATGACTATTCAAATGTTAATTTTATTTCTTCCCAAACACCAAGTCTGTGACTATAAGACTGCTTTTACGTAAGCTTCAACATGGAAGCATGCAAAACTTCAACAAAAAACTGTCTACTCGATGGCACATGCATACTTACAATGACGACTATGGGAACTTCAACAAAGAAATAAAGACTTCATCTTTGGCTCTATAAATACAACTACTGTACAACTACGACCCTTTCAACTCAAAAATTAGGGTTATAACTAGAGGAATAACGATTAATCAAGAATAAAAACTGTATGAATATTAGTTGTCAGAGAAAAAAAACTTCATCTTCGACTCTATAACTACAACTACTGTACAACTACAACAACTTCAACTCAAAATTAGGGTTATCGTGTTGGAAAAATGCTCTTTCAACATTTTTTATTGTTCATGCATGCCGGAGTTCTTGACCACATTTTAGGGTTCGTGAAAAAGGAATAAAAAAGGGTTGAACAAAAGGAAAATCGGAGGCCGAAAATCGAACATTCAACATACCTTTGTAGCACCACCGGAATTTTAGGCATTATCGGAGATGGAGAAGCTGCGGAAACGGAAACGGAGATGGAGATGGAGATGGATTTTTTTTAGAGAGAGGAAGAGAGCGTTGAGTGATTGAGAGCTGGTGAAATGAATCGAAAATAGGTGAATGGGGAAGTGCAATGGGTTTGGGCGGGAGAATAGAGAGGAGGGAAATTAATTGGGAGTAGGTTGAGGGAGCTAGTGACTGGTGATGGGTGATGGATGATTTGTCCGCAGCTTGTCAGTCCCGCAGCGCCTATATTTTTTTTTTTTATACAATCTAAACCCATCCATCCACCGTCCATATTAAACTAAATGGATGGGTGGGATTAACACTAAGGGAGGGAGAGTTGAAGAGTTAGTAACTCCCTTGATCCCCCCTATATATATATATATATATATATATATATATATATATATATATATATATATATATATATATATATATATATATATATAAAAGTTCAAATAAGGTCCACAATTTTTTTAAGTCTATATTGAAGTTACAGATCACATACGCTAAAGTTGCATTTGTTCAAAATTGATATATATACAAATGCAACTTTAGTGTATGTCATCTGTAACTTCAATATAGACTTAAAAAAATTGTGGACCTTATTTGAACCTACCTCTCTCTCTCTCTCTCTCTCTCTCTCTCTCTCTATATATATATATATATATATATATATATATAAAATTGATATATATATATATATAGAGAGAGAGAGAGAGAGGTAGGTTCAAATAAGGTCCACAATTTTTTTAAGTCTATATTGAAGTTACAGATGACATACACTAAAGTTGCATTTGTATATATATCAATTTTGAACAAATGCAACTTTAGCGTATGTCATCTGTAACTTCAATATAGACTTAAAAAAATTGTGGACCTTATTTGAACCTACCTCTATATATATATATATATATATATATATATATATATATATATATATATATATATATATATATATATATATATATATATATATATATATATATATATATATATATATATATATATATATATATATATATATGTTACTGATGACATACATTAAAGTTTCATTTGTTAAAAGTTGATATGTAACTATAACATTCAGCACTGTTGTCACTTCAACTGAGAAAGTGCAACTTTATCACTCATCCCGTGTAACTTTAAGCACTTTTTGTGTAACTTTAACACTGGAACTTATGAACTTATAAGAATTGTTAGCGCCCCCCCCCCCCCCCCCCCCCCCCCCCCCTCTCTCTCTCTCTCTCTCTCTCTCTCTCTCTCTCTCTCTCTCTCTCTCTCTCTCTCTCTCTCTCTCTCTCTCTCTCTCTCTCTCTATATATATATATATATATATATATATATATATATATATATATATATATAAATTAACTGTACATCAAACCATCGTGTCGTGTCGAACACCGACACATGTCGGACACACCTGTAAAACCGTGTCCGCTTTTTTGAAATTTATTTAGAGATCTGTCGGACACGATTCATTGTATTTGGAGACTCATTAGCATTGTTTATGAATTTCTGAACTTTAATAAAAGAACAATATTATATATTTATAGCGGCTACTTGATACTATAAACACTAGCTTAAGACTAAATAATTGTTTAATATGTATTATATTATAGTAGTATGGTGGATAACTGTTTGAGTTTAAGATTTGGTTTTAAATTTGAGTTTATAATACTTTAATTTTCCGCGTCCGTATCCGTGCAACTTAGGCCGACAATTATATTCCAAAGAAGCTTTGTTTTTCAAGATCAAATAGGACTACATGATGAGAAAGCCCCTATTTAGAATACTAGTTAAGGAGTCCGACGATGCTCGGGCCTTAATATATTGATTTGCGTTAACATAGATTTTTCAAGATGCACGGTTTTAAAATGGTGCAAATTATTACGATCATATTTTCACCAACCACATGTTAAATACTCTGTGTGTATATTCACTATTGCAACGGCCCGTATCTCAAATAATCTACAACATGCCCCGTATAATATAGACGGTTTCAAGTTTCATACAAAAAACTAATCATTATATACTCCGTATAATATGTACTACGGAGTATTTATTAATACGTTCATCTTTAATTTTTGAGCTATTTATTATCATGTATTATACAAAACTCCTTTCTGTTACGCATTAATTTAGAGGCAAACTCCAAAATCGATCCGTCAAGAACCTACTTAAGTTTAAGTAGTAGTAGTAGTAGTAATAGTAGTAGTGGCAATAATAATAATAATAATAATAATAATAATAATAATAATAATAATAAATCATTGAATACTAATAAATCATTTTCGGCTAGTGAGAAGAAAACTTTCTCTCTCTAGAATTTTCCCTCCCTTGGCGATTCTGTTACGTACTTCTTGAGGTCTTCTCTAATGGCTTCCGGGTTTGTGAAGCGTGGTCCTGGAAGGCCAAAAAAGGTGAATCAGTCTCTTCCTCCTCCTATTATAGGTGGTTTGGATCAGAGTGCGAAGGAATTGCGAACTAATGATGATTCTCAGGGTTCTTCGCGAAGAATTTCATTGAATGAGGTTATCTTGGATGCAATGGCATCGGCTGGTAAAATTTCTCTTGATACTGAAGTTCCTTTGATTTCTGAATCTTCTCTGGTTCATAACTCTGCTGAGAATGAAAATGTCGTAAAACCCTCTGTTTTGGATCCTGAAAAGAAGGTGAATGCTAAGCCTAATTGGTCGAAAATTGCTGCTAAACAACAGAATTTAGGCATGAATTTGCAGTTTTTTGATGATGTTGTTGATAGTCCTGAAATTAGCATTGATTTATGTGATTTTGAAGATGAACTTAAACTCTGGAATTATACGTTGATGGGGAACATTATTGGTTCGAAACCTTCTTTACAAGAGGTCAAGAAATTTGTTAGTGAGAAGTGGGGGGCGTTGGCTTCGCCTGTGGTTCAATATTTTAAGAAAGGATGGTTTTCCTTTCGGTTTGATTCGAAGGAAGCCATGGATAGGATTCTTGGAGGAGGACCTTGGAGTATGGGGATTTACTCTTTAATCCTCAAAGAATGGACTCCCTCCTTTTCTGAAACCATGGACAGGGTGACTTGTGTTCCTATTTGGGTATTGTTTCCTGACCTAGATCCTTTCTTATGGTCGGATATAGTGCTTAGTAAGCTTGCAAGTAAAATTGGGAAGCCATTGTGTGCTGATTTTGCTACTACGGCTTAGACTAAGTTGTCTTTTGCTAGAGTACTCATAGAAGTTGATGTTTCACAACCTTTGCCTGAACATGTTGTTATTAGTACTCCTTTTAACGACTACTCAGTGCAGAAAGTCCAATACGAATGGGTCCCTTACTATTGTAAGGGATGTGGTAAACTGGGTCATAATATTACTAAATGTAAAAGGGAGAAACAGAAGATTGCTGCAAATGCTGTTGTGCAGGCTGTTCCAGTTAGCAAGCAAACGGTTGAGCAGGGTGTTCCAGTTAGCAAGGGCCCTCTTGTTGTTGATTCTTTTGTTTCTAAGGAGCTAGGTGGTACCTCAGAGCTCTTGGGAGAGATGAGTAGGCCAGAGGTGGAAGATGAGCTTCCTTTTCCTGGTCGAAAACCTCCCGAGCAAGCTGCTGTAATGCATCAAGGATGCTCCTCCAGCGAGGATGAAGGCTTTCATCCTGTCACTAAAAAGAATTCTTCATCTAAAAAAAACTAAAGATGAAGTTACCCGTGAACCAATGCCTTTGGTTAATAAATATCAGATGTTTCAGAGCTCTAATGCTCAACAGTTTGTAGGTGGATCAGGTGGTACCTCAGAGCACTCAGATGATGAGTACCCAGAGCTTAGGCTTGGTGGAAAGTACTCTGAAGATGCTGCTGTAATGCACTCTTTACATCCACAGGAGCAGGAGGATATTTTTAGTGGGACGGATAGGATCTTAAAGGTCCCTCCTGACAAACATTCCCATGAAAATAGCTTCCTGGAATGTTAGGGGGTTCAATACTCCTACAAAGCATAGTGTGGTTCTTGATTTTCTGCTGACTAATAGACTGGATGCTCTAGCAATTCTTGAAACTAGGGTTAAGATGAATAAAGTTAATAAAATTTGGAAACGTTGGTTTAATAATTGGAGTATTGTTCACAACTATGATCATCACTTCAATGGTAGAATTTGGTTTCTTTATAATCCTTCTACTGTCAGATTTGATCTTATTGATAAGACTGATCAGAGTATTTCTGGGTTTATTCATCATTATCAAACTAACCATGGATTCCAGATTAGCATGGTTTATGGTCATAATGATGGCAAAGATAGAGAAAAACTTTGGCAGAAGTTGAGTCAGCTTGCTACTCCTAATCCTTGGGTAGTTCTTGGTGATTTTAATGTTGTTAGGACTCCTGATGAAAAGCTTGGCTACACTCCTCCTGACTTACATGATATGTGGATGTTTAATGATTGCTTGTTAAGATGTCAATTGGATGATTTGAATAGCTCAGGCTGTGGCCTTACTTGGACAAACAAGAGAGATCCAATTACTCGGGTTTGGTCTAAGTTGGATAGGGCTTTGATTAATCCCACTTGGTTGGCATCCTTTCCTGCATCTTCTGCTATTTTTCAGGAAGCAGGTATCTCTGACCATTCTCCCATCTTGATCAATGTTTCCCAAGAGAAACATTTCAGGAAGAGATTTAGTTTTCTCAATTCTTGGACAACTCATCCTAATTATAATTTGGTGGTTGCTCAAGCTTGGAATAAATATGAGGCTGGTTCTCCAATGTATATTCTGTTCCGCAAGCTCAAAAATGTTAGATCTGCTCTTTCTTTATTACATAAGGAGAGGTTCTCTAATATTTCTCAGCAAGTTCTGGTTGCTAAGGAGAAACTGACTATTTGTCAAAATAGTCTAATGAAGGATCCTTTTTCTTCTGTCCTTATTCAGGAAGAGAAAGACCTGGTAGCAGAATTTTGTCGACTTAAGAGTGATGAGCTTAGTATGCTTAATCAGCGAGCTAAGGTTAAGCACCTTCAGTTAACAGACTGCTCTTCCAAGTATTTCTTTGCTAAAATTGCAGAGAGAAAACATCAGCAGGTGATCGGTTCCATTTCTGATATGGCTGGTGTTACTCAGACTGGTTTGCAGGCAGTTTCAGATGCTTTTCAACATTACTATATTTCTCTTTTGGGTGAAAGTAAATTGATCTCGGGTAATATTCCTTTTCCTCCTATAATGCTTGAACAAGATCTTATTTCCGGTCTGTTGAAGCCTATTACTACTGGTGAAATAAAATCTGCAGTTTTTAGTATGGATGCTAATAGCAGCCATGGTTTAGATGGGTTTTCAGCGGGATTTTTTAAAGCCTCTTGGAATACTGTTGGTGTTGATTTCTGCAAAGCTGTGCTTAGTTTTTTTAAAACAGGCAAGATGTCTAAACAAGCTAATTCAACTCTCATCTCTCTTATTCCCAAGAAGAAGGATCCTCTTTCTGTTTTAGATTTTCGACCTATTTCGTGTTGTACTGTGTTCTACAAGACTATTTCTAAAATCTTGGCTAACAGATTGAAACATGTCCTTCCTTCAATTATTGGTGGGGAGCAGGCAGCTTTTATTTCTGGTAGGAGTATCTTTGACAACATTCTCATGTCCCAAGCTCTAGTTAAAGGATATACTCGGAAATTCCTTACCCCAAGGAGTTTGGTTAAAGTGGATATTAGAAAGGCGTTCGATTCTTTACAATGGTGTTTCATTGAAAATATGCTTATTAATCTAGGGATTCCTACTCGTTTTGTTACTTGGATTATGGGATGTATTAGTAATCCTTGGTATTCTCTGAAGATTAATGGAGAGGTTACTGGTTTCTTTCAAGGGAAAAGTGGTATTCGTCAGGGTGATCCCTTATCTCCTTACATTTTTGTTATGAGTATGGAGGTCCTTTCTAAATTCCTTAGGACGATTTGCTCTCAAGTTAATGTTTCCCATCATCCTAAATGTAGAAAACTAAATCTGACTCATCTCATCTTCGCTGATGACCTGATGATATTCACTAGAGGAGATCTCCCTTCAGTTTTAGCTGTGAAAGGTGCTTTGGATACTTTTGGGTTGATGTCAGGATTGGAGGCAAATGTGCACAAAACTTGTATATATTTTGGTGGTGTTGCTCCGGAAGTGAAACATGCTATTTTGTTGCAGACAGGTTTTGTTGAGGGTTCTTTCCTGTTTAGGTATCTTGGCATACCTTTGTCTGATGCAAGAGTCAGCATAAATATGTTTAGCTCCCTTCTATTGAAGATACAGCATTCTATTGGCCATTGGTCTACTCAATTTTTGTCCTATGCAGGGAAGGCACAATTGATTAATTCAGTAATCTTTGGCGTAGAAAATTTTTGGTGTTCAAGTATGTTATTACCTAAGGGAATTGCTAAAGTTCTGAATAGACTTTGCAAAAACTTCTTTTGGGGTATTAAGGGTGATGAAAGGCGTTTGGTTTTTAAGAAATGGAGGGAAATCTGCTTTCCTTGGAATTCTGGTGGGTTCAACATTAAGGATGTGCAAGATTGGAATGTTTCTTTGCTATCGAAATGGGTTTGGATTTACTCTCAAGCTCCGTCTAGCATTTGGACTACTTGGTGTAGAACTTATATTTTTGGTGCTAATTCTATTTGGACTATAGCTCCCAAAGAGTTCTTCCCTTCTGGTATTAAGAATGCTCTTACAGTTCGTGATAGATTGGTGCAGCATTGTGGTTTTGTGACAGAGGCCCAAGCTCTCCTGCAGGATTGTGTATCCGGTTCACATTTTCAGGTTCAAAAGTTGTATATATGTCTTAGAAATCCAGTGAGGAAAAGATGGCATCTTTTTCTTTCCTCTACTGTGTTTCTTCCAAGCCACAAAGTGGTAACTTCCTTGGCTCTGCAGCAGCAACTAGCTACCACAGATATGTATCAGAAGAAAGGATTCCTCCTCGCTAACAGATGCTGTTTGTGTTGCCAAGATGAAGAAAGTTCTTCTCATTTGTTTTTCAAGTGTGCCTTCTCGAAGCAGATCTGGTTGAGGGTTCTTCAGTGGGTTGGAGTTAGCAAGGTGGAACTTGATTTAGTTGCTGCCATTAAATGGATGGTTCATGCGAAGAATAGAAGACATTGGAAGAACCTCTGGCTTAGAATTAGTACTGCTGCTCTGGTTTATGGCTTGTGAAAGGAACGTAATAAGCGTCTTTTCGCGGGTAAAGAGTCCTCAATTGATGCTACCTTGGCTCAGGTCAAATTTTTAGTTCAAACTAGATTTCTATATAGGAAGGATAATCCTAAGTATGCTAGGATTCTAGAGCAGCTGGCTTGAGTTTATCACTTTGGCTTAGTGTGGTATTATTTTTGCATCTTGTAATTTCTTTCTCATCGAAATGAAATGATAACTTTTTGCAAAAAAAAAAAAATAATAATAATAATAATAATAATAATAATAATAATAATAATAATAAAACAGGTCAGGGTTGCTTGGCTACATTGGATAATTTGCAGCGAAGGGGGCAGTACATAGTAAATAGATGTGTTTTGTTTATGAATGATGCAGAATCTCATGCACACCTGTTTTTTAGATGCACATATGCTGCGGTTGTTTGGTTTGAATTGCTGCATTGGATGGAAATTGAGGGCAGAAGTTCAGATCTGCTCACGGAATTAAAATGGAGTATATCTAGGAGAGCTAAAAAGCATTGGAAGCAGATTTGGTTTGGTGCTACAATAGCAGCGGCAGTTCATTGCATTTGGGAAGAAAGGAACTCTAGAGTTTTCAATAATAAAGCAAACTCACACCAGCAGTTGGTCAAGTATATCAAGTTTATAGTTGTTACAAGATTGAGAAGTACAAATCATAGTATACAAAGGAAATTTTTGTTGTGATTACATGTATTATGCATGTTATAGGGGATATTGTTTTTTGTAAGGCTAGTCTCTTTATTTGTCCTTAATGGATGAATAAAATAGTCATAAAATTTCTTGCAAAAAAAAATAATAATAATAATAAAATATTATTATTAAAAAAAAAATAATAATAATAATAATAGTAATAATAATCAATAATAATAATAATAATAATAATAATCAGCGAAGTGAGAGAAAGGTTTCTCTCTCTAAAACCGTTTTCTCTTAAATTCACTTCTTCTTTGAGCTGCCATGGCTGATTCTCAAGCTAAGAGAGGGCCTGGTAGACCGAGGAAGAGCCATACTGTTCCTCCGATTCCTCCAGTTCATCCATCTGGTTCTCGCAGATCAAAATTGGAGGATGAAGAAGACGATACAGAGCAAGAGCAAGCGGCACCTCAAAGTACTTCGCAACAGCATACGATCAAGGACTTTATACTCCATGCTATGGGAGCTTCTGGTATTCATTCTGGCCCTCCTAAGTCTCCTCAATCAGGTATTGATCAATCTAAGAATGAGTCGGTTGTTTTCTCTGAAATTCCACCTGCTAAGTTAGCTGAAGAAGCTGTAATTCCACCTAAAAAATGGTCTGGAGTTGCTGTGAAGAAGCAACAACTTGGTATGAATCTTCCTTATTTTGATGATGTTGTGGAATCTGAGATTCTCGATTTTACGGTAGATGACTTTGAAGATGAAATCAAAATATGGAAGAACACGTTAATGGGGAATGTTATTGGTTCTAGGCCTAACTTGCAGGCGATGAAGAAATTTGTTCAGGATCTTTGGGGTGATGCTCAGCCGATGGTTCAGTATTTTAAACGAGGCTGGTTCTCATTTCGATTTCAGTCTAAAGAGGCCATGAATGAGGTGCTTAGGGGAGGTCCTTGGAGAATGGGTGTATATACACTTATCTTGAAGGAATGGTCTCCTACGTTCTCGAGTGAAATGGATAGGGTTGCGTGTGTTCCAATTTGGGTGTTATTTCCCGATTTGGACCCGTTTATGTGGTCAGAAACTGTGCTTGGAAAGATGGCCAGTAAGATTGGTAAGCCGCTTTGTGCTGATCTAGAGACTACAACGAAAGCTAAGCTTTCTTTTGCTCGTATCTTGGTGGAGGCGGATGTATCCAAACCACTTCTGGATACCATTGTAATATCTACTCCCTACTGTGAGCATTCTGCTCAAAGAGTGCAGTACGAATGGATCCCTTACTACTGTAAGGGTTGTGGTAAGCTTGGGCACACCATTTCTTCTTGTAAAAGGGAAAAGAAGAAAGTGGCAGAAAAAATAGTGGAGCCAGCAATAGTGACAAAGGAGCCTTATGTTCAGATCGAGGAAAAGAACATTGAAGATGATTCACAGCCAGTTCTGAGTGACTTCTCTTCAGTAAAGAAATCCGCTAGAAGAATCACTCCTAGAGCTGTTAGGGAGCCTATTCTTTTGGAGAATGGTTTCCGGCTTCTACTGAATGAGCATGGTGATGGTTTAGAGACTGGTGGAGAATCTGAGATTGGCTTTAATGAGACAATTGAAGTGGCAGAACCAATACCCCCTGATAAGAGTAATGAAAGTGGCTTCATGGAACGTTAGGGGCTTCAATGACCCTCTAAAACACAGTGAAGTTAAAGAATTTTTGAATAAAAATAAGCCTGATATTATGGCAATCCTTGAAACAAGAGTTAAAGGGAATAAGGCTCCAAATATTATTAGAGGGAATTTTTCTAATTGGTCAGTAATTCAGAACTATCATAGTCATAAGAATGGGAGAATTTGGATTTTATTCAATCCTTCCACTGTTTCTTTTGTGGTATCTAGTTCCTCTGCGCAGCAGATTACAGGTTTATTGCATCACTACTGTAAGAATATAAAGTTTCAACTGAGTATAATCTATGGATTTAATAAAGGGTCAGAGAGACTGCAGCTTTGGAGCGATCTCGATGCGCTATCTACTGATTTGCCTTGGTTAGCTATTGGGGATTTTAACATAATTAGATGTGCTGAAGAAAAAATTGGTGCAAATCCACCAGACTTGCAGGACATGTTGGAATTCAATCAATGTCTACTGAACTGTAGACTTGATGATATGAATAGCTCTGGATGCAATCTGACCTGGACGAACAAAAGAGATCAGGAGGCAAGGATATGGTCTAAGTTGGATAGAGTATTGATGAACCCTGATTGGTCTAAGAATTTTCCTTCATCTTCTGCTATCTTTTGTGAGCAAGGAGTCTCGGATCATTCCCCACTCTTAGTGAATGTTTCCACTGACATGCTCCCTAAGAAGAGATTTAGTTTTCTAAATTGTTGGCGGGAGCATCCTCATTACTTGGGGACAGTGAAGAGAGCTTGGGATACTAGGATAGATGGTTCTCCTATGTATCGATTATTTCAGAAATTGAAGAAGGTTAGATATGGGTTATCAAAACTCCATATGGAGAACTTCACGAATTTAACTTTGCAAGTAAAAGAGGCGAAGGTAGCGCTACTGGAATGTCAAAGACAACTTGCAGCGTCCCCTTCATCTGCTCAGCTGCAGAATCATAAGGAATCTCTTATGAAGGAGTACATCAAAGTTAAGAAAACTAAGATTGGAATGCTAAAGCAGAGAGCAAAAATCAAACACATCCAAATGGCGGACTGCTCATCAAAGTACTTCTATGCGAAGGTGGCAGAAAGACGAAGCCAACAGAATGTTGGAGTAATTACGGATGCTGATGGTTCTCTGAGGGTCGGTTCTTCTGAAGTCTCGAAAACCTTCCAAGAGTATTATATCAGACTTTTGGGTAAAGAAGCTCAAACTAAGGATATTGATAAGGGTGTTCATAATTTTCCTGAGGATAAAAAGGCTTCACTTACTGCTGTTGTTACAGTTGCAGAAATCAGGAATGCTATATTTAGCATGGATGACAATAGCAGTCTAGGTTTGGACGGATTTTCTGCTGGTTTTTTCAAATCGGCTTGGGATATTATTGCACCTGACTACTGTTCAGCTGTTCAAAGCTTTTTCAAAAGTGGAAAAATGTCCAAGCAAGCTAACACAACTATTGTTTCGCTCATTCCCAAAAAGACAGACGCAAGTACGGTTATGGATTATAGGCCTATATCTTGTTGTACGGTTCTTTATAAAACAATTGCTAAGATCTTGGCCAATAGATTGAAGCCAATTCTTCCTTTGCCTGTTGGAGAGGAGCAGGCTGCATTTATCTCGGGGAGGAACCTGTTTGACAATACTATGCTATCACAGGCTTTGGTGAAAGGATACAATCGGAAATTCTTGACACCGCGCTATCTCATTAAGGTCGATATTCGCAAGGCTTTTGACTCTCTCCAATGGTCTTTTATTCATCAAATGCTAGAGAATTTCGGGATTCCAGGACGGTTTATTAAATGGATAATGGGATGCATCCGAAATCCTTGGTATACGTTCAAGATCAATGGGGGAATTTCAGGTTTTTTCCAAGGCCGGAGTGGAATTCGTCAAGGAGATCCCCTCTCGCCTTATATCTTTGTGCTAAGTATGGAAATTCTTTCCCGTAGTTTACGAACTATCTGTACAATTCCTCAGGTATCATTTCATCCTAAGTGTGGTAGAATGAACTTAACTCACTTAATTTTCGCGGACGATCTAATGATATTCATTCGAGGAGACCTCCCTTCGGTATTGGCTTGTAAGCAAATGTTGGATTTTTTTGCTCATGCTTCAGGGTTGGTAGCTAATTTAGACAAAACTAACATCTATTTTGGAGGTGTCGACCCTCATGTTTAGAGATTAATACTGTCTCAATCTGGTTTTGTCGCTGGATTAATCCCCTTCAGATATTTAGGGATTCCTCTTACGGATTCGAGGCTTAGTATAGCAATGTTTGCTCCTCTTTTGCTGAAAATTCAATGCTCTATACATCATTGGTCCACAAGATTTCTTTCGTACGCAGGAAAAGCTCAATTGCTCAACTCAGTTATTGTCGGACTGGATAATTTCTGGTGTTCGGGTCTTTTACTTCCTGTGGCAGTTCTTAAGCAGATTAACAAATTGTGTAAAGATTTCTTTTGGGGAATTGAAGAAGGAGGGCGCAGGTTAGTATTTCAGAAATGGAACGATTTATGTTCTCCTTGGGACGCAGGTGGGGTTAATATCAAACATCTTCAGACCTGGAATTATGCTCTTCTCGCTAAATGGCTTTGGGATTTTTCGAAATCGCCTTCTAGCATCTGGGGTAAATGGTGTAAGGAATATATTATGGGTTCCGATTCAATTTGGGACATTAAAGCTAAAGAATTTCATCCAGCTTGCTTTAAGCATTGTCTAAAAGTTCGAGACATATTAATCAAAATGTTTGGATCTATTCTACGACACAGAAATTCCTTGAGTATTGTGCTCGAAATGATGCATTTAAGGTGCAGCAGGCTTATAATTTGTTGAGGCAGAAGGCGAAAAAACGATGGAGTTCGATACTTTCTTCTACTATTATGATGCCAAGCCATAAGGTTATTATGTCATTAGCCATTCAGCAAAAACTGGGTACGGTAGAGCAGTACTGTAAAAGAGGTTTTGCTGTGGTGAACAGATGCTGCCTGTGTGAGAGAGCGTTGGAAAACCACTCTCACTTATTCTTCGAATGCTCTTTCTCGAAGGAGATTTGGATGGGAGTTCTGAATTGAATTAATTTGAAGATTTCGGAGACTCGATTATGCAAGATTGTGCGATGGATGCTCTCAGCTCGGAATCGGAAGCATTGGAAGATGGTTTGGCTTAAAGTTAGTCTTGGAGCTACAATATATACAATCTGGAAGGAGCGGAATAAAAGAATTTTTGTTGACAAAAGGGCTACGAGAGAAGCGATTGTATCACAGATTAAATTTTTGGTTGTCACTAGATTTTACAGTTATAGAGATTATCCGAAGTATCATAGTCATTGAGATCATTCTTGCAAAAAAAAAAAATAATAATAATAATAATAATAGTTTTCAACCAGCAATTGACGCGCCTCAGTTAGTATCTCACTAGCTGCGTCATTGCCCCAAGCGCAAAGATATTGTTTCTCTCTCTAGGATCGTTCTCCCTTCAGGCGATTCTGCTTTGGCTTCTATGGCGTCGACGCCTATCGTAAAACGTGGGCCAGGTCGTCCGCCAAAGAAGACCTCTCTCCCTCCTCCAAACCAGGCATCGGGGTTTGGTTCGGCGGTGGCCGGTGGATCGTCTAAGGTGGATCAGGGTCAGAGTTCTTCGCGCGATTATACTATCAAGGATGCTATTCTTACTGCCATGGGCATTTCGGGTACTAATTCTTCTGAATCTGTTCTTGTTAATAATTCTACGGATAAAGAGGGTGATACTGGGATGGCGGTGCCATCTGACACTGGTTTTGTTTCACAAGAGAAGACAGGGGATCAGGGTGGTGCTAAGTCAAGCTGGTCTAATATGGTTTCTAAGCCAAAACAATTAGGTATGGTCCTGCAATATGTTGAGGGCATGGCGAATTGTGAGGAAATTCATATTGAGATGGATGAATTTGAAGATGAGCTGAAAATTTGGCAATTCACCCTTACGGGTCATATTATTGGGTCACGTCCTTCTGTGCAGCAGATGCAGAAATTTGTTGCCGAAAAATGGATCAATATTGCTCAACCTAAGGTGCAATACTTTAAGAAGGAGTGGTTTTCGTTTCGTTTTGATTCGAAGGAAGGCATGGAGAACGTTCTCAGTGGAGGGCCATGGAATATGGGGATTTATACTTTGGTTCTCAAGGAATGGTCGTCGTCTTTCTCTAGCAATATGGAAGCGCTTGCTGTGGTTCCGATTTGGGTTTTATTTCCTGATTTGGATCCGTTTTTGTGGTCTGATTTGGTTCTTAGTAAGTTGGCAAGCAAAATTGGAAGGCCTCTTTGTGCTGATTTGGCTACAACAACAAAGGCAAAGTTATCATTTGCTAGAGTTCTAGTAGAGGTCAATGTTTCAAAACCCCTGCCAGAACAAATTGTGATGACTACCCCATTTTCTGAGTATTCGGTTCAGAAAGTTCAGTATGAATGGGTCCCTTATTTTTGCAAGGGTTGTAAAAAACTTGGACATACTATCACATCCTGCAAATGGGAGAAGAAGAAGGCTGTTGTACAACAGCAGCAATCCAGCTCAGGTGCTGCAATACTCGGTATTGTGACTGAGGTTGAGCAACCTACCATGGGGGATGGTAAGTACGCAAAGCAGGCTGGGTCTGGAGTAGACAGTTCTGTGAATGCAGGAACACCACCCACGGGGAAGTACGTAGGGGAGATGCCCGCTGGGTCTGGAGTAGACAGCGTTGGGTCTCCTGCCAGAAACCCCACCATGAGGTTTTCTGAGAGTGAACAGTCCATGACGGTAATTGTAACACCCCCATTTACACAGAAGCCTTATCAAGACATTTCCAAGTAAATAAAGGTGTTACCATCTCGGTATTACCCGAGGTAGTAGTCCATTACAATACAATTCAGGAACTGACCATTTAAAGCTAAGTAATGAATTATTACAATCTCATATCTACAAAACACGTTTGCACAATTACAGCAGCGGAAACACAGCTAATATGACTACAACCTATAAACGTGATCAGTGACAGCGCAGACCCATCCTGTACAGTCAACCAGAATACAATCATCGCACATCGTCAACCTGCACACTAACACTGCTCCCCAAAAGACAGAAAATGTCAATTGGATCGTCGCAGGTCCCCAATAAAATAGGGTGACAATTTAGACGGAGAATACGGTTAGAACATGCTAACATCATAACACAAGTGTGATATAAAACATCCAGTCTCAATCGTCTTGGTACCATCATCGGTACTAATTCTCAATATCATCTCCACATTCTCAGTACCATCACGGTACTAATCAATATCCCATCTCAATATTCTCAGTACTAACATCGGTACCAATTAATAATCTCATCTCAACTCTTCTGGCAGGCCCTTTCATTCCGAGTGTGCACACCCCCCGCAGGTTCAACAACCCGCGAGGAGAAATCAGGGAGGGACCGTGATCAAGGGTCCCGGCTAGGTCTAAAGCTAGCCTCACCAACTCCAATATATAAATATTCATCAATCATTCTCCCACCATTATTCAACGTTGTTCTCATTAGCACAATATCACATCGTTCTCGTAACTCATACATGCATTACAGTAATATGAACATATTCTAAGTAAGGAAAACCTTACCTAGTCAGCAAGTCACCACCGCGTCGGTAGTACAAATCACCATGAAAATTCTACCAAGTCCGATCCTAATAAATATTATATATAATCAAATTAATATCGGCCTCAACGTAAATAAATAATAAAATGAGACCCGACACCTACTTATCTAAATAATAAAATGAGACCGACCCAACCTAACTAAATTATAAAATGAGACCGACCAACCCAACATAATTAGATTAGGTTATATACTGAGACCGACCCGAGCAACATCGAGCCCAACACCACGTACCCAACACGACATTACGTAATAATGACCCAACTCTAATGACACCAGCACTCTAATTCCACAACAATAACAAAACTCTAACTCCAACGACACCCAACTCCACCCAAACTACGGTTTTAAACCAGGACTCCGATTACAACACCAACAACAACAGACGACAACAATCCA
Organism: Agrostemma githago; assembly: GCA_958450325.1. NCBI lineage: Eukaryota > Viridiplantae > Streptophyta > Magnoliopsida > Caryophyllales > Caryophyllaceae > Agrostemma > Agrostemma githago. The sequence goes on along the minus strand of OY288252.1, from coordinate 22,689,696 downwards.
ACAACATGGCTACAAAATGCGACCTCAAAATACGACAACAACCACGCACGAGACGGACCCAAGAAAACTGATGGGTGATGGGGGTGGTTACCACGAGACCGACCCAAGAGAGTGGATCACTATGGACACTTGATCGGGTACAAGAAACACGGCAAGGAAACAGAGGAAAGCAAGGGAAAAGTGAGGTACCTAGAGTTGCAACCGACGGGAATTGATGGGTGATAACGAGATTAATGGAGGTTAACAAGGAGAGTTTCTGGTGGAAAAACATAGGCGAAGGAGGTGTGTGTAGGACAGACCAAGACAATGGAAAAGAAGAGAGGAAGGAGGCGCCGTGAGTAATTCCAGTAGGAATGAAAACCAAAACCTACAGCTTCCTATCTTATTATTATTATTATTATTATTATTATTATTATTATTATTAAGGTAGATTAATAAGTTGGGCTCGAGTTACGTTTTAAACAATATACGGGTACTAGAAAAGAGTTAACCTAAATGGTCAACTAATTATATACTATTATCCATTAATCAGACCCACACTAAATAGGAAATAATTGTATTATACGACGGGTATTACAATCTACCCTCCTTATAAAGAACTTCGTCCCGAAGTTCACCCCTGCTACAGAACGACTAACTATGCCAACTGACACATGTAACCTAACGTGGGTAAACAAGACGGGATGTTACAGTCTATCCACCTTACAAGGAACTTCGACCCGAAGTTCGCTCCACTCATCCGTTCTACCAATAACATTTCGAATACTATTGTAATAAATCTCACGATTCACATAACCGTCTCCCAAGACATAGCCACAACAACCACATCACCATGACTACAAAAGATGACGACGACAACAACAATGAAAACAACAACAATGAAAACAACAACAATAACAACACTGATGACAACATCAACTACGACACTCGTTCAGGGTAACGGTAGTACCTCCTACCCTCCTTATAAGAAACTTCGTCCCGAAGTTCATCAATCATGCACTCACATTACCCAACCTTCCAATATATTATGACACCATCCAGACACTAATGAGATCACTCTTATCTCGACCTTAACATATAACACGTTCAATTATCATCGGATACCACTGTAAACTTTTTAAACGAATATACTTGGAAGCCCTGACCAGGGGTGAGTAAGTCGATAATATTCATAATCAATTCATGTGTTCCAACACAAAATTTCAAAAAGGAAACCCTAATGGTTTGAGAGGCGATTGAAGGGCGATCTGCAGGTGATGATGGCACGTAACTCTGCGTCAAAAACTCGACTGAAACAATCATATGCGGGCTCCAATAAAGGATCTAAAGGAAAGGGACGTGAAGGAAGTACAAAGAAACCTACTGGACCGGAAGTTGATGATGAAGGGCAACGTACAAAACCAATGCATGAAGTGAATGGTATACCGGGATTGAATTTTGATGATGAAGATCATAACATGGATATGCCTTGGGTGACTCAACGTGGAAAAAAGAAATCAGGGGTTTTCTCTTCTCTTGTAGAGGAACCAGAGATGGTGATTGTAGAAAAACCACTTATCCAGTTTACTAAGGAGGACACTATAGAGGAGGTATCATACTGGGAACAGGCCGTATACTGCTATGTGCTTGGAGCGAATCCTCCATGGGAGGTTTTAGAGGGATTTGTTCGCAGAATTTGGAAGAATTATGGTATAGATAAAGTCTCTTTTATGCCTAATGGAATTTTCTTAGTGCGTTTTAAGGAGGCTAAAGGGAAGGAGACTGTGCTAAACGCTGGGTATCACATGTTCGATAACAAACCTTTTATTGTCAAACCATGGGTTGATGGGGTGGATTTGATGAAGGAGGATATTAAAGTGGTGCCGGCTTGGATTAGATTACATGGACTTCCTTTGCGTTTCTGGGGGAAATGTCTACCTACTATAGCTAATTTAGTAGGAAATTTTGTTAAGGCTGATCAGGCCACGCTAGATAAAACCAGGCTAGGTTTTGATAGATTGATGGTGGAGTTGAATGTGGGGAAAGAGTATCCGGATCAAGTTAAATTTTTAAATGAGGATGGAATACTCACTGTGGTTAGAGTGGAATATGAATGGAAGCCAATCATTTGTTCGAAGTGTAAGGCATTGGGTCATGAGGCAAAAACTTGCAAGAAAACTACTATAGTAAAGACAGACATGATTCCATACGTGCAGAAGAAGAAGCAATCGATTCCTGTTACAAAAGGGGCTAGCATTCAGACAGCTCCTGTTGTACCGGATGCAAGGTCGTTCAAGCAGGTTATTCAAGGGGTACCTGCTGTAGACAGGCCTGAGTATGAAGGGGCAGTGAATGCCAATGCTGAACTTGCAAATCAAGAGGTTGAAGTAATTGATGAGGCTCCGCTCAGTGGGCAGCCGGGTAAAGAAATTGGTAACTTGCATATTCTAATATCTAATGATTAAGGTCGGATTTTGGAATGTACGAGGTCTCAATAGTGTACATAAACAAAAGACAGTTATAGATTTCATGAATAAAGAAGGAGTGGTACTATTTGGGCTCCTGGAGACGAAAATTAATAAGGGTAATATCTCGAATATTACTCAGTCGTTGCTTGATGGTTGGAGTTTTACTACGAATATTGGGTTTCATAAAGGTGGGAGAGTGTGGTTGATGTGGAGGCCTGGTATTGTTGAAATTACTATCTTAGAGTATAATGCTCAATTTATTCATTCTTTAGTCTGTATTAAGGCTACTGGGTTAAAATTTTACCTAACTATGGTATATGCGTTTAATGACGGAAAGGATAGGAAAGCACTATGGAATGGTATGAGGAAGTGTAATCCCATTAATCACTTGCCATGGGGAGTGGCAGGGGATTTCAACAGTGTTATAGATAGGGAGGAGAGATTGGGTGGAAGTACTAAGGACGAGGATATGGAGGATTTCATAGAATGCCTCGATGATTGCTCGTTATTTGATATGCCCGCCACTGGTAATTTCTTTACCTGGACTAATAAACAAGAGGCTGGTAGTAGGAAATATAGTAGATTGGACAGATTCTTGATTAATAAAGAATGGTTAGATGCTTTTCCGGATGTGGTGGCTCATTTTCACCATGAAGGAACATTTGACCATTCCCCTTGTACTCTTCAGGCTAAAGAGTGGGGAGAGAATAGCAAGAGGGCTTTTAAATATTTTAATATGTGGAGTAGCGCTCCTACCTTTCATGACAAGATCAAGGAGCATTGGAGCAAAGATGTGGATAGAGTTCCTATGTTCAGAGTCGTCAAAAAACTGAAGACTCTGAAGCCAATACTTAAGAGGTTGAATAGAGATTGCTTTTCTGAAATAGAATGCAAAGCCGAAGAAGCCTCTAATGAGCTTGAGAGATTGCAAGAGGAATTGAGTAGAAATCCAATGGATGAGCAGCTGATAAATGCTGAGATGGAGGCACTTAGTTCAGCAAGGAAGCTTCAGGAGGATAGACAGAGTTTTCTGAGACAGAAGGCTAAATCGATTTGGATTAAGGATGGCGATACAAATACAGCTTACTTCCACTCTTGCATTCGACAACGAGCCTGCAAAAATAGAGTGAGTGAGATTTATAATATGTCTGGAAACTTATGCTCTAAACAAACTGATATCCAAGATGCTTTCCTTGAGTTTTATCAACGACTCCTAGGAAGATCTACAGAGATTGAGCCTGTTCGACAATCCATTATTAGTACAGGACCTGCGTGAAATAATGATCATTGGGAGGTGCTTATGACACCTGTTACTAGAGAAGAAATCAAGAGGGTCATCTGCTCTATCCCGCAAGACAAAGCCCCTGGACCCGACGGGTACATGAGCGGTTTTTTCAGGTCAGCATGGGACACGATTGAAGAGGAGGTATGTGATGCGATCTTAGACTTCTTCGATAAGGGAAGAATGCTCAAGCAAATTAACGCGACAGTGATTACGCTGATTCCAAAGAATGATAGACCAACATCAGTGAGTCATTTTCGCCCTATTGCGTGTTGCAACATGATGTACAAGGCCATATCTAAAATCCTCTGTAACAGGCTTGCCGTGGTACTTCCGGATACTATTAGTAAAAATCAGGGGGCTTTCATTCAACAACGTGCTATCATTGAAAACATCTTAATATGCCAAGATTTGGTTAAACTATATGCTACAAAGGGTTCCTCGGCTAGATGCATGTTTAAGATCGATCTTCAAAAAGCATACGACACGGTGGAATGGGAGTTTATAGACCAAATAATGCAAGCCTTAAATTTTCCTCCTCATTTCATCAAATTGGTCGTGGAGTGTGTTACCACAACGTCATTCACTTTGTCCCTAAATGGCAATCAGTTTGGTTACTTCGAAGGAAGAAGAGGATTAAGACAAGGGGATCCTATATCTCCCCTACTATTTACCCTGTGTATGGAATATTTGTCGAGAACACTCAAATACGCCACTGCAAGGAACCAATTCCAGTTTCACCCAATGTGCAAAGAATTGAAGTTGACCCATTTGATGTTTGCTGACGATTTGTTGATGTTCTGTAAAGGTAATGCTCCGTCTATCCTTCTATTGATGAATGCGTTCACCACCTTCTCCAACTCTACGGGATTGCAGAAAAACTGTAGTAAATCCGAGGTTTACTTCAGTGGGCTTCCACCCGAACTCAAGAAGGACATTCTGTCCGTGACTGGGTTCAGGGAAGGGAGCATGCCATTTAGGTATCTCGGTATCCCAATCAAGCCGGGGAAGTTAAACAAGGATGATTGTAAACTCCTCACAGATAAAATTGTGGCTAGAATTAGGAGCCTCGGTGCAAAAAAAACTGTCTTATGCAGGCAAGATCACGCTCATTAATGCAGTTTTGAATACTCTTCATTCTTATTGGGCGTCCATCTTCATTATGTCTGTCGCAATTATTAAGAGAATTGAGGCCATCTGTAGGAACTTTCTTTGGTCAGGATCAAGTGAGTACCATAGAGTTCCTTTGGTAGCCTGGGATAGAGTTACGGTTCCGAAGTTGGAAGGTGGGTTGAATATTAAGCAGGTCGGCAACTGGAATAGGGCAGCGGTCGCAAAACTAGTCAATTGGATTTATACCCAACCTGATAAACTGTGGATCAAATGGGTGAATCAGGTTCACCTGAAAGGAAGTAATTGGGACGATTACACCCCGAAAGCAGCTGATAGTTGGTCGTGGAAGAGTATTTGTAAAGTGAAGGAGTGTATGAAGCATGGTTTTCAGAATAATGAATGGCAGGCAAATTCAGGTGTTTACTCAATAGCTAGTGGATATGAATGGTTAAGATGCAAACAACCGATTAAGGAATGGACTAAAATCATTTGGTGCAATTGGATTATACCGAAGCATGCTGTTATTGTTTGGTTGGCTCAAATGAGGGGAATGAACACCATGACCAAACTGTTTAATCTCGGATGTAGCGAGACTGACATGTGCTGGTTATGTCAATCTCAGCCTGAGAGCATCGATCACTTATTTTTTTCATGTGATTATAGCAGAGGTGTGATGAGATGTATTGACGCCTGGTTTGGGCATGTCAAGGAACTAAATGAACTAATTGCAGGAGCAAAGGATGAGACGGCCTGGAAGATAAATTCAGTGATCCTTGCAGCCTGTTACTACTCCGTCTGGGTGCAAAGGAATAATGCGAGGGTGAACCAGATGATTATAAGACCTGAGCGAGTTGCAGCGAACATCAGGAATGAAGTGCAGGCTCGGATTCAAACCTGGTTGCCGGGTCAGAGCATAGGAGGGTAGACGCATTGGCCTTATGCTTTAGTAGTTGGTTTGTACGGTTATAGTGATATAGTTTGGAAAATGCGTTTCCTTGGTTGGACTTATTGTACTTTGTATAGCCTCTTTTTTTGATTTAATACAATTACTTTTTATCAAAAAAAAACACAAAATTTCAATACATTTGTCACACGCATAACATAACAGTCAGCTCATGTTTTATGATAAGTGTCGTTTAGGAATAGCCGGTTATATTATTGACGGTTGGGATTCCGTGAAAAATCCCTACCATCAATTAGGCGCCGTTGTCGGGGACGGTGCTAGTTTGAACTTTGTTTTCCTATTTGCTTGACTTAGTCTTTGTGTTTGTGTTTTCTTTTTTCTTTTTGTTACCTTGCTTCTTGTGTGTGTGAAGTTTATTTCTCTCTTGTCTAGTGCCCAAAAAGCACTAGACTTCTCACGTTTGTTCTTAGTCTACAGTTTGTGCTTAGAGGTGGTGATTATCTTCTTCTTGCAACTCAGAGCCGCTTAAACGGACGGTTGCTAGAATGAGTGGTTTCCAACCGGGTATGAGCTACGATTCTCGAGCAAGCATGGGGTTTGATCTAAACTCCCCACACATGGAAGCCGATATGAGCTACCACTCTTCTTCCATGAACCAAAGCTATGACATGACGTCCCCCTACCATAATCAAGCTTCTTGGGGTAATCAAGACGGGTATGATCCTCAAGAATATGGAAATGGCTACCAACAAGTGAATGACTATCACTCCTACGATCATGGTGGCTATTACTCGAGTTATGATTGTGAACCCACCATGTTCAATCAAGATTCACCATATGGAAGTCAATACCCCCAAGACCCACAATATTACCCTCCACCCCAACCACAATATGAACCCTATGACCCACAATACTACCAATCACCCCAACCTTGCTACCAACAATATGATACCCCACCCCTTGGGTATCATCAAGATTTTCAAGGAGCTTTAAAAGACCCCAATGATCACCAATTACCCGACACGGAGGTGCTTCATTCTACGCTTCAAATGCAAAGGAGCATCCAAGAAACGGCCATTCAATTGCGGAAAGAACAAGAGGAATTAATGGTCCAAATGCGAAGGGCAAACGAGGCGAGGAATGCTCAATTAAATGCATTATCGGTTCAAGCCGTAATGTCTTTATCCCGAGCATCGTATTTAGATGGAGGGTGCCCACTTGAGAAAGAGGAGTGTCCTAACCATGAAGCCTCCAATGTAGTTCCCTTTGATAGAGAAATTTGCTTTGAAGAACCTCAATCGTCTACCCAAAAAGAGACGAATGAGGATGTGACCCTTGGTGAAGAATTGGAGGAGGATGGTGAGTTGGATGGTTTGGTAGAGTTTGTGAAGTTGTTGGGTGAAATTTTTAACCTCGAGTTGCCCATGTCCGATAATGAGGATAAGCATCAAGAGCCCCTTGCTAGTACACCGAGAGATGACTTGGAAGAGATTGAAACCGCCGGTAGAAGTTTCGATTCTCCTCTCCAAGATGATGTGGGGCCGAGTGATGAAGATGGGGAACCACAACTTGAGGAAAGTGTGGGGGTGTGCATTGAGGAGATGAGGCCAAAACCGCTTTTTGTGCCTTGTTTCTTGGAAATGAAGCTTGCTAATGATAGGAGACGATGCCTAGAGAGGAAGACGTCGGTTAAGCTCGTAGGATGGATAGACCCCGGAGATAACTTTGAAGATGATTTTGGGTCTTGGGAATCCTACTTCTTGCCTCCTCCTTGGAGGCCGTGGAGGTCGGTTAAGCTCGAGCGCTTCATGGGCCTTCACTATGATGTCGGTAGCGCGTTCGACTTGCTCCTCCATGCCCTTGAGGGCTATGGTTGAAGAATGGAGTCCACCATCCTCGGTTTGACGGAGTTCCTAAAGAACCGTCATGTTGTATATTCCCCTCTCCTCTTCTTTAGAATACTTGTGTTTGTATTTGTGTAGTTTTTGTTTCTTGGACTCTTTTGTTTTTGTGGGATTCTTGTAATTGTTTTGGTATTTTGATAAGCGATGTGAGGGAGTGAATTTGATGTGTATTTTGAGTTTATTGTGATAGGTGAAGTGAAGGTGACTCCTAGAAAGGAGTGGTTGATGATGGAGTTTGGTTTGCGAGCGAGGAAGTCGGTTTTTGAAGCTTATGATAAGCTTTTGGGCTTGGGGAAAGCAAAGAAGACTCATCCCGACCGGGAAGAGGGCTTCCCGACCGGGAAGGATGAGGAATCCCGACCGGGAAGGAGCCATCCCGATCGGGATGAAGGTGCAAAAATTCGGACTCACTGGAGTGCATTCCCGACCGGGACGAGAGCTTCCCGATCGGGAAGGGTTTATCAACCCGATCGGGACCATCCATCCCGACCGGGATGGTCCCCTTTGACTCCACCCATCCATTATACCACCTCCCAACCTCCCAACTCCTCCTTACTCCTATCATATGACCTGTACACCTCACTTTACACACCGAGATCCACATCAAACCCCACCCCCCTCACACCTTTACCACCTCTACCATGTGGTTCTATCAAGCTTGAAGCGGGATAGCAATGATGAAGACAAGCAAGTGTGTATATTGATCTATGAGACGATGGAGAGAGTGAGTTGCTAACCTATGGTACGGCAACTATCCTTTCTTTTCCGTTTTTGTTGTTGCTTGTTTTCCTTTGTTGATTCCCTTCCCCTTGTACACTTTTGTGTCTTGATGTCATGGTGGCCTTCGAGACCTCGGTAGTTGTTGCTCCCGACTCTCGATGATGTGACTACATCGAGAGTCATTTCAAAATTCAAATTTTATAAGATTTTCACTTTCTTTTTGAGGATTTAGTCGGATTTAGGCGGAATCCGGGCTAGGTGACTTGATTACACCTAGCCCTCCCCTCCCATTTCCTTTTATTTCCTTCTTTTATTTCTTCCCCCTTCCATATCTTTTTCTCGTCTCGGCCCATGGTGACTTGACTACACCCCGGCCGGACACCTTCTACCCTTTTCTTCACTTTATTTTTGATTTTTTAGCTTTATTTTCGTAGTTTCTTTTCTTTTTCTTTTGTCTCTCCGCACCCTACGATCGAGCATGAGGACATGGCTCGATTTAAGTGTGGGGGAGCGATATTATAGTATAGTTGGTTTTATTTTCTTAGTTTTTCGAAAAAATCTTAAAAATCCCTAAAAATTTGAAAAAATTTCACAAAAATCAAAAAGATTTTTCTTTTGTGTGTTTTCCCTTTGTGTCTTTGTGTCGTGTTGTTTGTTTTGTTGTGTGTTTGCCCTCTTTTCCTTATAGGTAGCTTGAATCGCCGCTAATTTTGGAGAGCTTTCATGATGTCCGGTAACATCTTCTATCCCTTTTTCTTCTTTGTCTCTTGCGAAGTTTGGAGGAGATTGTGATGTGGTGTGCTCGGGTGGAGCTTGTACATACTTGTGGTTGATTTGGTGGCTTGTTTGGAAATTTGGGGTGGTGTTTGTTTGATCATGTGTTTGTTTCATTTTGTTTTTGTTTTGTTGCTTTTGCTTCTTTTTCTTTCGTTCGTTTTTGTCGTGTCTTTATTTTGTGTGTGTTGTGTGTCTTGTGTGTAAACATTTTGCGAAAACCCGATTTAGAGGCTAGTGTGAGTGTCTATTTTTCCCTTCCTAGTTGTATAAATCGAGTCTTGGACTTTAGTCTAGTAGAATGACCCTAAATCAATGAATTCGTTGGTCCTTTACCTTGAGTCCACCTAGCTTACTAGGGATTTACTACGGGATTTGCATTTTGACCATTATGACCACCCACGGTGTGAAACGGCCTTGGTTACCGAGTCTCGTCCCCTAGGTGACCGTGTTTAGGATTGTTTGATTAGTCCAAGTTCTCCACTTTTTGTGGGTTTGAAGGGAAATCGCGACCCCCGACTTACCCATTACCCTACCTTCCTCACATACACACACACAATAAAATGCAATTTGTTGATTCTTTCTTTCTTGATTGTCGAGAAATGCCAAAAAGCCAAATCTTGCCAAAAAAAAAAGGGCAAAGAAAAGAAAAGAAAGAAAAATGAAAGAAAGAAAAGAATGAAGAAAAAGAAAAGGCACAAAAGCCAAAAAGAAAATAGAAAAGAAGAAAAAGAAATGGCATGGCAACAAACAAATCAAAATGTCGAAAAGAAAGAAAATGCCAAAAGAAAACCCGTCTCACAAAAAAGAAATCCCCACAAAAATAAGCCTTTTTCCGACTTTTGCCGTGAAGAGCCTACCAAAGGACCGAGTCCCGAGGAAGGATGATAGCGGCATTAGTCGGTCTTCCCTCATTTTGCGATATTTCCACCTTTTTACTTGGACTAGTTAGGCGGTCTTGGACACAGGACGACCCTCTTGGCTCACGCTAAAGGGGGCGGGGTCTCACTTACCTACAATGTCGACTAACACCGTGGATCATCACTTCCCACTCAGCCGATCGTCCCGTAGTACGTTTTTAGAAAGTTAGGAGGACCTAGGTAAGTTACCAACGTTTTTGTTGCTTTATCGTCATACTATTAGGGTTTAGTCCACCTTGGTTTGTATTGCTACCTTGGGAACGTTGTCACTTACCTCGAGTCCTAAACCGGTGCTTCTTTCACCGCTTTTAGAGGGAAGCGGTATTTCTTTTGTTTTGGGTGCAACCGTCTAAGTGTTTGTTTGTTTGTTTGTGTGTTTGTTTATGTGTTTGTGTCCGGTTGCATCCACAGTTTTGTCGCAAGACCCGACTTGCCTTGCGGAGTGCACTTTTCCTCTAAGTGCACTCGCGTGAGTTGAAGGGGCGTAGGGTGCGCTAATACCCATTCGGCTAGTATAGTAGTTAGTTTGTGCTTACTCGAGGGCGAGTAAGGGTTAAGTGTGGGGGAGTTGATAAGTGTCGTTTGTAGTGCCTATTTTGTAGTGTTTTGGTCCCATTTTCCTTGTGGAATCGCTCCTTGGGAGCGATTTATGGGCTTCTTATGCTTCCTTTAGTTCGTTTCAGGTTCCCGAGACCGATTTGGAAGAGTTGGAGCGATTCCGACTCGATACATACACATTTTGGAGCCAACGGAGTAAAGGAACGATGCCTCGATGCCTTAGAATCGACCCCGAGACCTTGGGACCCAATCCCGAGCCTCCGAGACCCGATCCCGAGTCCCGAGAATCGATGGGAAGCCCATGAATAGCAAGGAGGGACCAAAAAGTTCATATTGGAGGCCTACAAGGCTCATCCCGGACGGGTATGGCCTCATCCCGTCCGGGATGAAGGAGCAATTGAAGGAGCTGCTGTCTGTGGCTCGTCCCGACCGGGAGCATCTCGTCTCGGCCGGGACTGAACCCATCCCGACCGGGACCACCTCGTCTCGGCCGGGACGGGGGTGCTGCAGCCCGCCTTCTATTCTTTTCTTCTCCCTTCCATTTGTAACCCTATATATACTCTTCCCTTGTTATGTTAAGCTTATGCCTTTCATTAGGGACTAAACCCTAGATTAATTTAGCATAGTTTAGCATAGATTAGTGTAGATTAGTCTTTAGATTATCGTTAATCATAGATTAAGCCTTGTAATTTGGGAATTCCTCAAGATCTCCACCAAGCTTGACAAACTTGGATGTTTGTTTTGGGTTCTTCCATTTATGCAAGTTTCTTTCTTCCTTTCATCTCTAGTTTGGTATAATATTCTTTTCTCTTCTCTTAATCTTTTTTTTATCATTAAAGTTTGATTCTTTGTTGATTGTATTGTTCATAGTTCATAGTTTTCACTAGTATCTTCATGTTTGTTTTGTTTCTTTTGATGATTCCCCTTGTTCTTGTTAGTTTTAGTATAATTATGTTAGAGTAGTGTTCTTGCTAGGGTTAGTAAGGCGATTTGGGTGTTAATTGGATGATTAAGGGTTTGTTAGAGATGTTGGTGGAAGATTTGGGTTTCCTCTTGGTTTGGTGCACATCACTTGTTTGTTGAAATGCTTGACTGACTAAGTATGTGCGAATGCTTGTTTTTCTTGCGTTTCTTTTGTGGGTGTTAGTTTGTTTGTGGGTTCGGTTCCCTCACTAAGTTGCGAGAGCCCGGTGAGGACGACCCCTAGGCCGGTCTAAGTAGCGAGAGCCCGGATGCGACCTAGGCCACCATAGCGCGCTAGAACCCCGTTTGTCATGTGTGTCGCCGAGGTGGGTTCTAGGTGGAACCTCCAGGTAGGTATAAGTTGCGAGAGCCCGGACCAACCTAGATCACCCTACTACCTCCTTCGCTCTAGCTCTCCCTCGACCATTCCGTTACCCCTTTGACCCCGACCTAATCTTAGCCCGTTCTCCTAGTTTGTTCTCCTTAGCCATAGTTATAGTCTTAGCCTTTTCCCTTCTTATCATTCTCTAGTTTAGCTCGTTGACTTAGTCTAGTAATCGGGCGACCTTAGTCTAGGCTATACATTACCGTCCCCGTGGATTCGACCCGACTTGCCCTATATACCGTAGGAATAGCCGGTTATATTATTGATGGTTGGGATTCCGCGACAAATCTCTACCATCATTTTATCTAGATTTCCCAACTTACTCACCCATCAACTGATCGCGAGGGTTTCTATCCTTGCATTAATCCACGTTTCAAAACATAATTCTCTTGTTACTAACCACATCATGCATTATTACTTAGGCTGCTAATTATCATGATTCAAAATAAGTACCAACAGATTACTTGTATACACATACTCATATATCATACTTCACATAATTTCAGAAAAAACAGACCACCTATTAGTACCATTACGTTTTTACTCAGTGTATTTGTCATGACTCATTTCACATGCTGGCATGTCACAACTGATATAACTGAAACTTTACATAGTGGTGTGAATCCTTACTCTGAGACGCTCTTGCATATATGGATACCACGACTATCATATAAATAAAACAACTAGTTCCCACACAGAAGGTTTGTCCAGGCTAGAGACTTGATATCCAGTGACGTTCTACAATATTTCATGGACTCGTAACCGTGATGTTACTACTTTATACTACAACCCGATCTACTGAGATTATAACATATGTGATGACGCAACGAATTTACGTATATACCTTGGACCCCTTTACTATTCACTATTCCAAACCCTCGTACCATCATTGTACCTATCATTCTTCTTTATTGAATCTTAATATCGTGATTCTCTTTCCACCACGTTGGTATTATTACTCTTATTTATACTGTTAGACTCATTAATCATCATTACTGCGACATTCTAACAAGTAAGTCAAACGACACCATATACTCATGACATACATACCACCAATCTATATTATGATAACTCGTTTGTCCCATTGTATCTTTAATAGGTTTAGACTCACATGCGTACATACATGCTAAAAAAGAAACATAAGCAGGCAATATAATCATCACGACAAGGCAACAACACAACTGAACACTTCTAGATGACCGTGTTGACGACTTCAGACCTTAAGACATGCAATATAATTCACGTGTGACATCTATTTCTCAGGACTCCAGGAATTGATCAAGTAGCTTATCAACTCTTAGCTAGGTTCATATAAGTTTTGAATTTAGACACTAGCATATATATGTTACTCATTGGCATCATGAAACATTCATCTTAGCATGCATATGCTACTTATTAACGACCTATTAAGACGGAACTCCTCACAGATATACAAGAGCAGTTAAAATTGACATTTGTATAGCTTACCAAACATGTTAAAATTCTTTACATCTATTACGACAAAATTAAATACGAAATCTGGCATTTTGTGTACTTAGAGGTAGACAACGTGCTCGATCTATAGTTTGATGACTCGACCTTCCTTGACTTATCATTGAAACGACTCTCACCTAACAGGTACGTGTATTTACGTCCTTCCTCACATAAGTAACTTATGACATGACAATTTATCTGATGGCATGTGTATTTAGCAGTAGAATCCACAATAAGGCAATTATACAACATAAACAAAAACGACATCTCGTGGCCTGAATCTATCCCTAATTCATCATGAGCATATAAGTATGACTCCATTACATGATACAATATTGTAGGCACCATCATGTTTAGGAATTTATCTTGAACAAGGCAAAGTAATCATTTTAGTGTATAAATCACACTTCCAAAACAATGTCGTCATGGTAGGAAAACCATAATTAAATTATCGTGACTCTAAACAACGTAAACTGGTGGGATTTGATTCTCAAGACATTCCGCTAAAACTTGCTAATTAAAACTTTTTTTTAAAAAAAAAAAAAAATCCAACGTAACAGTGATTTGCAAAAATCATTTTCCTCAACTGGCGAATTTTGACTTTGAAAAAAAAGTTTCAATTGATTAAGTGAGTTTCGAAACATCTTTTGAGCGAACCTCGGTGCCAACCTGATATACACTCTTCAAAGTGACATCAGTAACGTTTCGAAATGACGAATCAACCTCTAAATAAAAAGGTTTATGATGAAAAATTTGACTATTGACAAATTCGTGAATAGATATCGACCTCGTACACATTAACTGTATTCGGACTAAAATACCTAGAATTAATCATTAAACTTTACAATGAACAATTAGACTTAAAGTAAATATGAGTACCTGTTCAACTTTTGTAAAATAGGCACTGTAAATAGGTGAAACAATTCAGTAACGCATTGTTCAGGTTACCGACGACGATATACATTGTTTTTACATTATCTCGACATGGTTGGCACGCATGCTTGAATAGGCCATCAAAACAGAACCCAGTAAACGACATTATTCAAACTAGATGAACTGCTATAAATGTGTATGTCTTTAACTCAACATGAGTTTTTATAAATACTCATTTAAATCATCGAGAAAAGAAATCAACAACGTACGATTCGGAACCTATCAAATTGACAAGGGAGCATATAAACTCGAAACGAAACAGAAATGTTCAAGTGCCTTTGACGGGAATTCACATTAATGAATGAGACACCACATATATAACATTTTAATAACACGTTGTACTCAAATTCAATTAAATAACAGAATTCGATTCTGTCCTTCATTATCTTGTCAATCACATTGTATTAATAAGGGTGAAATAAAAACGACGTATTTATATATACATTATTGTTGTTTCCTATAATAGAAACAAATCGACAGAAATGCAGATACCACAAACGCTTTCAAGAATCGATTAACAGACAAGTTCATCTACGCCATTACGAGAGAAAGATGAGGGCCAATAACGACTACATGGATTGATATAAAGCATGTAACTCACGTTAACTCAAAATAGACATCAAGTATGCTTACATTGTTCGACTATTAGTCTCATTAACTCGTACTTGATTCACATGAAACAAAGCTCCGCTAACACGTCACTGCACCATTAAACTTCTAAATACTGATTCTAGTTAACATGAAGGCAAACTTGTACATTGCATTGGCAAGGAAGCATATAATACTCGAAACAAAATGTAAGTATTCAGGTACTTTTAAATAACATTCACATTACGCCACACTTAAACCATGTAAGTTATATATATGCTAAGAATTGGATTACTATTGCTACCCCTACTGTTAAGATTTTCAAGAAAGGATGGTTTAGTTTTGGTTTTCGTACTATAGAGGACATGAATACTGTGTTAAAAGGGGGGCCATGGATGTATGGGATTCACTCTCTTATCCTTAAACAATGGACTCCTTCTTTCTCCAAAGATATTGAATGTATATCCATTGTTCCCACATGGGTGATCTTCAGGGATCTTGATCCTGTTCTATGGACTGACATTGTACTTAGTAAGTTAGCTAGTAAGATTGGTAAGCCCCTCTTTGCTGATCTTACTACTACTACTCAGGCACGTTTGGGTTTTGCAAGGGTCCTTGTTGAAGCTGATGTGGCTACAGAACTACCTGAATCTATGGTGGTTAATGTTCCTATTATAGGTCAATTTGTGCAACAAATAGAATATGAATGGATCCCTTTCTTCTGCCATGAATGCAAGAAATTAGGGCATCTTAAGGAAAAATGCAAGCTAGTAAAAAAGAAGCAGCAAACTAGACAGGTTTATAAGCCTAAAGAAGTCATGGAGGTTGTTCAGAAGGGGAATACTGTGCTAGGTGGTACCTTAGGCCATCAACAGGAGGTTGCTCTGAGCATCCAGAATGGGAATGATTGTACTCATCTGGAGCCCATTGCTGCCCCTGCTGATCTGCCTACAATGCATCAAGAATGCACAGAGAAGGGTGCCTTAGACTCTTTTATTGCAATTGGAAGATCTAAAGGCTACACTGGACCAATGAGAAAAATAAATACTGATGGTCAGGCACATAGCATACCTTTGCGGAATAGCTTTGCTATTATGAATGAGATAAATGATGATCCTCCACTAGGTGGTACCTCAGATGGGGATGGAGGAAACATATTGGCTCTGAGAATGGAGGTTGATCGAGAATGCATTGTGCTAGATCACAACTCTTCTCATCCAGTTGATCCTGCTACTCCTCAGGCTGTAAAGCACTCAGGATGTGGAGAGAAATTAAAACTAGGCTGTCATCCTAGTACTGGTATTAATAAGGAGGATAGGACAGCTATTCCTCCTGACAAATCAACCTTATGATCTCTGCTTCTTGGAACATTAGAGGAGGTAATGATCCACTTAAGCAAATTGAAGTCCTAAATTTCATTAAATCTAATAAGGTGGATCTTATGGGTATTATGGAAACAAGAATTAAAAATCATAAAGCTCCCAAGGTTATTCGAAAGTATTTTCAAGGTTTTCAAGTAGCTCATAATTATAATGCTCACTATAATGGAAGGATATGGGTTGTTTGGAACCCATCTACTGTTACTGTGAAGATTCAAAACTCTCATGCTCAGGTTATGCACTGTAGTGTTTTCCATCATGCTTCTAATAAACATATGGATATCTCTATGGTTTATGGGTTTAATGATGGTAATGCTAGAGCAGCTCTCTGGACTCAGCTCTGGCAAATTAGTAAGACTGTTAAAAATTGGCTTGTTCTAGGTGACTTTAACATTGTCAGGGATGTTGATGAACGCATAAGTGATACTGACCCCAACTTATGTGATATTCTTAGCTTCAATACTTGTCTTAGTGATTGTGGGTTGGATGATGTTACTACCACTGGCTGCCAATTCACTTGGACTAATAAACAAGATGAAGAAACTAGGGTTTGGTCCAGAATTGATAGAGCTCTTACTAACCCTGATTGGGATATTATGTTTCCAGATACTAATGCTATTAATCTCCCCTCTGGAATCTCTGACCACTCACCTGTGTTGGTCAACATTCTCAAGAGTGAAAGATTACCCTCTAGATTCTCTTTCCTAAACTGCTGGGTTTCTAATCCTAAATATCATGAGGTTGTTAAGCAAGCTTGGGATGATAGGGTTGTTGGTAATGTGGGCTTCAAATTGTTTGCTAGGCTAAAAAATGTTAAGATTCAGCTTCAGAAGATGCATAAAAACTGTTACTCCCATTTGGATATTCGGATAAGGGATGCTAAATTGGCTCTTGATAATTGTCAAAAGGCTCTACAACTTAATCCGTTATCCTCTGTATTGATGAAGGATGAAATGGAGCTCCTTAATGATTACAAAAGTCTTAGATCTGCTAGCATGAGTATACTTCAGCAGAAGGCAAAAGTGGATTATATTACTCTTTCTGATTCTTCTTCTAGCTACTTTTATAATAGAATCAAAGAGAGGCATAAGCAGCAAATTGTTGGGAGTATTCTGGATATGAATGGCAATATCTGTATTGGTCAGAATGCTGTTGCAGAAGGGTTTATTGACTATTATAAAAATTTACTTGGAACAACTACTACAGTTATCCCTCTTGATAATCAGTTCCTGCAAAAAGGCCCAATTATTTGTGAAGATATGTGGCAAAACTTACAATCTCTTCCTTCTTTTGATGAAATTGAGGCAACTGTTTTTGGCATGGAGACTCATAAGAGTCCTGGGCCTGATGGCTTTTCAGCAGACTTCTTCAAAGCAAGTTGGCAAACTGTTAAACCGGAGTTCTCTATGGCTATTTTAGACTTCTTCAAAAATGGGAAGCTAAGTAAGCAAGCGACTACTACTCTCCTCACCTTAATTCCTAAAAAGACTACTTGCTCTACTGTAATGGATTACAGACTGATTGCTTGCTGCACCACGGTCTATAAGACCATTAGTAAAATCATTGCAAATCGCATGAAAATGATTCTACCCCATGTTATTGGCCCTGAACAAGCAGCCTTTGTTACTAACAGAAATATCCATGATAATGTTGTTCTTTCTCAGGCTCTCATCAAAGGCTACAATAGATCTTTGCTCACTCCAAGATGTATGCTTAAAATTGACATGAAGAAAGCTTTCGACTCACTTCAATGGTCTTTTCTCAAGAATATGCTAGAGGTTCTAAACTTCCCTACTAAATTCATTGGTTGGGTCATGTGTTGTGTTTCTAGCCCTTGGTTCTCTCTCAAATTAAATGGTGGTATTGTTGGATTTTTTAAAGGACAGAGTGGTATAAGACAAGGGGATCCCATCTCCCCTTATCTTTTTGTCTTGAGCATGGAAATTCTTTCCAGGTATCTACGGAGATTGAATAGCCTTGATAGTGTTTCTAATCATCCAACGTGTGCTAAACTCAGGCTTACCCACCTTGTTTTTGCGGATGACCTGATGATTTTTACTAGAGGTGATGTTCCCTCTGTGATGGCGGCTAAGGATATTCTTCTGCATTTTGCTTCCATCTCTGGTCTGCATATTAACAGGGACAAGACTGAAGTATTTTTTGGTGGTATCAAACCCTTAATAAAGGATGAGATTTTGAAGAAATCTGGATTCATTGAGGGTCAATTTCCTTGTAAATACTTAGGAATGCCCCTGAATGCTATAAACAATAACGTTGCTACTTATGGAAGTCTTATAACCAAGATTCAAAAAGCCCTCTTGCATTGGTCTACCAACTCTTTCTCATATGCAGGTCGAATTGAGCTTCTAAATTCTGTTATTTTTGGAATCTCCAACTATTGGTGTGCTGCTGCTCTACTCCCCAAGAATGTTCTGAAAATTATCAATAGATTTTGTAAGAATTTCTTCTGGTCTGATAGGAAAATGCAATTTAAGGGGTGGAAATCAATTTGCTCACCTTGGATAGAAGGGGGTTTCAACATCAAAGAACTGCTCTCTTGGAATAAAACGCTTATTGTGAAATGGATTTGGCAAATTGAAACTGGTTGCAATAGTCTTTGGATCCAATGGTTAAAGGCTTATGTGTTTAATGATACAATGCTTTGGGATCTTGAAGTCAGAGATAGACATTCTGAATCTATCAGAAGTATTATTCATGTTAAGAATGAAATTCTTAAGAGGATTGGTTCTGTTGAGGGCAGTAAACAGCTTGTCCTTAGTTGGTCTGCAGGGCGCAAGTTTGATGCCAGGAAAGTCTATGATTGGTTCCGTGGGAGTAAGAATAAATTGCAGTTCCTGAAGGTGCTGAAGACTAAGGCAATCTATCCTCGGCAAAGGGTGATTACTTCGTTAGCTGCTCAGCATCAACTCCCAACTGTTGATAAGTTACAGTCTAGAGGCTTGTTTTTGGTAAATAGATGCATTTTATGCAAGATGGATTTGGAAACGCACGATCATTTGTTCTTTCAATGTCAATATTCGAGGCATATCAGGATTGCAGTTCAGCAATGGCTTCAGATGAAACCATTTCAGCTGGGTCTCAAGCAGGAACTTAGAAAACTAAGTTTTCTGTCCTTGGTTCGAATTGAATATAAGGTGGCTGTTTGTTCTATTGTCTACAACATTTGGGAGGAGAGAAATCTCAGAATTTTCAATGAGATAGAGACAACTATTGATCAAAGGCTCGAGAGGATAAAAAATGATGTTAGAGCTAGATTGGGTCAATGTTAATTTTTGATTGTTTTTGGCTCTTCCAAGTAAAGGATATTGCTTTGTAAGACCATCTCTTCATTTCCCCTTTATGGATGAATAAAGAGATTAATTTTCTTGCAAAAAAAAAACAAAAAAAAAAAAAAAAAAAAAAAAAAAAAAAAAATAATAATAATAATAATAATAATAATAATAATAATAATAATAATAATAATAATAATAATAATAATAATAATAATAATAATAATAATAATAATAATAATAATAATAATAATAATAATAATAATAATAATAATAATAATAATAATAATAATAATAATAATAATAATAATAATAATAATAATAATAATAATAATAATAATAATAATAATAATAATAATAATAATAATAATAATAATAATAATAATAATAATAATAATAATAATAATAATAATAATAATAATAATAATAATAATAATAATAATAATAATAATAATAATAATAATAATAATAATAATAATAATAATAATAATAATAATAATAATAATAATAATAATAATAATAATAATAATAATAATAATAATAATAATAATAATAATAATAATAATAATAATAATAATAATAATAATAATAATAATAATAATAATAATAATAATAATAATAATAATAATAATAATAATAATAATAATAATAATAATAATAATAATAATAATAATAATAATAATAATAATAATAATAATAATAATAATAATAATAATAATAATAATAATAATAATAATAATAATAATAATAATAATAATAATAATAATAATAATAATAATAATAATAATAATAATAATAATAATAATAATAATAATAATAATAATAATAATAATAATAATAATAATAATAATAATAATAATAATAATAATAATAATAATAATAATAATAATAATAATAATAATAATAATAATAATAATAATAATAATAATAATAATAATAATAATAATAATAATAATAATAATAATAATAATAATAATAATAATAATAATAATAATAATAATAATAATAATAATAATAATAATAATAATAATAATAATAATAATAATAATAATAATAATAATAATAATAATAATAATAATAATAATAATAATAATAATAATAATAATAATAATAATAATATGAAAATAGAATAGGTATCTAATACGTAAAATACATATTAACTTGTATCTAGTGGACACATGTTAGAAAAACCGTTAAAATATACAATACTTCGTATATTTTTCGGCGGAAGAAACTATCTCAGGCCCGTGTTCCGACATTAGTCCAACTCGTAATTTGTATCATCCGCTCCCTATTGCGACCGAGGTGAGATAAATCAAATTATTAAAAAAAAGTTCTTAATATACAATCCCCTTTCCACTAAAAGAATAACGCAACTCAAGTTATTCCCGCATAAAGTTATCCACCATCAAAAAATAAAAAGAACTAGATAGTAAGCGAAATGGGCCATATGCGAATCGAACCCATGACTTTAGATATGTAGTACTTATTCTCTACCACTACACTCCAATATCTCACTGATTCAATCATCACTAAATTAACCCTAAAGCTATATACTCCAATAATTTAATTAAGGAAAATTAAGAAAATAATATGTTTCTAATGGTATTAAATTATTAATTAACCAAATTGGAGTATATATCCCTAATATATGAAGAGATTAACACCCCCTTATATTTTTCTGCCTATTCATATTGGGTCTTTGTTGTTTTGGTTATATGTACTACTGAAATTTAGTTAACTTGACAAGATCAGACAGACTACCAATTAACCAACATAACTAAACTATTAATCATTCATGCAAATTAAAATATTTTATTATAAATGAAAGATAGCCATGATTTAGGGATGATGGACTAAATTAACGTGCAAATTGGAATATTTAAGTATAAATGAACGACAGTCATAATTTAGGAATGATATATGCACGAAAATGACTAAATTAACGTCTAAATGTAGCCTCATGACTTATATGTTAAGTATATTTTACCATCTCTATAATTTGCGTTAGTGTGTACTAAATACCGAGAGCTTATATACCAACGGAAATACTCTGTACATAATAATCATGTGTAATTAAATATTGTAATCTTCTACGGAGTACTGTATTAGATAAGAGAATAAAAATTCTCAAAACTTTTTCCCGCATAAATTTTAAGCCCTTAATTTGGACAAAATGAATATAACAAATAAGGAAGGAATCACACTCAATTATCAATCATATCATATAAAGAATATTTACAGGTTAAATATTTAAAATCAAACAATGGGTGTATCGATGAAAATAAATTGTAGAAATATAGTTGCTTAAATTTTGAACAACAATTATGAACTATTTTTATGAACAAATGATATATACTGTGATTATAGAGAATAACTGCTCCCTCTATTCTATTCATTTGTTTGTTTTTTATATTTATTGTGACAAATATTTTAATTAAAGTCAAACAAATGAACGAGACGGAGGAAGTACATCTAAACATCAAGAGTATAAAATTATGATATTTCATGATATTAGTCGGGTCGTTAATTTGATTAATTATGTAATTTCAAATTATTTTATTATATCCAAAAACAAAGATAAAAATAATGAAAAACTAGATTAAAACCCGTGCGCTACACGGGTTAGTTGGCTTAATTACATTAATGTTGTACATTCGTTAAATAAGAAACTTGATAAATCTATATCGTTGTAATAAATAAGATGATCACATGATATTAGTAATCAAACTTAATTTCAACTGAGTTTATAGTCTTAAGAGCTCATTTTAGAACTCAAAAGAATACATTACTGCTCTTATTTATAATATAAAGTTTCATCACCTTATTATAATTTTTCGCTGTGAGATTATTTTTACCTAAGTTTGTAAGTCTTATTAAGAGACTTTTTAAGACTCAAAAGTTTTTTTGATTGATATTTAAGAACGTTCGATATGGGATAATTTACTCTAAGTTTATAGTTTTAAGATCTGCTTTTAAGACCTAGAAAAATGCATGATTACTCTTATTTATAATATAGAATCATCACCTTATTTTAATTTTTTTTCGACGTGGGATAATTTTAGGTTTGTAGTCTTTTTAAAAGCTTTTTAAGACTCAAAAGATTGTTGGTTGATATTAAAACCGAAAGAATACTCATTTATTATACTCCCTCCGTCCTTTATGTTTCTTCCTGTTTCAATATAATACTCCTCACAAATCTTAAAAAGTGGGAAGAAACATAAAGGACGGAGGAAGTATAGAATTTCATCACATCATCATACTTTTTCGATGTGGTATAATTTACTTAATTAAGTTTATAGTTTTAAGAGCTATTTTTAAGATTAAAAGAATTTGTTTTTATATCTAAGTTAAAGGATAGACGATTACTCTTTATTTATATAATCGAATTTGATCATTTTATTATATACAGTAGTTTGGATGAATGATTATTCTTATTTATATAACCAAAAAAAATATCTTATTATAATTTTTCGATGTGGGATAATTTTACTTTAAGTTTAGATATAGACGAATGATTACTCTTATTTATAATATATAGAATTTCATCCCCATCTTAATTTTTCGATGCAGAATAATTATACTTTAACTCCATAGTCTTAGTCTTAAGAAAAAAATTTAAGTCTCAAAAGATTGTTGGTTAATATTTAAGAACGAAATATTATTACGTAGAATTCTATCACCTCATTATAATTTTTCGATATGTGATAATTTTAATTTAACTTTATTTGTAGTCTTATTAATAAGATCTTTTTTAAGACTAAAAAGTTATTTTGTTGATATCTAAGAATAAATAATTAGTCTTATTTATTTATAATATAAAATTTCATCTTCTCATCATAATTTAGAGAAATGATTACTTTTACTTAAAAAATAGAGAAATGATTACTTTTACTTAAAAAAAATAGAGAAATGATTAGTTTTACTTAAAAAAATAGAGAAATGATTACTTTTACTTAAAAAATAGTGACCGGAGGAAGTATAATTTTTCGATGTAAAATAATTTACTTAAGTTTATAGTCTTAAGAGTTTTTTAAGACTCGAAAGAGAGAGAGTATAATTTTTTGAAGTAGAATAATTTTATTTAAATTTATACTCTTAAAAAGTTTTTTAAGACTCAAGAGATTTTGATTGATATTTAAGAACAAATAATTAGTCTTATTTATAATATAAAAATTTATCGTCCTATTATAATTTGTCCTTATTTATAATATAGAATCATCACCGTATCTTATTTTGATTGTTTCGATATGGGGTAATTTTAAGTTCATAGTCTTATAAAGACATTTTTTAAACTTAAAATATTGTTGGTTTTTTAAAACTCAAAAGAGAGAGTATAATTTTTCGATGTGGGATAATTTACTTAAGTTTATAAACTTAAAGAGTTTTTTAAGACTCAAAAGATTTTGATTGATATCTAAGAACAAATAATTAGCTTAGTCTTATTTATAAGATAGAAATCCGTCGTCTTATTATAATTCATTGATGTGGGATAGTTTAACTAAAATTTGTATTCTTATTTACAATATAGAACCATCACCGTACCTTATTTTAATTGTTTCGATGTGGGATAATTTAAGTTTGTTGTTTTATTAAGACCTTTTTAAACTCAAAATATTATTGGTTGATATTTAAAAACAATGATTATTCTTATTTAGTAAAAATTCATAGTCTCATTATAATTTTTCGATGGGAGCGAATTACTTAAGTTGGTGTTGATGTCTAAGGAAGATATTATGTCTTATTTATAATATAGAGTTCCATCACCTTATTATAATATTTTACTTAAGTGTATAGTCTTAAAAACTTTTTTAAGACTCAAAATTTTTTGTTTGATGAAAGTTTATAATTTTTCGAATATGAGATAGTTTTACTTAAGTTTATAGTCTTTATATATTTTAAGACTCAAAAGATTTTTGCTTAATATCCAAGAGCACATGATTACTACGGAGTATTATTTATAATATAAAGTTTCATCACCTTATTAAAATTTTTTGATGTGAGATTATTTTTACTTTAAGTTTGTAGTCTTATTAAGAGACTTTTAAAGAGTTAAAAGTTTTTTTGATTGATATTTAAGAACGAATGATTAGTCTTATTAATAATATAGAATTCATCAACTTATCATAATTTTTCGATGTGGGATAATTTATTTAAGTTTATAGTCTTTCATCACCTCGTCATAATTTTTCGATGTAAGATAATTTACTTAATTAACCTTATAGTCTTAAAAACTCTTTCTAAAACTAAAAAAATACATCATTACTCTTGATTATAATCTAGAATTTCATCATAATTTTTCAATGTAATGATTTTAAGTTTAATTTGTACTCTTATATATTAAAAGCTTTTTTAAGACTTAAATTTTTTTTGGTCGACATTTAAAATTGAATGATTACTATTATATTTTTAATATAGAATTACATCACCTCATCATAATTTTTCAATGTGGGATGATTTATTTTCTTGATCGATGTAGGATAATTACTTAAGGTTTATAGTCTTAGGAACTCTTTTTTAGATTCAAAAGACTTTTGGTAGATATCAAAGAACGAATTATCACTCTTTATTTATAATATAGAATTTCATCATCATATTATAATTTGTCGATGTGGGATAATTTTAAAACTGTCATATGTAATAAATTCATCACATAATCTGAAACAAATAATATGAAATTTATACTCTAATGAAAACATTTTTTGCCACGAATCTAATGATTTTATTTTTATAATTTATTTTACGATAATGTTTTTAAAAAATGAACTCTAAAGGTTTTTATCTAATAATTTTAAAAACATCACATTAATATAATAGATTAAATATATATTGTAATAATTAAAAGATTCTCTAGTTGATTTTTTATTATTATTTATGATTATGATACTTTACTAATTTGAGGTATGGTGAAACGGACCAATGAGATCGATTTATATATATATATATATATATATATATATATATATATATATAGATTATCGGGTTGCTAATTAAAATCTACTTTGTATAAATAATTAACTAAAAATAAATAAATTTCTATAAATACCGTGCATACATGCACGGGGTCTATACTAGTTAAGAAGTAAACAATTTAATAAAGAGAATAAGACAAAAAGCTAAGTAAGAAAGCCTAGTGGCAAATTTGTAGAAATGATGAAAGAAGATGGGCATTTCTGGAAACAAAAAAAAAATTACGCAAAACTCCCTTGACATTGTCCCCCTTTTTTATATAAAGTTATAATGATACCACGACTTTGTGAAAAAGGGGGAGAAAGTCAAGGGAGGTTATATATCATTACTTGACATTCCTTTCAAAATCTGCATTTACTTTCTGAAAAAGAAGTATCCGGATACATTGGCAGGTGCAGGAGGAAGTGCCCTGGAATTTCAAAGTGTAATGCAAAGTGAAACAACTATCTCAATTTAAACATTGAGATAGTTACATTACCCACTCAAATAGGGAGCTTTCTCAGGATGAAACGATCAAGCTGAATCCACACATGCGCCAAAACTCCACTAGACAAAGCATTGAAGGCCTGGTTTGCAGCTGCCTGGCGAGCTAGCAATGTAATAGGATCACTTATAAGTTCATGAAGTACTTTTATTAGCTCGGATATTTCGGAAACCTGTTTAGATTAAATTCATAGTGAGATTAGTAATTCAACAGCTCTACAACACATTTCTAACAATAGACATAAAAAAAAAACACATACTCGTACAATGCTTGAAGTTCTTATAAACACCAATTTGTTAATCAATTTTCTTTCATCCTTTCTTCTTATCCGAGCCTCTCTCCATTATTTCTTCGTTTTTTTTTTACTGTTTTGACCTCTCATCAAAGGTTTCAAAGGACGATTCATGTTAGTTGACCCCATACCGTTTTGCGACTAAGATTTCAAAGGTATTTGTGTTGTCATCAAGCGAGTAACTTAAGGTTAAATGGTTAGAGCAACGAGCTAAATCGCTGTCATCTCTCCTTCAATATTTTAATAAATGGCACCACAATGGCTTTCACCAAATTCCTTACAAGACTTTCAACTCTACATCACAATCCACATTTGACTTCATGCGTTCATTATGGTGGAATCCAGATCTTGAGAAAAATAGATAGATGATTTAGCATGTTTTTGTAAGTGTTTAGGGTGGTTTAGGCTAGCTTTAAGAGTTAAATGGGTGGACTGTTGTCGAAATCGTCTTAATACCGTTCTTTAGGAGAATGTATTCATCTCCCCCTTCTCGGTTAATTAGCTTCGCATTACGTATCACATTAATTAGTCCGTCCTCCCTGTAGACCGATCCTTATAACCCTTTACTATTGTTTCATTTCAAGGTCTTAAGTGTTTAGATATTACTTTAGGTAGCATAAGAAGTTCGTCTATCAATAGATGTGAGGCAAGCACCATATTTACACAGCCTAATTATCAAGGAGGTTCTCACATGCCTCAGTACTTTACTCCCAGATAACAAGCATTTCTAGGACACCTTGCCTCCTAGATTCTCTTCTAACAGAAAAAGATCAGCATGAGGAAAAACTGTACACATAAGGTAAACATAGCCATTCAATATTTCAATCAGCCAACAACAACAACAACAGTATCAGAGCCTTTGTCCCAAAAAGATTTGGGATCGGCTAACACGAATCAGTATTTCAATCAGCCAACAAACATAAAATACTAAGGGTTCATTTGGTTACTCCTCTAATTCCCGGGAAGTGCAAGATACCATAAATTGCATTTTCAAGAAGTTATTTGGTTGCCCATTTCATGGGAATTACCACTTCCCAAGGAATTTTAATTCCTCCATAATGGAGGAAGTTACTCACCAAGTCCCTTTGGTGTGTACAACTTCTCGCATGAACTCATATTCCTCAGTGTGTACAACTTCTTGCATGAACTCATTTTCCTCATGTTAAGCAAACAACATTTTTGTAACTCCCATGAAATACAAATTCATGTGAATTTAAGTTTGATATAGATGCAGGAGCACTTCAACAATGGTGATGAAGAAGACTCGAGGTCTACTCAAGGAGCTAACAGAATAACAGAATAGAAATAGAGAGAGAATGAGGAAGAAAGTTTGTTATGTATTGAATGAGAGTTTTCTCCTCTTACAGCCTTTGTATTTATAGTCTATATGATGTAATGACTTTGTGTAACTGACTTTACAGCAAATTCTAGCCACTTACTATAGTCTATTAACAGCCACATATTATTTACATATTATATACTGTATCATCTCTTCCCCCTTAAAACAACTTGTCCTCAAGTTGCTAGTAGAGACGCATAAAACTCTGGATACTTCAACTCAACAGTATCTGCAAATTCCCACGTTGCTTCCGACTCAGCGAACCCCTCCCATTGAACCAAAAATTGCACAGCAGCAACATTCTGCCTCTTTACTGTCCTGCGATCTATGACAGCCTGAGGAACAGAGCTTCAGACCGGCCTTGCATCCAAACAGGAATGTGAACAACGCTTGGCAGCACACCTCTGAACCCCTTCAATTGCGAGACATGAAACACATTGTGTGTCTTAGCCGAAGGCGGTAACTCCAGTTTGTAAGCAACCTTTCCCACCACATCGACCACCTGAAATGGGCCATAATATTTAGGAGATAACTTCTGATTCCCACGCACCTGAATACTCTCCTGGCGATAAGGTTGTAACTTCAACCAAACCCATTCGCCCACTGTAAACGACCTCTCAAATCTATGCTTGTCGGCTTGCACTGTGTTGAGCTTTTGAAAGTTGTTTCAGCAACAAGATCATGGATTCTCTTCGCTGCATTGTTCAATCAACACCATCCACCGGAGTCTCACCTGGTAAATACGGCATGTGCACAGGCGGAGGCTGATTATATACTGCTTCATAAGGAGTGAGTTGGATAGAAGTATGGAAGGTGGTATTATACCACCATTCAGCCAGTGGAAGCCAGACCGACCACTCCTTAGGCTTGATGCTACTCATACACCTGAGATACGCTTCGATACACCTATTAACAACCTCTGTTTGACCGTCAGATTGTGGGTGATAAGCAGATGATAGGCGTAACCGCGTAACTCAGTCCCCTGAATGGTGAAGAGAGCCTGCCAGAATTGGCTAAGGAAAATAGCATCTCTATCACTCACTATACTCCTTGACCACCCGTGTAATTTGAAAACATTATCGAGGTACACTTGTGCTACTTGCACAGCACTAAAAGGATGAGACAGAGACATGAAATGAGCATATTTGCTCAATCTATCCACCACAACAAATATGACATCCCTACCCTTGGACTTCCGAAGGCCTGCGATGAAGTCCATAGAAACATCAAACCAAACCTCCTCTGGAATTTCCAAGGGCTGCAACATTCTCGGGTAAGCCGCGTTGTCGTATTTATTAGCTTGACAAACCGAGCAATGTCGTATAAAATGGCTGATATGCTTGGTCATCCCCTTCCATGTGAACAACGTTTTTATCCTCCTTGTCGTGGCATCTCTGCCGGAGTGACCTCCCTCTACCGAGCTATGCATCCATTTCATAATGTGGTCCCTCAACACCGAATCCGACCCAACCAAAATTTTACCCTTCCTCTTAATCAACCCTTGATGCAAAATGTAATGCCCAACTGGCGATTGTTGTTGCAGCTGGAGTAACAATGCAACTAAATAAGGGTCATTTTGATAGCTAGCTTTGATTTCTTCAAGCAGATCAGACTGGATTTCCGAGAAAGACAAACTTAGTAACTCACTTCCCTCTAATCTGGACAACGCATCAGCAGCCGTGTTGTCTTTTCCAGCCCTATACTGAATCTCATAATCAAAACCCATAAGCTTTGACAACCAAAACTGCTGGAATGGAGTAGAAATTTTCTGTTGAAGCAGCCATTTGAGGCTCTTTTGGTCAGTTTTTACCACAAATGCCTGTCCGCTCAAGTATTGTTCCCATTTCTGAACTGCAAATACAATGGCTAACAACTCCTTTTCATACACCGAATGATTCTTCCATCTGGGTCCTAGGGTTTTGCTTATAAATGCTAAGGGATGACCCTCTTGAAGCAGAACAACCCCTATACCCTCATTAGAAGCATCAGTCTCCACCACAAATTGCTTTGAAAAATCAGGGATTGCTAGTACAGGCACGGTACACAATGCAGCCTTCAATGTCTCAAAAGCTTTTGATGCCTTCTCTGACCACTCAAACCCTCCTTTTTTCAGGAGTTGAGTCAAGGGCTGACTAATTATGGCATAATTTCGTACAAATTTGCGATAGTACCCTGCAAGACCCAAAAAACTCCTAAGTTCTTTGACACTTCTAGGGACTGGCCACCCAGAAACAGCTGAAACCTTCTGCGGATCAGTCTCAAGTCCGTTTCCTGAAATGAAGTGCCCAAGGTATTCAACTTTATCAATGGCAAAAGCGCATTTACTAGCCTTGGCATACAACAAATTTTTCTTCATGAGCAGGAATACCTCCCTGAGATGCTCCAAATGAGATTCCAAAGAGGGACTATAAACGAGGATATCATCAAAGAAAACTAACACACTTCTCCTCAACAGTGGTCTAAACACCTCATTCATCCAAATTCATAAACGAAGCCGGCGCGTTGGTGAGGCCAAAGGGCATCACCAAGAACTCATAATGGCCACTATGAGTTTTAAATGCCGTCTTAAAAACATCCTTATCACACACCCTCAATTGATGATACCCAGCCCGTAAATCAAGCCTGGAAAATACCGTGGCGCCTGCTAACTCATCAATGAGTTCGTCCATAACAGGTATAGGGAATTTATCCTTGACAGTGCATTTATTTAGACCCCTATAGTCTACACACAATCTCCACGACCCGTCCTTCTTGCCTACTAAAACAACAGGTGAGGCAAAGGGGCTAGAACTAGCTTGAATGATGCCTCTATCCAGCATTTCAGCTACCAATTGTTCGATAATATCCCTCCTCTTTAGTGGGTATCTATATGGTCTAATATTAACTGGTTGACTGCCCTCAACTAGTGGTATTCGATGATCAAATACCCCTCTTGCAGGCGGTAATTCGGTTGGTTCCTCAAACAACGAACTGAACTGCTGTAAAATAGGCTGCACAGCAGGTGCATGACGTGCCAGGTTACTGAGATCCAACTTATTACACGAACTCTCAGGCTTGGGTTCATCCACAACAGCTAACTGCAAAAAGAATAGGTGGGACGCATGTGACAGTAACTTCAATGAGGGTTCTTCAACCACCGTTCGCAGCTTCTGAGATTTCATTCCTCTCAACACCAACTTCCGTCCTTCAAACTGAAATTCCATTTTTAATTGCTGGAAGTCCCACTTAATAACTCCCAATGTACTTAGCCATTGCACCCCAAGTACCATATCACAACCCCCTAAAGGGATGATCTAACATGTCAGTAACAAAAGCACTATTCAACAGTCGCCATTCAAACCCTTTAGACACTGATTGACACGGTAAATGATTACCATCTGCAACTGTCACTGCTTGAGGGGCAGTTTTTTCAAGTCTACAGCCCAAATTGACAGCTATATTTTGGTCCAAAAAATTATGTGTACTTCCCGAGTCAATGAGTATATGGAGAGGTTTTTTTCCATAGTACCCAGTTACCCTCATGGCTTGAAAACCCTGATTGCCTGACAACGCATTTACTGAAATATGGGGATCGTCTACGACTGTGATAGATTCAATTTCACCTTCTATCGTCGCATCCATTTCCTCCTCCAATTCATCCTCACTCCCAGGAATTTCTACTGCAAATAGCTGGGTCTCTTTAAATTTACATTTATGATTCCTATCATACAATTCATTACAGAAATAGCACTCCCCACGCTTCTGTTTTTCGGCCCTTTCAGCTGCACTCAAGAACTTAGTAGGTCTAGGTTGCGCCACCGCAGAAGCCGCTCCGCTAATAGCTGTACCAGGTGTTGGTAATAAACCCTTTGCCCAAGGTTTCACTGGTTGAGTCAATACTCTAGAGCTGTTAGGTACAGGTTTATGCTGAAATCTAGTAGCAGCGAGGGTTTCCTCCTGCAATCTCGCATACTCAACCGCCTCAGCTAACGTTTGGGGTTTAAAAGCTCTCACAAATGGTTTTAAAGCGGGTTTTAAGCCTCCTATGAAGCTGTCCAGGAAATACTGGTCTGGAAATAACGCATTCCTCCGTATCATTAAGGCTCTGAGACTCTCAAATGCGTCTAAATAATCCTCAATTGATCCGTGTTGATTCAGTTTATTGAATTCCTCCACTATGTTTCCCCCAATTTCCTCTTTAAAGCGTGCACACAAGTCGATGATAAATTCGTCCCAAGTAACGACAGTTCTAACAGCTATGTAACTGTTAAACCAAGACTCCGCTCGCCCTATCATGTACATACTCTCTAAATCGACTCGTTGATTAGCATCAATTTTACACAAATTGAAATACTTAACGCACTTCTTCATCCACAACCTTGGATTCTTTCCATCGAAAACCGGAAATTCAACTTTAGGATTGAAAGTTACAGGATGTTTATTACCTGCAACAGGTGGTTCCGGCGGTTCTGGTGGCCCAGGAGGTTCGTCACTTTCCCTCTCCTTAAGCATCCGAAGAATTTCCCCTAACAGCATTGAGTTTTCCGTCAACGTAGCTGCCTGTTGCTCTAACCTCTGCTCTACTGTCGACATACGATTCTCCATGATTGATTGTAATTGCTTGACAGTGAGATGTTTAGGCGCCAGGATGTGAGGGCTCTGATACCAATGATATAGATGCAGGAGCACTTCAACAATGGTGATGAAGAAGACTCGAGGTCTACTCAAGGAGCTAACAGAATAACAGAATAGAAATAGAGAGAGAATGAGGAAGAAAGTTTGTTATGTATTGAATGAGAGTTTTCTCCTCTTACAGCCTTTGTATTTATAGTCTATATGATGTAATGACTTTGTGTAACTGACTTTACAGCAAATTCTAGCCACTTACTATAGTCTATTAACAGCCACATATTATTTACATATTATATACTGTATCAAAGTTCCCGGTAACTTCATCTTCCCATGGTAAACCAAATGAGCCCTAATAGTAAAAAGTATAGAATAATGTAACTAACCTGGAGAACAGATAAATTATTGAACCGCTGCATAGCTGATACCATGTGTAAGAAGTGTCCAATATGAGGCCCTGGAATTCAAAAGTCATTACTGCTTTGGCTTAGATGATGGACAATAATAAACCACATGTACAAAGAAGGTGACAAAAACTACTAGACGTCAACTAATTTTTAGTCAAATCATTTGAGGTGGTTAGTAACATGATTGGCAGAGCATTATTTCTTTAAATTTTAGCCAGTTTTGGGATCAATAAAAGAACATCAGGGTAGCAGATAGAACCTGTCAGGACAGCACATCCAGACGCCATTGCTTCTGAAATATTATGACCTGCTAGATCCGGTTGAAATGATCCTCCTATGACAGCAATGGGCATCAACTTATAAAGTTCTCTTAGTTCACCTACAACATCATATAAAGGAAAATGTCAGAATATATAGCACTTGCTAGAAGATTATTTGAAATCATGGAAGACGAATAATTTCTGATGCACAAGACTCACAGCAATTTTTTTTAGAAAAAAAATGCATGGGAACATTTGTTTGCTTCAAGAACTCTGATTAAGGGATCGAAATTTGAACAATGGTTGACTTAATAATATCTACTAAGTACTAATACACCAAACTCACCATACAAAGATGCATGAGAAATTGAGAACTAGTGGTATGCGTCAAGAGCGCAATTAAAGGAACTGAAAACATGATTTGAAAAAACGAATGTTTGGCATAATCGTGTGTATTTGTCAAGATACAGTCTTGTTAGATGTGTTTTACTTTCCTTCTTTGTGGACGTGTAAATCTTCTTAAACATATTTCAAGTGTTTAGATCCTTGAGTAGACCCACTTCTACTTTGAATAATTTTCTGCAAGGAAGTTTACACTAATGACACTGATTCCCATTCAATCCAGAAATTCCAAATGAAGGGTATAGCTAGACTGCCTTCGAACTCAGTCTAAGTGTTCGGCAGTGCTATGTGGCTCCATGTTTAAGTACTTGTGTATAACTCCCGTTTCGAGGTCTGCTATATGTCAGTCACACGTCTGACTTGAGAAGAATTGAAGATACACTCAACTCTCATCTCTCCTTTAAGAAAACAAAACAGCAGTGCCACTGCACCCTTGGAAGAATTGCACGAAAATTGACCATGTAGGATGTTGCGAAAGAATGTGAGCAAAAGAACACTAAACCTTAACTGGCAGACTTTAATAAGGATTATAATTGACTGAATTTAACAGGTTTACTCTTACTTAAACTAAAGTTCTGGCTCTTGTACATCTCTCCCCCATAGAATCACTCTCAAACATTCAATTCTCACAATTTCAACCAAACTGCTAGAATTGATAATCATACGCAAATATGAGGGAAATGCCAAAAAGGGAAAACAGATGAAAGTAAGGTGCTCGCCTAATGTGTTAGCCATATATACGTTTGTCGCTGACGTAAGTTTATCCCCATCAGACCTCACAGCTACTTCAAACCCTTCTTCTCTCAGTCTCTATGCAATATCACAAAGGCATCTGATAAATCATGTGAAGAAAACATATTCAAATGAAACTCATGCTCCGCCATCTATCTAACGGTACATATTCGGATGGTAAAATTATTGAGCTGATGGTACTGACATGCACCACAACGAAGAGCAATAAAGAATTCGAAGATTATTTGTCTGCTAGCAAACATAGTCAACTCACAAAAAAGATGGTTGAATTCTTAATTGGAAGCAATCTTTTTAAATGGATTCTTTAGGATATTTTACACAGTTGAGCGTGAATGGACCCATTCGAAAACAATTAGATGAGATCATGGACTTCGCCCCACTCAAGAGTGATATTTTTCAAAGTGGTAAAGATACAAAATGTAAAGATCTGATCAACTGAATGCCAAGTTGCTTAATTACCAACAATTTGAAATTCACTCCATTGCACAGATACCTGAGCAAATTCATAACCATGTTGGGGATGACGTGGCACAATAACAGTCAGCAAACTTTTGTGGCTTTGTATCAGTGTCTTATGAGCTTGAAGTATCACTGTAGAGCAACAGATAGACAGACAGCATATATTTTCAATTACAAAACGCCTGAAGGCAAAGGTCTAATCTTTCAGAAAACAACATACTAGCACGCGGGGAAAGAAAAGGGAAAAAAAAGGTCAAACATTTTATTCCATCCAAAGAACAAGGTTTTATGTTGGAACCTGTGCAATGTCAATTATGACTACCCTTTTGACGTTATGTACTTATATGTTGTGTAAAAAACCGGACGTTATTTGAGTTCCTATATGTGTACGACACGGGTTTAATTAAATGGGCCTAGAAAGTCACACCCTCGATGGTAATAATTTGCTCTCATGTAAATCTGCCAAAAAAGTACTCCCTCCGATTACCTATTTTCTTCCCCTTTCTTTTTGGGTGGAAAATAAGGAGGGAGTATTATATGAATAAAAGATGAAAGGTGGAATGAAAAAGTAAGAGAAATATTATATTAATTAAATGAGAAAAAGTGGGATGAAAAAGTAGGAGAGAGAAATATTATATTAATTAATGAGGAGTGGAAAATTTTCCTTATATGGAAAGAGGGAAGAAAAATCAAACTCAACCCAAGGAAAGAGGTAAGAAAATAGGCAATCGGAGGGAGTAGAATATTTTGAAGGATCCAATCGTACGTGAAGATAAAATCACTCTTACAAGCCTAAAAAAAATGAAACCCGTGTTACGGTTTCCAGGGATACCGAAAGAAATGATTGCATAATAAACACAAAGAGGAAGTTACTGCAGCAACCTTGATGTTCTCCTTTATGAATAGAAGAAGCCATCCAAGTCGGCCTGCGACTAAGTTGAAGCTTCAAATCTTCTACATCTTTGAGAGAACTCATTGACAATGCACATCCCCCAACAGCTGGGAATTGACAGCAACATTTGATCACTCAAAACCACTAATCATGTCAGAAATTAAGAGTAAAGTAACATTTCGGAAGGATTAATAATAATGATCAACTTAACTGCACCTTCCTTACATGTAACATGTCCCTTGACACATAGGTCACATGTCATTAAAAAGGAGGCATCTGACATATTATTCTACATTGTGAGGCTGCTTAGCTCTCATAAATGCGTCTTTCTGGGGTACAAGGGGAACAACATGGTACTTCATCCATCCAAATTATATTATCCACTTTCTCAATCTAGTCATGAAATTGTTTGATCATCCCATATTGCCCCTAGATATTTAACTACCACCATCTCCACCACAATAATACTATCTCAACTCTTTTTAATTCAAGGGATAGAGTGAGGAGTTAACCATATTTCCTTAGAAAAATGGGGACCTAGGTTTGAAGAGGCGCAACGAGCACCCAAGACGACAACACGCAAGGCGCACCTTTTGATCATGAGGCAATATTTTCGATGTTTTCTTTGGAGCGCCCCCTCCCTCCCTCCCTCCCTCCCTCCCTCCCTCCCTCCCTCCCTCCCTCCCTCCCTCCCTCCCTCCCTCCCTCCCTCCCTCCCTCCCTCCCTCCCTCCCTCCCTCCCTCCCTCCCTCCCTCCCTCCCTCCCTCCCTCCCTCCCTCCCTCCCTCCCTCCCTCCCTCCCTCCCTCCCTCCCTCCCTCCCTCCCTCCCTCCCTCCCTCCCTCCCTCCCTCCCTCCCTCCCTCCCTCCCTCCCTCCCTCCCTCCCTCCCTCCCTCTCTCTCTCTCTCTATATATATATATATATATATATATATATATATATATATACACCTTTGAGACAACTCAACTCGCCGCACCCGATGAGACCAAATCTCAACCATTAAATTAAAGACTAAGATTAAAACAAAAATTCATATATATAATTTTTTTTTCCCGAAAATAAAATCAATTCTTTTTTTTTAAAAAAAAAAAACATTCTTTTTGGCGAAAAAAAAATATTTTTCTCTCTAAAAAAATATTTTTTTCCGAAAAAAACAATTATTTTTTCCCCCAAAAGAAACATTTTTTTTCCAGAAAAAAATATTTTTTTTTTGTATACATTAATTTTTTTTTTTTATATTAATATTAAATTAGTGTAGATAAAAACAATTTAGGATAATAATAATTTTATTTTATTAAAAATTAAAAATAGATCTAATTCTATGAGGATAGTTTTGTCTCTCTATTACATAGTTACATACGAAGAATATATATACGGTAAAATTGTCACACATCGAAAAAGTATAATAACGTACTCCGTAATAGGGTTCTACAATTATAAATATGATTCCTCAGTGGTCTATCAATAAAAAAAAATGAGTCTCATCAAGTATTCTCTTAAATTAGCTTGAAAAATACGATGAACTTTTTAGTATGTGGTTTGTCCCACATTTAAGAAATAATATAAGTGGTGAATCTATATATTACATACAGTATATATTATAACAGTAAAATTGTAGGTGGTTTAAATAATGTAAGTAGTGAATATATATTACATACTGAATATAATATAAATAAAAAATCTTCTGAGTCTATAAATATTGTCTTAAGTTATTATTGCTTGAAAAAGATGATCATTGACGTCTTTTTCAGTATGTGGTTTGTCTCACGTGAAGAAATACTATAACTTGTAAATTTATGATGACATACAGAAGTATATAATATAAACAAAAAAAATGTTATCAATTAAAAATATTTGGTCTTAATTATTTTGAGTCAATGTCCAAAATATCTGGAGTCTCATAAATCATGAGTATGGTCTTAAATTATTCCCTCGAAAAGATGTATTTTTTAGTATGGGGTTTCTCCTACATTCAAGAAATAATGGAAGTGGAATATATTACATACGGAGTATATATGGAGTATAAATTGATAAATAAATTCTACATACTAGAAACATAAATAATTTTGTTTGAAAAATAATACTCCGTATTTCATTGTGACCCGTGCTTCGCACGAGCTTTCAACTAGTTAGGAATATTGGAGAAAAGAAATGGCATAATTAAGGATCTAACGGAAAAAGACGCACCTAAAATGCAATGAGCCGATACGCTCGAGGCATGCTTTTTTAAACTAATGGAGGGACTACTACATAATGGTTCTTTCTGTAATGCATAAAATCTCATTGCACCGCATCACCTACGGTTTCAAAATGTGGTCCTAGTGACCCTCAAAAGCTTTAAAAATTGGCACTATGAGGTGTCATAGTCCCGATTAAAAATCAAACACAGCAATTGATCAGTCTAAAAGAGGATGTTAGTTAAGTCTTTAATATTTTTACACGCCCCTAGAGCCTTACATGGGGACATGAAACTTTGCGCAATAAGCTAGAGAGGCAATCATGCATTCGGTGGTAATAATCCCACATTATGGGCTCGCTTGGGGTGGGGGTAACGTATCGGGGTAATAGAATTCATTTTAGCTCTTATTACCCCCGATACATTATCCCCATCTCAAACGAGCCCTATATGTGAACTGCTTGCTTCAACACCCCTCTATTACTCTACACATCACACCCCTCTATTACTCTATACATCACTGGAGACTGATTAGACTAACTTAAAGGGCTACGCCTACAACATTCTCGTCAAACCAATCTGACCCAACCGACACTCGACCCGATTGAACTCGGAAATTTAACTACCCGAAACCGATCCAAGCCGACTCGATTGTGACCTGTTAAAACGATATAACCCGATGACCAGCGAACCGAACCCAAACCCAACCCGACTCAATAAGATTGATGATCAGACAATTATTAAGCTTAAAGATTGATTCAAATGAAAGTGATTTAGGGTATAACTTGATACATTTAACATAATAACAAATTAATTAAACCAAATAATGATTAAAAATTAAACTTATTTGGAAAATATTGAATTAGTATAATGTATTAAACTAGTGTAAAACTCGTGCCTCTGCACGGTTTTTTTAATTTTGTTTTGTTCATAAAAAGATTTTAGTGACTTGTGAGTTGTGACTAAAATTATATCATCTTCTCAATGATTTACGGTTTTCTGTTTCAGTGTTTCCGTCAATAGTTTACATTTCGTTTTGGGGAAAATTTTATCTCTACTTTTTATTTTTAAGCATAATAAATGCAATTTTATTTTCACTATTGTGTCCTTCTGCATAAATAAAATGTAACATTCTATTACGGAGTATGATGGAGAGCGTATAAGATTAGTAATATGTTGATTCATATATAAAATACAATATGTTATTAACGTTTTTATCATTTTTTTGTGTCATCCATAAAATAATAGTCTATAAAAAGTATACCTAACAAATAATGGATCAGATCGCGTCTAATTTGTGACACAAAACATTGTCAGAATATAATAAGTAGAAAATACTATCGAATGCCTTGATTTTTACCTATTTTAGGTTAGAAAAATATTTTTAATATTGGATCATATCTGTCATTACTTTTGTTATTAATTATTGTACATATCTTTGAAAAGATTACACAGAAATTTTTAAATTTGGAGTTTAGTAAAGTATTTTTCAATTAATTTAATCCTAAATGTTAGGGGATTAGGATTAGATTGAGGATTTTTAAATTAAAAAATAGTTATGTTAAATTTCGACCCGACTCGTAAACTTTGCCCATTTTTCAGAGTCAACACCCTAAAAATTTGATCCACGAGGCCGTGGTCCATTTGAATTAAACCCGAAATGATCCGTGAATTTAGGATCAAAATTCGGGTTGACCCATTGGTTCAATAACGTGTCATGAAAAATAATTATTAAAAAATTATTGACTTTATTATTGTGAATCACAAAAAAAAAATTAAAGAATAATACTTTTATATATTTTTTATACGAAGTAGCATTTTTAATGATAAAATATTTGTAAAATAATATACTGTTACAAATTTTTAATTGTAAATTCAATAACTAATGAATTTAATACGGAGTAACTTTAGTGATATTAAATATGACTAATATTTTATAAATAATTGAATTTAAAAATTATACGGAGTATGTATTAAGGATATTTTGTTAATTGTTATAGAAATTTGGGCCTCTTGATATGAATGTTTAGATGGACTTTGTTAGAATAATAATCTTTTGATATGTTTTGGCCCAAACTCAATTTTCCTTATTTATAGGTAGCATTTAGGCGGGAAAGATTAAATGACAAAATTGCCCCTTGGTTTTTGTTTTAGTGAATAGGGGATAGACCCGATAATGACCCGACCTAAACCCGATGTGACCCGACATATCAATTGACTCGAAAATGACCTGACCCAATAATGACTTGACCCAAACCAGACTCGGCCCGAAAGAGTATGCTGACCCGATATAACCCGAACCCGATATGACCTAACCCATATTGACTCAACTCAAACCCGACCCGAGTGACCCGATTGCCACCTCTAGCTACAGATACAAGTCATAAACTATCATTTTATAAAATTTATAGTAATGTGTAATTTGTTTTTAGTCCAAGGATCCCAAACTCCCGCTTCCCCCACCTCCCATATCACCAATTTGATAAAAGTTTAATTGAAATACTTAAAATGAATTAGAACTGTTCTATGAATAAAGGCACACCCGAAGAAGTGAATCCATACCATCAAGCATACTGAATGTCTTCATGAATACGCACTTACTATGGAACAAGTTTTCAGAGAAAGAAACAAAGCCAGAAAGAGAAGTCCAGTAAATAAAGTGACTAGTGCTTTACCATATTTCAAGTCAGCAGAAGTGCTGATTATGAATGGTGGAGCTTGCAATAGCTGAAAACGAATGGCCTCTGTGGTGCTCTGTGATACAGAGAAACTTTAACACAAAAGGACAACAGATAGCAGGTACAATACAAAGCATTGTAGTTTACCAAAGGCAAAATCAACGAGAACTTTGACAGCATCAAGGCAATCAACGGAAGTAAAGCTGGTGCTGACCACCGTCTAAAAGACTTTTCAGACATTCGCGCATTCAGCAAAGCCAAAATTATCTGACCAATGTAAAGACAGCAACTTTTTTAGATATTAGGACAACAAGCATATAATCATCACTAACTACTTAAAGAGAGGAAACATCCACTAGTGAACGTGAAAAAACATCTCTCGTATAAGGTAGATGTTCGTCAACTAAGGCAGAGGGAGAAAGTACATCACAATTCACAAGGTACCTTTTGATAATGTTCTGCATTTTAATTCAATCCTATTTAAAGTAAAGAAAATTAATGTAGCAGTAGGATCTGGAAACACAAAAACACCATTTAAGATAGTAAATAGCAACAAAAATATAAGATTCAGCATCAATGATATCCTATTACAATCTAAATTCAGCAAAGTTGAGAAGTTTTTCAGTAAAGGAATCACTGCTCTGCAAATAAAGTCAATGCCACAATCTACATGCGAAGTTGCAGCGAAGGAAAAGGTGAGGACGAGTTTGAGAACTTCTCAAACCCTCGACAAAAACACAGAGACAAAGAGCGGTGTAGGCAGATACCAATAAAGTCGAATCCTCAAGAAACCTTGGTCCAAAAGAAGACCTGATTGTCTGAACGTCATTAAAAAAAAAGGACTACAGCTGAAGCCTTCTGAAGTATTTGTCTTTCAAACTCTAAACATCCTCAATGTAAGTGACGATTCATTCCCTCTATTTATGGTATAAACTTTTGTTATTGGTTACGGTTGCTATGATGATAGTCAAGTTATGATATCAGGATGTTGCGGGTGCACCTTGACAAGTCACAGCCCAATGCAGCTGTAGTTTGGAGTTTGAATTTCATATGGTGTCTCTCTAATGGGACATGTTTTTGAATATCAGCTGTTAGTCATTCACGACCAAATACAAAGGATTTGGAGATTATCATGATCGCGTTTTGAAGCTATGTAGTCGCATGTATAGTGCAACAATGGAGATCGCACCACAACTACCGGTTTTGACATGAAAGTTTGAAACAAAAGAATTAATGTCATTCTTATGGACAGTTTTTCACAATACTGTGAATGCATCGTAATCCTTTATTTTTCTAAACACAACTGGTACTAAAGCTTAAATGTAGAAATATTAATAAAGTTAAATGGTCGAAAGAAAACGTTTCAAAATCAGGCACACTAATGACTCCCTCGAATTCTTTGAAAAGTTCAATAGACGTATTTAGACGAGAAATATAAATGCGTATTAAGAATAGAAAAAATAAGTACAGATATTCCTAATACACCTTTGTTTTTTTCGTATTGATACATGTGTGGACCTTCCAAACAATAAGAGGGAGTCCATAATAGGCGTTTTTTGTACTTTGTCTCCACTAGGTGAATAGTGGACATATTGGCATTACGGAGGGTAGATATAGTCATAGAGCATATATTTGTGGAAACAAAGTGCAGAAACCCATATTAACTCTCGAAGCTTCTTCCCAACTCACTTTTATAAGTGCATAAGATAAAAATGTTAACTTCTATTCAGTAAAACCTCATAGGTTTAAAAACAAGGGGGACTAGTGGAATAATTGGCATTATGGAGGGTAGATAGAGTCATATAGCATATATTTAAGGAAAGAAAGTTTAGAAACACACATAAAGCTCTCCAAGCTTCTTTCCAATCACTTTTATGACTGCATAAGATAAAAATGTCAACTGCCATTCAATAAAACCTCGTAGGTTCAAAAACAAGGGCGACCTCTGCGTCGTCTCTGTAAGGATAATATACGACCAAAAGATTTCAAATTACAGGACCAAATTGAGATACGGTGAAGGCAGAAAATCTATTCAGTTACCAGCCTACAGGAAAACTCGTAGAAGAAGAAATCCCCTACTGAGAATGATAGCCCAGGAAGACCAGCAAACGAGCGAAAAAAAGATTCACGACT
This sequence comes from Agrostemma githago, assembly GCA_958450325.1. NCBI lineage: Eukaryota > Viridiplantae > Streptophyta > Magnoliopsida > Caryophyllales > Caryophyllaceae > Agrostemma > Agrostemma githago. The sequence goes on along the minus strand of OY288252.1, from coordinate 22,647,209 downwards.
AGTTTCACACTAAAGAATGTTTTCAGCAACCATTGTATGAAGCTAAAAGGTTAGTAGTACTAATGGAATATCTTCATGATTGTAGATCTATCACGAATTGGGGACTTGCCTTATTGGTTGCAGCTGACATTATGAGATTTGGCCAGAGTTCACTCTCCAGTAAAACAATAGCACTTGGTTTCCAGTAGCTAAGGAAAGCATCCACTGCAGCTGGTAAATCAAGCGGAGCGAACTAGTACACAGAACAGGTTGTTACTTTGTCAAATGTCAAAAAAATATGTCTAAAAATAAAACACAAAGATTATAGGCAAGCAGCTAAAGCATTAAATGGTCAAAGACCTTCAAGTAAAAAATAAATAATTGAAAACTTGTAGGAGTCAGAGCAATGTATAAACCCTTTAGTAAAAGAAAACATTTTTCAATATGCCATTAAAAAGTGGGGTGCTCTCATTGTTGAATTGTAAATTTGAAGATCCGAATAAATCTTTTTTAAGTCAATCAAGTTCATCATGGGCTAATGGTAACAGCGGTAACCAGATTCTCAAACCTACAAAGTAGTAAATAGCTTGCAATAGCATTGCCCCGTTAGTAAGGAGGTTGGATGAACCCAACCTTTCGCGGTTTTGATAGTACATAGATTATTGATTCATTATTGGATCTATGAGAATCTCACAAAAGGTTTGTCGACAAGTAATGGAAACTGAACAATGTCGTCAATATCTTATCAATCTTCAGATGCTGATGACCGCTTAAGTTGGCCTTCAGGTCATCAAATCAAATACAATAAATAGGAAAAATTGACAGAAATATTTTTTAATCCAAAGACTATCAGCCAAAAAGATGGTCTTCTAATCACGACAAAGTGAGCATGATTAGTTACCAACTTACCGTGTAATATAGATATTACACGACATGACTGGTAAAAAAAGATAAAATGGTCCTAACGTATAATAAATCAGAGAATACATTCAGACATTATCCATCCAGTAAACAAAATGCAGGAGACCGTACCTGGTATATAACAGTGGGAGGAAGCAAGTCTTTCAGAACCTCGCTGTAACAGAAACACAACTTAATACTCCGTATTATTTTGCATGCACAACCAAATTAATACTCCCTCCTTTTTCTTGAATTAGCCCCATGGGGCCACTTTTGATATGGGGCTAATTCGAGAAAATGGAGGGAATAACCGTCATTAAAATTTAGACATTTATTACTAATTGTTTTAGTATCACTGGTTACTATATATTTTAAATCGAACCTCCGAGTAACTAAATGAAAATGGTGAAGTAGAAAGTACAGAGCTACAGAATATGGAAATCATTACAACACAGCTAGAATTACGATCATTGTGTTACAACTTACTATAACTCATACCAAAAATCACTATCAGAATCCAGTCAATACCAAGTCACATTCCAAATGTGAAAAACAATTGACATTAAAATCAATACACAAAAAAAAAACAATGAAGGAAGAACTAAAAATCAAACTCACAATCCAGAAACAGTTGTAGTAGTCATAAGAATGTTCAAATCCGGACGCTCAATCAAACAGCGTTGAATCACTGGAATTGCCGCCATCCCTTCCCCTATCAAACCAAAATAGAGATCACTACCATTTCCAATCCAAGTATAATCCCGGGACTTCAAAACCTTACCGAGTGAGATGGCGTGAAACCATAGGAGGAGGCCAGGAGGGCGGCGGAGAGAGGGAACGGCGAGACGCTCGGGCCAGCGAAGGGAATGCTCGAGGCGGCGGAATTTGCGACAATAGAGATGGAGGTGGATGAGTGGAGAGAGAATGGTGGTAAGTGATTTGTAGAGATTGTACACTGTGTTGCCTCTCTTTCTCATCAACGTCGCCGACGCCATTGCATGCTATTGAAAACTTAGAGCATGTACATTAGGGTGTACCGCGAGAACGAGAATATTGGAAGGCGCAAAATAATATTAAAAAAATAAAGTGATTGCTGATTGTGTAGGAGAGAGAAGCGAGTAACTCGACTGTACGAGAATGAGGCGAGGTGCAGTCTTGCCAAAGTTGCAGGATTCTTTTTTTTTTCTTTTTATATTAATTAGTTGGGTCCCTGCACGCGCCGAGCAGACATGGACACAGCTGCCCAAAAGACATGTGTAGATAATTCTTCAGTAGTTAATATACAGATTAAGATTAGGCGTTTGGGTAGCATTTTTGTGCAAGCTTAAAGCTCTCGTATAAGCACGACACTGACAGCACAACGCAGCTTGTTTGTGAACGCGATGCGAAAGGCCCGAACAACAATTAATCACAGCTGTGGGACCCAAAAATCATCGAGAACACCAATTAGGTAAAACATTCAATTAAACACCAAATTGATGATAAATACACAATGTACAACCTAAAAATCCAAGAAAATCCCATAATACAACATTCAATTGATTAACCAGCCACTCCAGATCACAAAATTAACCAAACAAATTACAGAATTAACGATTAATCATTTTGGTGCAAGATTAAACAGTCGGATGCAAAGCATGATCATTTTTTGGTTCTTATATATTGTCTTACAGACATTGGAATGGTCGCCAGCTATTCATGTTGTTTCAGGAGACTGATTGTAAACATTAGTGTGATCATCAGCCACACTTGTTGCACAGTTTTCAGGTGACCTAGTGTTGATGTCAGTGTTGTCAACAGCCACACTTGTTGGAGGGGTTTCGGGTAATTGAGCATTGCTATTAGATGTTGGATCTTTGATATCAGCATCATCTACGATCACTTGCTTTACTATCCACTGGAGGATGTTGCTTACAAATAGTGAATTTGCTAGACCGACATGAACCTTGAACTTTTTATGTTGCAGTATTTCATGGAGGGTCGAGAAAGCTTGATCGTTGTCCTGGACAGATTTGAAGAATGTGTGAAGATACAGGGTAAGTATATTTAGTATTTATGGGTAGATAACTGTCAACTTACCGAGTGCTTCATATGGAATATGTCCGATGATGACATCATAAATAGCTTCTCAGCGGTCAATGTGAAAACTGTCATTGGCAGTTTACCGATTCCGTCCGATATATCACAGTTGAATGTGATCCTGTAAGATACTGTGGTCATGTATATAGGCAATGTAACTTTAACGTAGCGTATACATTTAAATATGATTTGTGTAGAACTTCAACCTAGTCTGTACAATGTGACCAACATTTCAAATGGCATAGGCGATTCAGGGAGTTAGAATAGTGATAGTGTCTTACTTTGGCTTGGATGTACAGTCCGGCGTAGAGCAAGCGCAACAGGTGTAAGTAGTTCCCGGTGGGATGCTAGAGCGTTTGCTACAGTGGGAGCAGCCCATGTAGGCATTCACTTTGTATAGGTCAGCATCTGGGATAGTAACCTCCAACCAGTGTTTTTCATCCTGTAGAACTGACTTTGTCTGCCGAATATTTGAGGGAACGTAAATTACAATGCATTGACGGTTGTTTGTCTATGACCAGTACTTTTGACTGGAGAAGGTTAAAAAAAACCGATATGTGTACCTTCTTTGAACGGAGAGTTGCAATTGTTACAGTCTTTTGTGTTTGGGCCGGTCCCCTCACGTGAAGGATCCTTGATTGCAGTTCCGACAGTGTCATGTGATGGGCAGCCATCCTACAAGATGTAACAAGTGCATATTTGAATCATCAGAGTAGCATGTAATACAACGTATTCAACGGTGAAGAGCTGCGGAATATTAACGTCTGTAGTATGTGTGTTTACATATCAATGAGATTAGCTTGGAACAAAAGGGATTTGTAGTTAACGAATAACGTGAAGCTTGAATATTACCATGTCGATAGTGCTTCAGTCTTTGCTCTTAACAGGGGAGTGTATGATAGTGGTTGACATAGAAGTTGACATTGAAAATCCTATGTGTTGGTTACAGAAAATAAGTGCTAGTCATCTGTTGATAAGTGTAGTTTGTAGTGCCTAATTTGTTGTGTTTGGTCCCGTTTTCCCTTGTGAAATCGCTCTTTGGAGCGATTTTTGGGCTACTTATACTTCTTCTAGTTCGTTTTAGGTTCCCAAGACCATTCATGGAGAATTGGAACGATTCCGACTCGTTTCATACACTTTTGGAGCCAACGAAGAGAAGGAACGATCACCCAGTGCCTTAGATTCGATCCCGAGACCTTGGGACCCATTCCCGAGCCCCTTAGACTCGATCTCGAGCTCCGAGAGTCGATGAGAAGCCCATGAGAAGCAAGGAGGGACCTTAGAGCTCATAATGGAGGCCTACAGATCCTTCCCGGGCGGGAAGAGCATCCTTCCCGGTCGGGAAGGAGTGCACAAATCAATAGGCTACTGTTTGAGCCTTCCCGGCCGAGATGAGAGCTTCCCGACCGGGAAGAATGGTCCATCCCGACCGGGACCATTCCTTCCCGGCCGGGAAGAGAGAGCTGAAGCCCGCGCCTCCTCTTTTCTCCTCCTTCACTCTTGTAACCTTATAAATACTCTTCCCTTGTATTGTTTAAGTAAGATACATTACCCTAGATTATCTTAGATCTCTCTACAACATTCAAAACCCTAGATTTAGTTTCTCCTCTCATTAGTTTAATCTCCCCTTAACTTTTGTTAATCTTAGATTAATTTAGTTAGTTAATCTTGTATTAAGGTTCTCTTGAAGAATCCATCAATTCTTGACAACTTTTGGTGGAGATTTTTGGGTGTTCTTTTAATACAAGTTCTCATCTTTTTCATCCTCTTGTAGTTGGTATAATCTCTTTTCTCTTAATTTTTGTTTATTTATCAAGTTTAAATCTTTATATATTGTTTATTGTTCTTGTTAGTTTATAATGAATGTTTGGATTATTATGTTGAATTCTCTTGTTTATGTTAGTATCATTTGGATAATGAGTGAGTAGCTAGACTCTTTGTGGGGTTAGTAGGGGGATTAAGGGTGGATTATGGGTAATTAGGGTTTGATTAAGGGAAAAGGTGGAGTCTTTGTTATTAGTCACATGTTGAGCACTCTATGTGTTTGTTGAATTGCTTGTTTGAGTTGTAGTGGCCATGCTTCTCATGCTTGTTTTCATCTTCTCATCTTGTAATCGATTTGTGGTTGGATGCTTGTGTTTGGGTAATACTTTGCATGACTATTCGGGTCTAGTCTTTGACACGAGAGTGCGGACTTTGGCTTTGACGCGAGAGCGCGAACCGACCTTAGTGACTAGGTGAAACCTACACCCTTGACCTCCCTATTATCCTACTACACTTTTGAACCCAACCTAACCCTACTCTTTCCCATATTTGATTTAACCTCTTTAGTCATCATTTCTCTAGTTTGATAGTTTCTCTAATCTTTTGTTGTTTCACTTAGTTCTTGTCATACATACTACATTGTTAGTCCACTTTCATCACCTTCAACCATTATAGTTTGTCAATTCTCGTCATCTGTGTGTTTGTTCGTGACTTAGCCTCGTTTTTAGGTAGACCTAGTCTAGACACCTATAACCGTCTCCGTGGACACGACCCAACTTATCCTAGCTACTCGTTAGGTATAGTTGGACTCTATTTTACGGTAGGGACCCACGGCAATTCCGTACCATCAATTTGGCGCCGATGCCGGGGACGGTGCATGTTTAGACTTAGTTGCTTATTAGCTTGACTTAGTTACCCTTTTTGTGCTCTTCTTCTATCTCTTGTGCATATTTTGTAGGTTTTTCTTGTTTTCATAGCTTTCTTTTCTCTTTGTCTTCCGTCGTGCTCGTTTATTGTCTTTGCCTAGTGCCCATAAAGCACTAGGTGTTCTCACGTTTGTTCAAATGTGCAGTGCATGCCTAGGAGGAGAGGCGACTTCTTTCTCTTCAATCCAGAGCCAGAAAGACTCTTTAGAGCCTTTCGCCAACGGACGATTGATCGAGTTAGAACCTCTCAACCGAGTACTAGCAATACCATTGAAGAACAAGCTCAAGGATCCGACTTGAATGATACACCTCGAGAGACGGTCGAAGGGAATTTCATCAATCCCTTTGGTACTTCTAGTCATTCCTCTCAACCTAGTTCTCCTTCTACAACTACATCAACTCCGTCTACACCATCATCTCCCGCATATCCAACAATGCCTAAGTTCTCTTCTCATTCAACCTTTACGGAAGACGTTTTGCCCGGTCCAACCGCTTTACCGGCCGCATATACCGGCAATTTTGTGGCAAAAACGCCATTCATCCATTTGGTCGAAAGAAGTCAATTTAGTGGGTTACCAACCGAAGATCCTCATCAACACATGGAAACCTTTTCGGACTATTGCGATGCTATCTCACAACCGGGAATAACCCGAGACCAAATCCGGTGGGTATTATTTCCTTTCTCCTTGATCGGTAAAGCTAAGCAATGGTTCAAAGGGTTAGACAAGGCGACTCTCGGTATTGATACTTGGAAGAAGCTGGCCTTAGCTTTCTACCAACAATTTTATCTCCCGGAGAAGACAAATCTATTGAGAGCCTCTATCACAGGATTTCAACAACGTGATGAAGAAAGCCTCTATGAATCGTGGGAAAGATTCAAATCCTTGATCCGCTCTTGTCCTCACCATGGTCTATCACAGTGGTTCCTTGTTCAACAGTTTTGGAACGGGTTATATGAAGATTCAAGGGTCATACTCAATATGGGATCGAATGGAAGGTTTACCGAGGTAGATGATGACCAAACATGGTCAAGAATCGAGGAGATGGTGGTACACAACTCCCAATACTCAAGGCCTAGAAAGGCGAATCGAGGAGGAAGACACGAGATCGATGCCATTACACAATTAAGCATTGATCTTGGAGCTCAATTGAAAACTCACATGGAAACTATTGACAAGAAGCTCCAAAGCCATTTTGATCAAGGTCAAAGCACAAGTGCCTCCCACCAACATTCAATTCAACAAGTCAATGCTTTGGGAGTTGTATTTCCTACATCTTATCATGGGATATGCGAGATTTGCGGGATATTTGGACATGAGCCTCTACATTGTCGATGTAGTATTGAGCAAGTGAATGCCTTTCAAGCGTTCAAGCAAGGTGCCCCATATCCTCACATGTTCCAAGCTTCCCATCAAGCTTCCCAACAACAATCTCTACAACACCGTCCATATGTTCCACCTCCCTTAAGGGACAACAACCAAGGCTACCAAGGTTATGTAGGCAACCGAAGGCCATTCAACAACTTCAAACAACATAACCAAGGTACCTTCAACAACAATCAAGGGTTCCAACAAGGGAACTTTATAATCAAGGTGGTTTCCAAGGGAACCAACACTCCCAAGGACATCAAAACTACAACCATGGCAACACTCAAGGCCTTAATCAAGGCAACTCTCATGGGTTCCAAGGGAACCTTCAACAACAACAAGGATCTCAAGGCACTCGACAAGAAAGCAAGCAAAGGAGCCGGTCTCCAATTCATGATTATGGTAGTCCCTTAGCCTTCACCGATACTCCACACAATCCACAATCTCCACCTCGAGATTTCGACATGCAAAAATCTATGTTGGATGTGCAAAGGAGTAATCAAGAAATGCAAAGAAGCCAAATGGAGATGCTAAGAAACCAACAAGAATTCTTTGCTCATCTTCAAAGGGAGAACATTGCAAGAGATGCTCATATGAAGATGCTCGAAACCCAAATAGCTCAAGTTGCTTCGGGTAGCTCCTCAAGGCAAAAGGGGCAACTACCTCCTCAAGGTGAACCGGCGAAATTTGAGCATGTGAATGCTATTATCTTGAAGAGTGGTGTATCTTATGACTCTCCCGTGTTTCCTAGTGAGCAACAAGCAATGAAAGAAGTTGTATCTCCAACTCCAGAAAATTCAAGCTTGGGAAATCCAATGGAGGAGCAAGTTTTGTGGGAGATTGAGAAACCCCACGAAGACAAGCTTCCCCCACTTCAAGGAAAAGACAAAGGAAAAGGGAAAATGTCATTTGAAAAGTCCAACCCTAATGAGCAAGACAAGGTACATATCAAGTTGCCTTTCCCAACAAGGCAAATGAAGACCAAGGTGGATGTTCAATATGACAAGTTCCTAGGTATTGTGAAGAAGTTGGATGTGAGTGTCCCTTTTACCGAGCTACTTACCCAAGTCCCGGCATATGGAAGATTAATGAAAGAAATCTTGGCTAGGAAGAGATCCGTCGACAAGGAAGAGACCATAGCGTTCACAAGAGAGGTGAGCGAGCTCATTCAAGGTTCTACACTTCCCAAGTTGAAGGATCCGGGTAGTTTCTCGATCCCGTGCACCATAGGCAACTTGAAGATTGAGAGAGCATTATGTGATTTGGGTGCGAGTGTAAGCATCATTCCCTATTCCATTTGTGAGCGACTTGGGATGAAAGAGCTCAAGTGTACTTCTATTACACTCCAAATGGCCGATCGTTCACTCAACCGACCATTGGGGATGTTAGAAGATGTGCCAATAAGAATCGGGAAGTTCTTCATTCCGGTCGACTTCCTCGCGCTTGATATGCCGGAAGATGCTATCACTCCCATTATCCTTGGGCGCCTATTTCTCCATACCGCCGGTGCGATGATTGATGTAAAGAACGGTAGGATCACATTTGAGCTAGGCGACGAGAAGCTCGTGTTTGACCTCCAAGGCAACACCTCGCCTACTAATGATGGGTCTTGTAATATGATCCACGCCATGAAAGACATCGATCTAGGGGGTGAGTTGGGTGAAAGCTTGAAGAACAACTTCTATGGAATTGAAGATGATGATTCCGAGCTTGGGGCGGATGAATGCCCATATCATGAGATTGGGGACAAGTAACAAGGAAAGAAGAAAGTTGAGCCTCCCTTGGGGCCACATGAAGATAGATGGACGTTTGGGTATATACCGAAGGATTGCAAGTACAAGTTCAAGCCGTTGAACTTAGTAGATCGGGATGCCCTGGGAATGTCGAGGTTAGGATGTGATGATCCTTGGAGTGGAGGTTGGTATTCCACTAGCTTGATTGAAGACTTCTCGAGAGCCTTCGATTTGTTTCTTTGTGCCCTTGATGGCGATGGAATTGGCTATAGTGTTGTTGAAAAATGATTGAAGAATGCACCATCCTTGGTTTGACGGAGTTCCAAAAGAACCGTCTTATTGTATATATCTCTTTCTTGTAATTCTTTTGGGTTTTGTGAAATTCTTATAATTTGGTATTTTGATGAGTGATGTGAGGGAGGGATTTTGATGGATGTTTTGAGCTTATTTGATAGGTGTGAAGTGAAGATGAATCTTAGAGAGGAGTGATTATTGATAGAGCTTGGATTTTGAGCAAGGGAGTCGGTTTTTGAAGCCTTGGGTGAAGATATCAAGATTGTGAAAGGCAAGAAGACTCTTCCCGGCCGAGAAGAGAGCATTCCGACCGGGAAAAAGGAGCCATCCCGACCGAGAAGGATGTCATCCCGATCGGGATGAGTGTACCAAAAATTGGGGTTTCTGGAGTGTCATCCCGATCGGGAAGGGAGCTTCCCGACCGGGAAGGGTATGTCATCCCGACCGGGACCATCCATCCCGACCGGGATGGTCCCCTGCTTCTCCGTTGGCCTCTTCTTTGTCATGTGAGCCCACCCTACCACTTTATACCCCCTCCTAACCTCCCTATCTATCCTTGCACCTATAATATGACCCCTACACTTCATTTACATACCCTCACCTCATTTTCTTTTCACTACACACCGAGTTTCACATCAAATCCCACCTTCTTATACCTTTGTACTTCAACCATGCGGGCTTATCAAGAATGAAGAGGAATAACAATGACGAAGACTAGCTATGTGCCGTTATCGAACTTTGAGACGATGGAGCGAGTGAGTTGCTAACCGATTGGTACGGCAACTATCCTTTCTTTTCCATCTTTTATTGCTTGTCTTCCTTTGTTTGTTCCCTTCCACTTTTTTTGTGTCATGGTGGCCCTCGGAGCCTTGGTAGTCGTTGCTCCCTACTCTCGGTGACGTGACTACATTGAGAGTCATTTCAAAATCCAAATTTGCAAAAATTTCACTTTTTCTTTGACTTTACTTTCTTTTGTTAGGATTTAGTCGGATTCGGGCGGAATCCGGGCTAGGTGACTTGATTACACCTAGTCCTCCCCTCTCATTTCCTTTTATTTCCTTCTTTTTATCTCTTCCCCCATCCATATCTTTTCTTGTCTCGGCCCATGGTAACTTGATTACACCCCAGCCGGACACATTCTACCCTTTTCTCCGCTTTTCTTTTTGTTTTTTAGCTTTATTTTTGTAGCTTCTTTTCTTTTCCTTTTACTGTCTCCATACACTACGATCGAGCATGAGGACATTGCTCGGTTTAAGTGTGGGGGAGCGATATTATAGTATAGTTTAGTTTTATTTTCGTAGTTTTTTCGAAAAATCTTAAAAAAACCCTAAAAATTTGAAAATTTTCACAAAAATCAAAAAGATTTTTTTTTGTGTCGTGCTTTTGTTGTGTTGTGTGTGTTTGCCTCCCTTTTTCCTTGTAGGTCGCCTTATCACCGTTAACTTTGGAGGGCTTTCAAGACATTCGGTAACATCTTTTATCCCTTTTCCTCTTTGTCTCTTGTGGAGTTTGGCGGAGATTTGTGACGATGTGTGCTCGGGTGGAGCTTTGTAGAGTTTGAGGTTGATTGGATTGCTTATTTGGATGTTTCGGGGTGGTGTTTGTTTTGTTTGTATGTTTGTTCTCTTTTTCTCTCATTTTGTTTTGTTTTGTTGTGTGTGTCTCATTTTCTTTTGTCCTTGTTATGTCTTGTTTAGTTTCTGTTTAATGTGTAGAAAGGTTTTCGAAAACCCGGTTTTGAGGCTAGCGTGCAAGTGTTTACTTTCCCTTTCTAATGGTATGAATCGAGTCTTGGACTTTAGTCTAGTAGAATGACCCTAAATCAATAGTTTCGTTGGTCCTTTACCTTGAGTCCACCTAGTCTACTAAGGATTTACTACGGGATTTGCATTTTGACCATTTTGACCACCCACGTTGTGAAAAGGCCTTGGTTGCCGAGTCCCGTCTCTTAGGTGACCGTGTTCGGAATTGTTTGATTAGTCCAAGTTTTCCACCTTTTTGTGGGTTTGAAGGGAAGGACGCTCCCCGACTCACCCATTCCCCTACCTCCTACACATCCACAAAATAAAGTTGCAAATTGTTGAAATCTCTTTCTTAGTTGCAAAAAGAAATGCCTACAACTCAAATCTAGCCAAAAGGGCAAACAAAGAAAATGAAAGAAAATGAAAGAAAGAAAGGAATGAAGAAAAAGAAAAGGCACAAATAGTCAAAAAGAAAATACAAAAGAAGAAAAAGAAATGACATAGCAACACAAAAAGCAAAAATGCAAAAGAAAGATAATGCCAAAGAAAATCACCTCACAAAAAGAACCCCCACCCCTAAAAAATAAGCCTTTTACCGACTATTACCGTGAAGAGCCTACCAAAGGACCGCGTCCCTAGGAAGGATGATAGCGGTAATGGTCGGTCTTCCCTCATTTTGCAATCATATCCTGTAACACCCCTGATTTTTATAAATTTAAATTAGATTAAAATTTTGATCGTATTTTTATTTTTACGATTTAACTCGTAATTCTTAAAGTTATTATAAAACGAATTTACCGTTTAATCGTTTCAAACTCCTAAAAGTTCTATTTGACTCGAAAACTCTTCTTTTATTTAAAACTTATTTTATTCTTGTTCGATTTATTTTATACGTTTAATTCTTATTGAACTTCTGTTTCGACGATTTGAATTCTAAACTATTTCGATTTGAGCTTGAATTTACATAGTTTTGTACCCGAACTCGTTTAACAAGCTTCGTTAAATCATTTATTATTTTCCCTCGAGTAATCAATTTAGGTTTTTGGTCGAAAACTGTTTATTGTTCTTCCCGATAACTTATTTTAATCTCGAGATACTTTTTATTTCATCGATTTAATTATTCATTTCCCTGACCTCGAGCTTGTCTCGAATAATTATAACCATCTATTTTCAACTCAGTTTTAATCCGATCTTGTGTGGGCCGACTTCTGAACCGGTTCATTCTTTTACGTTATTCCTTTTTGACCTAGTTAAAACCCCTTTTTCCTTTCCCCTTTTCGTTCTTCCCCATCAGCCAACCTCCATCTTCAACCTATCATCCGCCTCCCTCCTTCTTCATTTTTTCTGTCTACCGCCACCATCTTTGCCCGCTACTTTGCCTATTCGTTGCCTTCAACTCGCTGTTTGGTGTGCGCGCTGCTGCTGTTACTCGTCACGCTACTGTTCCCCTTTTTTTTAAGCCCGATTTCGTGAAGGTAGTCATCGTTCCTTCCTCTTTTCATCCCGATTTTGTTTGGTTCTCTTCTTTCTTCGTCTTCTTTATTGTTCCTGCCATTGTTTTATGCTTCTGTTGCCGATTTCCGTTCCTTCTTTTTCTTCCTCGATCTCCTTCTGTCTTCGTTCGTTTTTTTTTTCCGGTTGTGTCTGCACGTTTCCGTGTCGTCCTTGACACACGATGCTATGATTGATGTCATTTTTTTTCGTTCTTACTGCTACACTTGCTGTTGTTGCTGTGACTATTCTGTTTCGGTTAGCCCTCAATCTTTCTATGCTTTTGCCTTCTTGCTCTCATCGTTGCGTGCTGCTGTTGTGTTTATCACACCATTTGTGGTATCTGTCTCATTTTTTTGGTCATGGATGTATGCTGTGCTAGTCTTTTTGTTGTTGTCGTGGGTCGTCTCGCATCGTAATTGGTTGCTGCTGCTAGTTCAGTCTCGTCCCGGTGTTGTGGTCTTGTTCCGTGCTGCTGCTTGAGACTATTCGTGTCCTGGTCTTCACTCTCCTGGTACTCGTTGCTGATGTTGTTGTGTCTGAACGTTGCTCTTTTTCAATCGTTGTGCTACTGCTCACCGTTGTTTGTACGTTGATGCTTTCTCGGGGCAGTTTGATGTGTTGGTCGTATCGACGGATTTCTATTTGGCACATAATCCCCTTCTTCCGTCTTATGACGATTACTCTTTTCTCTTCGTTCTCCCTTGAGTACCCTCTTATTCCAGCCCATTTGTATTCGTTTCAGCCCCCTCATTATTTTAGTTTACCGGTTGTGCCTGAATCCAATCTTTGTCTCTTTCTTTTGTTTTGTCAACTCTTATTCGTGAAGAGGAGCATTCTTAGAAGACTACCGATTCTACAACTTGGAGCTTAAAGACGTTACCATTCTAGTTTTGGAGATTGGACTACACTAGTGAGACAAGAATATTGGAGGATTAACAAGGTAACCTTAGGACGTTACTCGATATTATGTCGTGGGTTGAGTAGTAGTATGTAATAGATACTTTACCTTCGTTTTTTATTTTCAGCTACGTATTATTTGCTAAAAGTAGTATTTCAAATCATGCGTCTTATAAACATTTTATAACTTTTCAATATCGTTTTATAAATCGTTATTAATTTTTATTATTTATGATTATTATAATATTTTGTTGGTTATCGTGACACTAGTAACTAAATAGTATCAGTTTCATAATTTTTTTTTCATATTTCATTAAGTTATTATTTTAACTTAAAATCTTACTATTATATTATAACCAAGATTTGTGTACTGGTTTGATAAATTGAAATACATTTTTGTCAAGCTATTTTCACTAAATAACTTCTTATCGCTACAATTTATTATTTTTATCAAAATCGGTATTGTTTATTAATATATTTAATTTAGTTGCTAAAGACATTTGAAAGGTTTTAAATCTCGTTTCGGTTCTAAAACTCCTACGCTATTTATACTTTATCTATATTTATCATTTTATTTCTAAATCGTATATTTTCTAAAATTTATTGTTTTAACTCGATTTTCTTAAATATTTATAAAGTACTATGTTTTCACTTATTACATTTGATTTGTACCTTTGATAACGAACTTAGAAATATATTAAGTTACGATAACAACGATATTAATAAAATGTTTATTTATCATAAATGCTATTTTGGTACATTTAACTTATTTGAACACTTTATGTATTTCTATAAGAATATTTCTAATTTAAGTAAGTTACTAAAATTAGTAAATTTCTATAAATAGAAAGTTTCCTTTTAACATAAAATGTTTATCTTATTACCTTCATATTATTCACTTTGAACATTCTATTTTGAATATCGATAATGACTTGGTTATGGAGTTATGGAATGAGGACAAGTGTACGGCTAGAGTAATATAGTCTAGGATATACGTTTTGCCATCAACTATAAAGCTGGTGTGTCTATGTTGAGACATATTGGTCGTTGAACTGAGCATGGTTTGTGTTCAGGAGTGTGTATATTTTGACCTTAAACTTAGATATCGCATCGTGTAAGTCGCCATTGGGTTGAACTGGATTACGGTTGGTGTCCAGGAGGGGTGTACATTACTTAAGCTAGGACCTCGCTGCACGCAGTCCTGTTATAGTTGAGTTGCCTAGTTAGAGATCGAAGTCTGATTTGTTTTGACTAAGTTCTCGAAGCTAGTTTAGTATGATCCCAGTGAAAGTCTATCCCGTTGCACTAATTGATTTCCATAACGCCCTTTTGGATTTTATAATTATCGATTGGTTTTGACTTGCAGGTTGGCAGTCGTTTTAAGTTTTGCTAAAAACTTATGTTACTATATTGTTTTAATCGTTTTCTATTTTACCTATTTTGATATAGTAATATTATTATTTTTCATATGATATAATATGGCTGGGAGAACGTCCGAGTTACTCCCCACTGATGTGGCTGTTATGTTTATAACATGACAGGTTTTTGCTGCTGGGTTTTGGGTGTGAGCTAGCGAGTAGCATGGATCCTACTCTATCAATTATGTTATTTCTGGATTTTTGTAAACCCTTTTAAGGAATATTTTTTTTAGCCCTTTTGTAAAAAGTGCCATTTGTATTGACTTACCTTTTCTTTTAATAAGATATAGTTTGTCAGTGTGTTTTAATCCCAACTATACAGTGTTTCCGCCACTGTATTGCATTAGAATTTCTAGGGGATTACAGTTGGTATCAGAGCATTGTTGCTCCCGACGCTTACACCTGATTTTAGGAAAAATACTAGTAAATGATTTGAACATTAAAGAAATATTAGTGAGAGATGGGTAGAAACCTAAATAAGGACTTAACTGTTAGGTTTATATGTTCTTGTAACTCAATGATTAGCATTGAATATTTGTTTCCCTTGTCTGGAAGAAGATGGATAAACAAGACGTTGATAGGATGCTGCTCTAGATCGGGACAAGACCTGCTTAGAACTCTAACCGCCAACTGAATCGAGTGGACAACTTTGTGCTACAAGGAAAATACAATGGTGACCTTTCAGCTCAGATTTAGTCCGCTCAAGCTACAAGTTAGATGATCAAGAGATGATTCTTGTTCCAGGATGTTGCAGTTCGTGCTCGTACCTCTACGAGTAGATGAAGATACCGTGAGTTCCTTTGTGGAACCTTAGAGGTCCGAAGATTCTTCTCTCGTTTTAAATCTTAGTTATCTAGGATCATTGATTCTTTTCTTCCTTCCTCTGCTTCTTCCAATTCTTCTTATATATATTCTCATCTTCACTCGCTTGGTGAATCCTTGTTCTATTCTCTTACTTTACCATCTTCTATCTTGAGATTCTTTGGTTTGACCAAATTCCGTCCAAGTGAACCCCTTGGAAGGTTATAGATGTTTGAGGTTTAGTAGACCCTTGTTACCTGGTTTGAGGATTGTGAGTCTACCCTATTTTCTAAGCAAGTAAGAAATTCTTGTGGATTGATTTGAATGACAATTTGTTGCTTAATGGAATTAGGTTGATAGTTTAGACACTTAACTTTGGTTTATAGGTTACCTTGATTATTTTGGGGTACTTAGAGTTGAATATATTTTGGAGTAGTAAGAGTTTGTCATATTTGATGGATACCAAGTACCTAACCTAGAACCGAACTAAGTGTAACTGATAATATTAGTTTGGGATTCTTACCTGATGCTATTTGATGGATGCATCGAGAATATTTGGGATCATAGAGTATTGTTTAAAGTGTTAACCTGAGTGTTGTGGTTCCACTAGGTTTTCATTAATGTTGTTAGAAATTTTGGTTGACATAGATTACCCGTGTTTCTTAAGGATTAGATCGTTGTTTACTGTTGTAACCTATGAACTTTGGAGTTGAGTGATCTAACTTGGATAAAATGTTGTTAAACGTGAAAAAGAGAAGTATCTTGCATGATCATAGTTTGAACTTATTGTGTTGTTTTGAGGAATACTTAATGCGAATCATCTTGATGGATTTATAGTTCAGAACCTTAGACCAACGATATTGTGGCTTCGTTGAGGCATTAAATATTTTGTGGTTGCACCATGGTGATTAGAAATTTGATGGACTTCTCAAGAACCTTAGTTGAATGACATGTTTGAAGATGTGAGTGTTTGCGCCATTACCAACAGGTTTGAGCGTGTTCGAGGATTTATTGTACTTTCCCAACTTCTGTACTTGTGGCAGTATAAATACGTTGGTGATCATTTTTGAGGATTTTCGTGCCCGAGCATTGTTAAATAGCTGGACCTAGTTTAGTATCCCTACTCGAGAAATTTGGGGTGTACCTCGAGTTCAAACTTTATGAGCTTTGGATTTAGGAACCTTATCGATTGCGAGTTTCGGTGTGTTTCGATGACCGTTGGAATTTTAATGGATGAGATTAAATTGTAATACAATTGTGGATTAGTATCGTGTCGTTTGAACGATTGGAGGATCACGTGAGACATTTTTGGTGATTGTGACTGAGTAGTACCACTTAATGCCTAATATTGGACTGAAGGTTTTTGATGAAAATTAGGAACCGTGTTGTGGGAGTCGTACCGGGAATCTCGAGATGGTTAGTTTATTCTTCAATCCTTGAGAACTCTATTTGACTCTCAAATTCGTCCTCCCCTTAGCTTTTCTTGAATCCTGCTACTTCTTCTTCGGCCAATCCCTTTGACTTCTTTATCGAGTTTAAAGATTTCTGTTTCGATTTGTCATTGACTCTGACTTTATTTATCCGTTTGTTATTTTCCCCGAAATTATGTTATGAAAAGTTTGGCTAATTTAAAATTTTGGATTTCCGTGAAATTTTAAATTTTGAGTTATGAATTTCAAAACTTTATACTTCATTTTTGTGTTATTTTGATTTTGATTGATATCTATATTTAAATCTATTTCAAAATGCCTTAATATTTTATCTTAAGTATTTCGAAATTGTTTCAATTTTCAAGCGTGTTTTAATTTTACGAAAACCTTCATAATCGCTAATATTTTGATTTCTATAAGATTATTATGTAAACGATTTAATATTTTCGAAAAACTTTGTATGTCTAAATTTTTGTTTTTATTGTCGTTTTTGAAAATGTTTGTCAACTGATTCGATCTTTATTTACTATCTACAAAACTTGATTTCTCAAATTTTTGTTTGGTCTTAAACAAAGTATTGTCGAAGTTATTAATTAAAACATTTTACTGTGCTTTGAAAATATTTGGGTACTCTCCCCCTCGAGATCGTTTACAAATATTATTTATTGTCATTGTTTTATCGAATAATTTTTAAATTACAGTTTTATTAATTTAAATGATTTTAAACTTCGGGTAGCCGAGCCCAACTTATCTTGGAAAATAAATTTGTCTTCGATTTCGATTATGTTTTTATAAGTTTCGAGGACGAAACTTCTTTTTAGTGGGGAAGATTGTAACACCCCTGATTTTTATAAATTTAAATTAGATTAAAATTTTGATCGTATTTTTATTTTTACGATTTAACTCGTAATTCTTAAAGTTATTATAAAACGAATTTACCGTTTAATCGTTTCAAACTCCTAAAAGTTCTATTTGACTCGAAAACTCTTCTTTTATTTAAAACTTATTTTATTCTTGTTCGATTTATTTTATACGTTTAATTCTTATTGAACTTCTGTTTCGACGATTTGAATTCTAAACTATTTCGATTTGAGCTTTAATTTACATAGTTTTATACCCGAACTCGTTTAACAAGCTTCGTTAAATCATTTATTATTTTCCCTCGAGTAATCAATTTAGGTTTTTGGTCGAAAACTGTTTATTGTTCTTCCCGATAACTTATTTTAATCTCGAGATACTTTTTATTTCATCGATTTAATTATTCATTTCCCTGACCTCGGGCTTGTCTCGAATAATTATAACCATCTATTTTCAACTCAGTTTTAATCCGATCTTGTGTGGGCCGACTTCTGAACCGGTTCATTCTTTTACGTTATTCCTTTTTGACCTAGTTAAAACCCCTTTTTCCTTTCCCCTTTTCGTTCTTCCCCATCAGCCAACCTCCATCTTCAACCTATCATCCGCCTCCCTCCTTCTTCATTTTTTCTGTCTACCGCCACCATCTTTGCCCGCTACTTTGCCTATTCGTTGCCTTCAACTCGCTGTTTGGTGTGCGCGCTGCTGCTGTTACTCGTCACGCTACTGTTCCCCTTTTTTTTAAGCCCGATTTCGTGAAGGTAGTCATCGTTCCTTCCTCTTTTCATCCCGATTTTGTTTGGTTCTCTTCTTTCTTCGTCTTCTTTATTGTTCCTGCCATTGTTTTATGCTTCTGTTGCCGATTTCCGTTCCTTCTTTTGCTTCCTCGATCTCCTTCTGTCTTCGTTCGTTTTTTTTTTCGGTTGTGTCTGCACGTTTCTGTGTCGTCCTTGACACACGATGCTATGATTGATGTCGTTTTTTTCGTTCTTACTGCTACACTTTCTGTTATTGCCGTGACTATTCTGTTTCGGTTAGCCCTCAATCTTTCTATGCTTTTGCCTTCTTGCTCTCATCGTTGCGTGCTGCTGTTGTGTTTATCACACCATTTGTGGTATCCGTCTCATTTTTTTGGTCATGGATGTATGCTGTGCTAGTCTTTTTGTTGTTGTCGTGGGTCATCTCGCATCGTAATTGGTTGCTGCTGCTAGTTCAGTCTCGTCCCGGTGTTGTGGTCTTGTTCCGTGCTGCTGCTTGAGACTATTCGTGTTCTGGTCTTCACTCTCCTGGTACTCGTTGCTGATGTTGTTGTGTCTGAACGTTGCTCTTTTTCAATCGTTGTGCTACTGCTCACCGTTGTTTGTATGTTGATGCTTTCTCGGGGCAGTTTGATGTGTTGGTCGTATCGACGGATTTCTGTTTGGCACATAATCCCCTTCTTCCGTCTTATGACGATTACTCTTTTCTCTTCGTTCTCCCTTGAGTACCCTCTTATTCCAGCCCATTTGTATTCGTTTCAGCCCCCTCATTATTTTAGTTTACCGGTTGTGCCTGAATCCAATCTTTGTCTCTTTCTTTTGTTTTGTCAACTCTTATTCGTGAAGAGGAGCATGCTTAGAAGACTACCGATTCTACAACTTGGAGCTTAAAGACGTTACCATTCAAGTTTTGGAGATTGGACTACACTAGTGAGACAAGAATATTGGAGGATTAACAAGGTAACTTTAGGACGTTACTCGATATTATGTCGTGGGTTGAGTAGTAGTATGTCATAGATACTTTACCTTCGTTTTTATTTTCAGCTACGTATTATTTGCTAAAAATAGTATTTCAAATCATGCGTCTTATAAACATTTTATAACTTTTCAATATCGTTTTATAAATCGTTATTAATTTTTATTATTTATGATTATTATAATATTTTGTTGGTTATCGTGACACTAGTAACTAAATAGTATCAGTTTCATAATTTTTTTTTCATATTTCATTAAGTTATTATTTTAACTTAAAATCGTACTATTATATTATAACCAAGATTTGTGTACTGGTTTGATAAATTGAAATACATTTTTGTCAAGGCTATTTTCACTAAATAACTTCTTATCGCTACAATTTATTATTTTTATCAAAATCGGTATTGTTTATTAATATATTTAATTTAGTTGCTAAAGACATTTGAAAGGTTTTAAATCTCGTTTCGGTTCTAAAACTCCTACGCTATTTATACTTTATCTATATTTATCATTTTATTTCTAAATCGTATATTTTCTAAAATTTATTGTTTTAACTCGATTTTCTTAAATATTTATAAAGTACTATGTTTTCACTTATTACATTTGATTTGTACCTTTGATAACGAACTTAGAAATATATTAAGTTACGATAACAGCGATATTAATAAAATGTTTATTTATCATAAATGCTATTTTGGTACATTTAACTTATTTGAACACTTTATGTATTTCTATAAGAATATTTCTAATTTAAGTAAGTTACTAAAATTAGTAAATTTCTATAAATAGAAAGTTTCCTTTTAACATAAAATGTTTATCTTATTACCTTCATATTATTCACTTTGAACATTCTATTTTGAATATCGATAATGACTTGGTTATGGAGTTATGGAATGAGGACAAGTGTACGGCTAGAGTAATATAGTCTAGGATATACGTTTTGCCATCAACTATAAAGCTGGTGTGTCTATGTTGAGACATATTGGTCGTTGAACTGAGCATGATTTGTGTTCAGGAGTGTGTATATTTTGACCTTAAACTTAGATATCGCATCGTGTAAGTCGCCGTCGGGTTGAACTGGATTACGGTTGGTGTCCAGGAGGGGTGTACATTACTTAAGCCAGGACCTCGTTGCACGCAGTCCTGTTATAGTTGAGTTGCCTAGTTAGAGACCGAAGTCTGATTTGTTTTGACTAAGTTCTCGAAGCTAGTTTAGTATGATCCCAGTGAAAGTCTATCCCGTTGCACTAATTGATTTCCATAACGCCCTTTTGGATTTTATAATTATCGATTGGTTTTGACTTGCAGGTTGGCAGTCGCTTTAAGTTTTGCTAAAAACTTATGTTACTATATTGTTTTAATCGTTTTCTATTTTACCTATTTTGATATAGTAATATTATTATTTTTTATATGATATAATATGGCTGGGAGAACGTCCGAGTTACTCCCCACTGATGTGGCTGTTATGTTTATAACATGACAGGTTTTTGCTGTTGGGTTTTGGGTGTGAGCTAGCGAGTAGCATGGATCCTACTCTATCAATTATGTTATTTCTGGATTTTTGTAAACCCTTTTAAGGAATATTTTTTTTAGCCCTTTTGTAAAAAGTGCCATTTGTATTGACTTACCTTTTCTTTTAATAAGATATAGTTTGTCAGTGTGTTTTAATCCCAACTATACAGTGTTTCCGCCACTGTATTGCATTAGAATTTCTAGGGGATTACATATCCACCTTTTTACTTGGACTAGTTGAGCGGTTTTGGGCATGGGACGACCCTCTTGGCTCATCGCTAAAGGGGGCGGGGTCTCACTTACCTACAGTGTCGACTAACACTGTGGTTCGTCCTTTTTCCATCCCGCCGATCGTCCTGTAGTACGTTCTTAGAAAGTTAGGAGGACCTAGGTAAGTTGCCAACGTTTTTATTGCTTTGTTGTCATACTATTAGGGTTTTGTCCATTTCGATTTGTGTTATTAGCTTGGGAAGGTTGTCACTTGCCTTGAGTCCTTAACCGGTGTCTCTTCACCGCTTGTTTGAGGGAAGCGGTATTTGTTTCCTTTTTGGGTGCAACCGATTATGTGTTTGTTTGTATGTTTGTTTGTTTATGTGTTTTTGGGTCCGGTTGCATCCACAGTTTTGTCGCAAGACCTTACTTGCCTTGCGGAGTGCACTTCTTATCTAAGTGTACTCGCGTGAGTTGAAAGGGCGTAGGGTGCGCTAATACCCGCCCGGTTAGTAGACTAGTTCTTTTAGTTTTTAGTTAGTTGGTGCTTACTCGAGGGCGAGTAAGGGTTAAGTGTGGCAGAGTTGATAAGTGTAGTTTGTAGTGCCTAATTTGTTGTGTTTGGTCCAGTTTTCCCTTGTGAAATCGCTCTTTGGAGCAGTTTCTGGGCTACTTATACTTCTTCTAGTTCGTTTTAGGTTCCGAAGACCATTCATGGAGAATTGGAACGATTCCGACTCGTTTCATACACTTTTGGAGCCAACGAAGAGAAGGAACGATCACCCGGTGCCTTAGATTCGATCCTGAGACCTTGGGACCCATTCCCGAGCCCCTTAGACTAAAACCCGAGCTCCGAGAGTCGATCAGAAGCCCATGAGAAGCAAGGAGGGACCTTAGAGCTCATAATGGAGGCCTATAGATCCTTCCCGGGCGGGAAGAGCATCCTTCCCGGTCGGGAAGGAGTGCACAAATCAATAGGCTACTGTTTGAGCCTTCCCGGCCGAGATGAGAGCTTTCCGACCGGGAAGGATGGTCCATCCCAACCGGGACCATTCCTTCCCGACCGACAAGATAGAGCTGAAGCCCGCGCCTCCTCTTTTCTCCTCCTTCACTCTTGTAACCTTATAAATACTCCTCCCTTGTATTGTTTAAGTAGGATACATTACCCTAGATTATCTTAGACCTCTCTACAACATTCAAAACCCTAGATTTAGTTTCTCCTCTCATTAGCTTAATCTCCCGTTAACTTTTGTTAATATTAGATTAATTTAGTTAGTTAATCTTGTATTAATGTTCTCTTGAAGAATCCATCAATTCTTGATAACTTTTGGTGGAGATTTTTGGGTGTTCTTTTAATACAAGTTCTCATCTGTTTCATCCTTTTGTAGTTGGTATAATCTCTTTTCCCTTAATTTTTGTTTATTTATCAAGTTTAAATCTTTACATATTGTTTATTGTTCTTGTTAGTTTATAATGAATGTGGATTATTATGTTGACTTCTCTTGTTTATGTTAGTATCATTTGGATAATGAGTGAGTAGCTAGACTCTTTGTGGGGTTAGTAGGGGGATTAAAGGTGGATTATGGGTAATTAGGGTTTGATTAAGGGAAAAGGTGGAGTCTTTGTTACTAGTCACATGTTGAGCACTCTATGTGTTTGTTGAATTGCTTGTTTGAGTTGTAGTGGCCATGTTTCTCATGCTTGTTTTCATCTTCTCATCTTGTAATCGATTTTTGGTTGGATGCTTGTGTTTGGGTAATACTTTGCATGAGTATTCGGGTCTAGTCTTTGACACGAGAGTGCGGACTTTGGCTTTGATGCGAGAGCGCGAACCGACCTTAGTGACTAGGTGAAACCTACACCCTTGACCTCCCTATTATCCTACTACACTTTTGAACCCAACCTAACCCTACTCATTCCCATATTTGATTTAACCTCTTTAGTCATCATTTCTCTAGTTTGATAGTTTCTCTAATCTTTAGTTGTTTCACTTAGTTCTTGTCATACATAGTACATTGTTAGTCCACTTTCATCACCTTCAACCATTATAGTTTGTCAATTCTCGTCATCTGTGTGTTTGTTCGTGACTTAGCCTCGTTTTTAGGTATACCTAGTCTAGACACCTATAACCGTCTCCGTGGACACGACCCGACTTACCCTAGCTACCCTTTAGGTATAGTTGGACTCTATTTGACGGTAGGGACCCACGGCAATTCCGTACCATCAATTTGGTATAAATGGTCATTGTGTGTTAAAAAATAATGGAAGACTTAAATAAAATAAACCTTCGTAGCTTGATACTCTGAGTGCTGTTAGGCCTACAGTTCTGAACTTTGCAGGGACTGGAGTAAGCATGGTGCAGTCGTCTTCTACTAGTTCATCCCATACGGAGATCGACAGTGGTTGTGTAATGCTGTTTACAGATACAGTACCAAGAGGAGCATTAGGCTTACAGGCATGTAGAAGATACGTCATGCGATTGATGAAGTAGTGTTTATGTTACCTATGGTCAATCAGCATGAGTTCACATACTTTGGATTCACGCTTATTGGATGTTGTAATCATACGTGGCTGGTCTTCAACAAATAGGACAATACCCAACACATCTGCAATGAAAGTCGATCATTACTTACTGCTCGAGTAATATATCAACTATGTTTATTTTGGAGCAAGATTGTCTTACACGCAGACACATATTCATACGTATATGTATGTGTACAAAACACTGTTTTTAATTTGTTGATCTATATGGCGTCACTAACCTGTGTATGCCTAACCAACTAATGAAATATAAGGTAGTTGGAGTGTGTGTGTGTGTTTATTATACGGATTGTAAGCAGCCAGAGATATACTTACAGTTTGAGATGTGTATGGTCTGAGTTAGAGATCTGGGATTATGTAGCTACTTACCAAATAGTTCAGAGTATTCTTGCTGTCTAGGAATTTGAGAGATTGGTTGGTATTCTTGGGCAGCAACAGCATCAAGACTAGTGTCGTTGTCCAACGAAAATATTATTGTCTATCGGCTAAAGTAATCTGATAATCAAGATCAGTCGGATTTGTCTTCCATTCGAGCTTGAGTGAACTGATAGCAGCATTGGTTATCTCATATGTCTTATTGCGATGGATTGTATCTTCATACATGGCAACTTGATCATCAAATAGAGCATCGCGCATCTTCGTGCTATGCAAGTTTGCTCTTAGTAATCTCAACTTTAAGTAGTAATTGTTTACCGGATAGTCAAATACAATTATAAAACTGGGGCATTGGAGACCATACAATTAGCAGGAAAAGGTAGAGTGAGATTCCGAGGTTAACAGGGGCGACATTTTATAAAACTGCATACTTCATAATGCCAGAGCTTATGAAAGGTGTCGTCCATCCTTTTCCTAAGACAGCTAATGATCGGTACAGAAACTGGTCACTAATCCGTTACTATCAATTAGCCATAAGGTAACAGCTAATCTGCCGTACCTTACATACCGTAACTTCCAACAGCTGTAGATTTTATATTCCCAGCTACTATTTAGTACAAAGTTTAGTGACCACATTTGTCTGTCGAGCAACCAGACGCAGTTACTTAAGTACAACATCAGGATACAAAATTGATGAATCGAACTTATAGTTTCTCATATTTTCTTATAGTTTCATATTGGACTTCATACAGTCCGTACTTTCATGATTAGTCAATGTTATGCGTACAATGAATGGTCGGTGTATTCACTTATTCCTAACAATCATAATTATTACTGATTCAGTCATCTCAAAAGTACATTGGTAAATGTACTAGCTTAATATACATTTTAAATTGTAATCTTGCATTTTCATCCTCAAGTAGCAGGCTCTAGTATACCATTTTCTTGTCAGGAGATGTTTTTGGGCGTCTTTTCTCTATTACCTTCACCTTGACTTTGTAGTCGCGACTACTTGTGGTCAAGTAAGCTAAGTAAGTTGCCTTAGGTTCCATTCTGCAAAACCATTGATGAACACTAAAACCAGAAAATGGACTCACCAGAAATTGAAAATGACAGAGAAGAGGAATGTAGAAGAGAAGGAAATAAGTTGAAATGCAGGGGCAAGAAACAGAAGAGAAAGAAGAGATGGCTGTCTAAAACCACTGCAAAAGTCCGTTCACAAACGCAACACTACTATACCATGCATAAAAGAAGGGCGTTCGGTATATCTGATATACATAACAATTCAAATAAAATTGTAATCGAAGAAATTTCATCAATGTTTACATAAATTGTATTGCCTTGCTTATATAGGTCTACTTGGTAGTCAACTGGTCATAGATGTTATAAATACACAATACACATAATAGGGGCATCAAAGTCATGTCTATTTCTATCTAAATTTTACGAGCTTTAGCTCGAAAGATGGTGAAAAGTAGTAGATGTTCTGTGTTTCATATTCTTTCTCCCATTTTGGCAAATTGGGGTCCTACTATATGATCTGAATTACTATCTTATATGGTCATTGACAATGGAATCAGGTAAATTTACTGTAAGTGAATAGATCTAAATACATAAAGACCACCTTAAAAACTGAAATTCAACAAAGCTGAACCTGGTTATCTAGACTGTAAGTACATTTTCCATGGCGATTACCAACAAGGTCAATGGAATGACCAATGTGAGCATCCTATACAAATCATGCTAAAGGCGATAACATTATTAGCTTATGAGATTGCGGATATAAGAAAGGAACTCAAAGCTAGGAAATCACAAGAAGCCACCAAGGCTTCTACCTTTCCGGTACATCCACCACAAGGACTACCCGGACAACCTCAAAATCCTAATTACCCGCAACATCAAGCATATGCCAATGCCGCCACATGGAATGAAGGAAAAGAACTAGTAGACCCTCACAAAATCATGGGTCTAAATCAAGCGGGAAAACCGAAGGTGAAAAATGTTGAAAAGCAAAGTACCCCTCATTCTAGCAAGTTGAAAACACTCCCACCAAGAACAACTTGTGAGGAAGATCCTTGTGTAACCGATGTAACCGAGCCCAAAATAAGGGACCCTTCTAAGTACATCAAGGGAGATAAGGGTTATGTGATAGAGGAAATTCAAAAAGAGAAAAGCATGCCACCTCTTAAGCCACATGTGCCACCTTTGTCATTTCCATCTCGTGCTACGATCAATAGGAAGGACATCAAGTCCACCTCATTCTCCGACTTGCTAAAGAAGGATAAGGTAACTCCCTCTCTCACCGAGATGGTTGGCCGACGTGATGATACAATTGTGGTTGCACTCACCGAAGAGTGTAATTCGGCCTTATCAAGCAAGATCCCCACCAAAATGGGTGATCCAGGGAGTTTCTCAATACCTTGCACAATAGGGAATGTTGAAATCAATTGTGCTCTATGTGATCTTGGAGCGGCCGTGAGCATTATCCCTCTATCAATCATAAATGATCTCAATATTAGCAACATGAATCAAACACCGATCAAAATTCGACTAGCCGACGGTCCCATCAAGACCCTGGTTGGTATGATTAAAGACGTGCTAGTTCGAGTTAAAAATCTCTCGATCCCTACCGACTTTGTGGTAATGGACGTGAAAGTAAACAAGCATGCCCCCATAATCCTAGGTAGGCCCGTTTTGGCCACCGGCGGAGCAATCATAGATGTTATAAAGGGGAAGCTTTCGTTTAATGTCGGTGAAGAGATCGTGCAATTCATATTACCTATCACGTCACAAAACCCAATGGTGAGTGATGTCTTCGGAAATGAAATGTTTGAATACCTTCTAGATGCCGAGTCCCTTGTGATAGAAAAGGAGAATGAAGCTAAGTTGAGTAATTTACTCGATACTGTTGAAACAAAGGTGAAGCTTAATGATTCGACCACCATGCAACCTCCTACGAGTTCATCTTCCAACACTTTTCCAACTTCCCGTAGGGGAGCTATCAAAAAATCCAAAAAGAAGAAATCAAAAAGTGAGGTGAACATGGAACCAAGAGACGGAAAGCTAATGACGCGCAACGAGGGTGTAAGCCCCATTGATAAAGCAAAGGTCGAAGTTGGCAATCAAAAGTTAAAATGGGACGAAGTATCCCAGCTAGTACAAGAAGTTAAAACCATCATCTAAAAATTATCAAGGATCATGTGTATGTCCGAGCCACGGGCAAGTTTTGATGGAGATGAACTATGTATCGGTGGTATCCTCAACAACCACCTTGTATATATATGTATCATGTTTCTTTGTGTTTGTTAGCTTTGTTAGCTTGAGAACAATTGGTGAACTTGGATTTTGCCATGGAGCAATTATTTGGATGAAGATCAAGCTTTTGGAGAAGTTATGGAGCTTAATTTGAAGACCACAAGCATGATTGTGGGAGATATTGATTATGTAATGTGAGTCGTGTCGTTATTTGAATCTCTAGGGGATTATCGAAGAGCCATGAAATGGCAAAGCGGAAAAACGAAGTAAACAAGACCACCGGGCGAAACTTCGCCCGGTGAGACTTGACCGGGCGAAGTTTCGCCCAACGAAAAATTGCCAGATTTGCCAGAATTGACGAAGTCACCATCGGGCAAAATTTCGCCCGATGAGATTTTCACCGGGTGAAACTTCACCCGGTGGAAAAAATTGGCAGAATTGATTTCACGACAAAAACCCGTCCGGGTGAAATTTCACCCGATGGTACTCGACCGGGTGAAACTTCACCCGACGAATTTCGCCGGATCACCTATCCACTATTTACTCACTACAATATCAATTCCCTCCTTCCCAAATACCCCACATAACTTTTCTTCCAAACACAAGCACCAAATATTCACAATCTACCTTTCAAACTTTCCTTTCCCTCCTCAATTACCTTTATTTATATCACATGTACCTCACCCTCATTTCACCTTATCACTCCTCATAAAATCAAACCACCATACCCCAACCACATTCATACCTCCTCTCCATCTTGGGTGATTATTTTGGGTGCTTGAAGAGGTAAAGCTAAAGTTTTTGGGAATATTCTTGCAAATCAATTATTATGGAGACAAGAGCAAGGCAAGCCGCTCGTAAACAAGGTATGACTTCGACTTCTACACCTTCTAAATCTTCTAAATCTTCTAAGTCTTTTAAGCCTACAAATTTACCTTGTCTTAATGCTTCTTTAGCTCAGACCTTCTCTGAAAAGATCTTTTAGAGCACTAGGTGGCCTTGTTCCCACACAATGACCAATCTAGGAAAGTAGACGATATTAAAGAGTTATCGTCGAGGATCGGAACTAGCGAGCTCCTTAGCCTCATGGCCTTCACCTATAAAGACCTTACTTGCGAGTTCCTCTTGCAATTGATTTGTGACTCTTTGTTGGGTAACCCTAACCCTTTAGACCTACCACTTGTCGTGGCGTTGCACTTCCACCGTATCATTATTACCCAACGCCCCTCCTTAGATTGTGGAGGTCTCGTGACCGTAATTGCAAACAAATTGGGTTTTTTGACCGACCACCTCACCCCACTAGACGATTCCATATGGCTTGACGAGGCCTATTTTCCGAACTGGATATTTCGTGTAACTCATCAGCGCCTCGTCTACATTAGCCGTGGAAGATCTTTAATAGTTTCGAACACACACCGAACCACTATCCTTGTTCACCACAATTGGGACCTACCCTTAGGTCCCGGTGAATTCCGACTGACCAAGACTGAGTCGGGAGGAAGGGGAGTTTGGGAGTATGTGCGCTACACGTTGCTCAAAGGTCGTACGATCTATGAGCTTTATGATATTGAATCCGACTTTGCCCTCTCGCTTAGCGACGGTCCGGAGGAGTTTTCTCCCGAGCCATCCTCCGAGGGTATACCTTTTTTCTATGGGTCTCCTAACACCTCATTTGCGTCGGACGATCACTTAGACTAAACCCTCTCCCGAAGTCGGTGGTGAGTGTGTGTGTGTTGTGTATTTGTATGTGGGTTGGGTCGGTGAGTCCTTAATCATCTATAATTGCATGTCCTTTGGTTGATTCCGTTCTTGTTCCTTTTATCCTATTGTCATTGTGATTGATTTATCTCTAACATAACTTTGCAAGCTGTCCCCATTGATCGATTGTTGCGGCCAAAGCGGCCTTGATATTGCTCCCGGTCATTAGGCGATGTGATTACGCCAGTGACCTTTTGAAAATCCAAATTCTTCTCATTTTCTCAAATTTTTCTTAATCCGGGCTAGGTGATGTGACTACACCTACGCCCATTTATCATCCTTTCTTTTAATTTCTTTTCTTTTCTTTTATTCTCATTTTCTTAGCCACTTGGCTAGGGTCTAGGTGATGTGATTGCACCTAGGCCCGCCACCCTTTTATCGTTTTCTTTTTGTTTGTTTTCTTTCTTCAAAATTTTCAAAAAATCCAAAAAGATTTTTCTTATTTTTCTTTTTCCGTCTTTTTCGATATTTTCCTCTACTCGCGCATTGAGGACAATGCCCATTTAGTGTGGGGGAGGGATCTACTATCTTTTATTTATCAAAAATCTTTTCAAAAAACATAAAAATTGAAAAATTCCGAAAAACCAATTTTTTTTCCTTTTCTTTTTCCCTTTTTCTTTTCTCATTTTCGTTATTTTTCGTGTCCCTTGTATAGTCCTGTTCTCTACACTTACAGGTAACCACCACCTTGATAGCACTATTTGAAGAGATTATGAAAGCACCCCGCTTGGTAACTTCCTTCCTTCTTTCTTCTTTACTTTCGTAGAGGAGTTAGGTTGTTGCTATTGGGGGGCTCTAGAAGAGATGAGTATTTTGGGTGTTGTGGTTTATTTTTGTGCTTGAATGTCGATGGAGTACAGAGTACACGACTTTACTCGTGTTTTCTTTTATTTGCCTTTTTATTTCATGTGTTCCTATTGCTTTTGTATAGCCTGTCTAGGACTAAATGTTTTCGAAAACCCGATTACAAACTTATTGCAAGAGTTTACATTCCATTGTAGATAACGCATTGTAGATTTTGGACCTTAATCTAGTAGAATGACTCTAAATTAATGAACTTGTTGATCCTTTAGCTTGAGTCCACCTTTTCTACTAGAGGTTTACTTTGGGGTTTGCATTTGACCACCTTGACCACCCATGGAGGAGTTAGGCCTTGGTTTCCGCATCCCGTTTTCTAGGTGACCTTGTCCGAATGACCATTGCACCTTTAGTCCAAATTCTATTCGCCTTTTTGTGGGTTATCCGGGGAAGGCGCCGTTCTCGGTTACCTATTTTTCCTCCACCTATACATCACCACAATAAGTTTACACAAAAATAACCTCCAAGCTTGATTTCGAACCACATCAAAGAGCCAAAAAAGGGCAAACCAAAGCAAGAGAAAAGGGCACAAAAATATGAAAAACAAGGGAGAGAAAAGGAGCGTCAAATGAAATCATATCATCAAAAACATCTCCTTAAAAAAAAGAGAAAAAAGAAAAAATAAAATAAAAAAGAAAAGCCCTTTGATCGATTCGTTGCCGTGAAGTGCCTACTAGAGGACCGAGTCCCGAAGTAGGAAGATAGCGACGATTGGTCGATCCACCCCAATAATTGTAAACACTCCACCTTTTTGTTTGGGCTAATTTAGGAAATTCGAGTTTGGAACGACCCTCTTGACCCTAGTCAAGGAGAGCGGGATTGCACCTACCTACAGTGTCGAACAAATTCATGGTTTACTTATTCCACTCCGTTTAACACCCCGTCGTACCCCTTTAGAAGATTAGGAGGATCTAACTAAGTCATCAACATATGTATTGCTTTAATGTCATACTATTAGGCTTTGGTCCTTGTCTACATGGGTGATTTATCTTGGAATGTTTATGATTGTTTTAAGTAAGTTTTCGGTGTCTTTCCCCGCCATCTCGATGAAAGATTCGGTGTTTTATTTTTGCTTTGGATGCGTCTATTCTTTTGTGTTATGTGTTTTTGTGTGTTTAGTCGCACTCACCATTTTGAGCAAGCCCCAACTTGCCTTGCATGGGAGTACCTTACCTCATAGGTATTCCGATGTGAATTGAAGGGACGGAGCGGGCCCGTTAATTGCCTCGTATCGGCTTAGCGTAGTCTAGCCTAGTAGTAGTATTTGTTAGTTTTTTTTTGGGTCTTTGCTCGAGGACGAGCAACGGTTTAGTGTGGGGGAATTGTTGTGTGTCAAATTTGGACCGTTTTTCCCCTCATTTGGACCCGTTTTTCCCCCGTTTTGCGAGACTAATGTAGGATTATTGCCTTATTTTGAGTATTTCTCACATTAGCGTCCCTCTTGTGCGTTTTACGTGTTTTTGGTAGTTTTTCTATCAATTTTGATAGGATTTTGCGCCGAAAGCATGATCAAGCTTCTACGACCACAAGAGAGGGGAATACCGTTCGAAAAGAAAAGCGCACAACTTAAAATCCAACGTCCAAACCCAAGAGGTGAAACCTTGAGCAAAGAGGAAAAACTATAGTCCATTGGACATCTTCACCAGAGAGGTTGAACTTCAAATGATTATATCTAGAGTTCTAGACCTTGGATTGAAGCGATTCCAGTTGAAGGTGAAATCTTATCTTCTTAGCTTTCCAACGACATATCACACGCCCCAATCGGAGTTCAAACGAGAGAGTTATGGCCCTCTGAAGTCACAGGGCGAAGTTTCACCCGATGAGATTTGATCGGGCGAAACTTCGCCCGACGGTGTTCCTCCCCAGATTGCTATTTTGGACAAAAAGTTCACCGGGCGAAATTTCACCGTACGAGATTTTGAC
This sequence comes from Agrostemma githago, assembly GCA_958450325.1. Classification (NCBI taxonomy): domain Eukaryota; kingdom Viridiplantae; phylum Streptophyta; class Magnoliopsida; order Caryophyllales; family Caryophyllaceae; genus Agrostemma; species Agrostemma githago. Next base: position 22,615,365 of record OY288252.1, on the reverse strand, counting down.
CGGGCGAAATTTCACCCTACGAGATTTTGACCGGGCGAAACTTTGCCCGACGGTATTTCGGCCATATTGGAGAGAATTCGCAGGGCAAAACTTCACCATATGAAGACTCATTGGGCAAAGTTTCACTCATGGGGCAAAGTTTCATTCAAGGGAAAAGTTTCGTTCATGGGCAAAGATTAGAATTGGGCTTTGTTTTAAGGGTCCATTAAGCAACTACTATATATATATGTATACCCTAGTTAGTTGCAGAACACACACTCCATTATTATGCTTCATTAGATCTCTAGATTAATTACTCCATCTTCTTATGTTTTAGTAGTGTAGTTGTAGATCTAGTTAGGGAGATTGAAGAGTTTTTGCAAGGATTAGTAACAAGTTCTTGTATTTTCTTCTTCAAGCTTCATCTTTTTTATATTAACCTTCATCTTCTTCATTTGGTTTTTCCTCCATTGTTGGTACTTTCTTCTCCTCTCTCTCCTCTCTAATTAGTTTATTCTCTAGTTTTTCCCCTAGTTTATTGTTTTTTTCATGATTTTTCTTGCTTTGTTATTGTTTTTCCTAGTAGATCTTGTTCTTGGTTTTATTTTTCTCTCACTTGTGTTAGAATAATTTCTCCTCTTTTTGTTAGTTTTTTTAGTTATTAGTTAGTACGTGCTTACTCGAGGGCGAGTAAAGGTTAAGTGTGGGGGAGTTGATAAGTGTGTTTTGTAGTGCTTATTCCTTGTGTTCAGTCCCGGTTTCTCTTGTGGAATCGCTCTTTGGAGTGGTTTTCGAGGCTACTTACGCTTCTTCTAGCTTGTTTTAGGTTTCTAAGGCCAATATTGGAGAAATGGAACGATTCCTACTCGTTTCCGACACATTTGGAGCCAACGAAGAGAAGCGACGATCACTCGGTAGCTTAGAGTCGATCCCGAGCCCTTGGGACCCATTCCCGAGCCCATGGGACCCATTCCCGAGCACCGAGAATCGATAAGAAGCCTAAGAAGAGCAAGTAGGGACCTATGAGACCATATTTGAAGCCTACAAGACCCATCCCGGTCGGTACCATCATCCATCACGACCGGTATGGAGTGCAAAGAAAGACGGGTCCCTGACAGGCCATCCCGACCGGGATCATCAGCTTCTCGGTCGGGACCACCTCTTCCCGGTCGGGAAGATCATAATCCCAGTCGGGAAGAGCATAAAACCACCCGGGTTTATGGACCATCCCGACCGGGATCATCTCCTTCCCGGCCGGGAAGGGCCCAGATCGGGGCTGTTTCGCTTCCTTTCATTCCTCTACTCTTGTAACCCTATAAATACCCCCCGTCCTGTATTGTTAGAGAATATTATGAAACCCTAGACTACATTTAGGTTAGATTAGCTTAGATTAGCTTAATCCCTCTTTAATTACTTCTTAATCTTAGTTTAATCTAGTTAGATTACTCTTGTAATATTGGAATTCTTGGAGATTCTACCAATCTTGACAACATTGGTGGATGTTTTGGGTCTTCTTCTATGCAAGTGTTCATGTTTTCATTCCCTTTTAGTTGGTATAATCTTTCTCATCTCTTTTCTCTTAAACATTATTGTTATTCAGGTTTTCATCTTTATATCTTGTTTGTTGTTCATATACTTGTTCTCCATTATGAATGTTTTGATTCTTGTTTTGGTTTCTCTTGTTTGTGTTAGTTTTAGTTTGATTATGTTTGAGTAGTTATCCCCTAGGGTTAGTAGGGGGATTGGAGATGATTAGGGATGATTAGGGTGAGATGGGTGGTACTAGTTGTTGTTTTTGTTGATTCCCATTTGCCTTGCACTCCACATGTTTGATGAAATGCTTGTGAGACTTGAGATGATCATTCCTTATTTTTCTTGCTTGTTCTCTTGCATGTTCTTGTGTGGTTGATAGGTTTGGTTCTCCCATTAGTAGCGAGAGCGTGGTGAGGAGACCCCTAGGCCGTTTAAGTAGCGAGAGCCCGATCGGAACCTAGGTTACGAAAGCATTCTAGTAACCCCGTTTTTCCCCTTTTGATCTCCTTGGCATCCATGAACCCGACCTAGCTCTAGTTTCTTCTTATTGATTTAATTTGCTTCTTTTTGTCATTAGTTGTTTGTTTAGCTTAGTCCTTAGTCTACTTTAGCCATTGCCTAGTTTAGCTTGTCTCGAACCTAGTCTAAAATCATAGCCCACCTTAGTCTAAACCCATTTTCCGTCCCTGAGGATCTCGACCCGACTTACCCCTGCTACCATGCCTAGGTTAGTTGGTTTATTTTGATTGGTAGGATCCATGACAAATCCTCCCATCAATTTGGCGCCGTTGCCGGAGACGGCGTAGTTTAGACTCTTGTGTGCTTAGTTTTAGACTTTGTTCTTGATTTTTGTGTTTTCTTCTCTTTGTGTTTCTCCGTTCTTTCTTCTTGTGTGCCTATTTCTCTCTTCCTAGTGACTCAAAAGCACTAGGCTACTAACGTTTGCTCAAGTGCTTCTAGTTCATTCAATGTATCAAGGCAACGTTATTGAAATGGCGTATCCAAGCTACCATCAATCGTCATGGGACAACCATGGGGAAAATTACCAAGACCCACAATTTCACCAACCATATCAATCTCATTACCTATTTTATGAACCCCCTTCATATGGCTACCATGAAAGTTGTCAAGGATCATGCCAAAATCCTAACAACTACCAAATACCCTCACATAACCCACAACCAAAAATCCCTAACTTTGAGCTTTGTCAAATGATGATTCAAATGCAAAAAAGTCAACAAGAGATGATGATTCAATTGCAAAGGAATCAACAAGAGATGATGATTCAAATGCAAAGGGACAAAGAGGAGTTTAAGGCCCAAAAAGAGGTGCAAGATGCTCGAATCAATGACGCATGGCTCATATCACGATGTTGGCCACTCGGGCTCCACAACTTGTTGAGGAAGGTTCATTTGGGCAAGAAGATCGGTTGTCTCCACAAGGAAATCAACCCGATTATGAAGCCACGAATGAAGAAGGGAGGGTCAATCAAGAGATCATTGTTGAGAGTTGCTTGGATGGTGGAGCTATGGGAATAATGGAGGAAGTTGAAGCTTCAAGGGTCGACAATGAGGAGGAAATTGAACATGATTATCAAGGTAACTCTTGGGTAGCCAATGTATTGGCTATTAAATTGGATTTGTATGATTTTATTCGTGATGAACCAGATCTTGACAATCCAAAGCCAAGCCAAGAGAAGACTCCTCTAGACCAACTTGACAAGGTGAGTGAAAAGGAAGGTAATACTTGGGAGAAAGAGGTAGATGCCTTAGAACTTGCCTTGAATGGGAATTGGAGGAGCCAATTAGGGGATTTGGAGATGCTATGCTAGACCAAACCGTCGAAGGCCTTGAGTTTCTTCATGGTGAGAATTCTAGTAAGAATGACGATGAGGACTCCCCTAAAACCTCCAATGAAGAAAACTTGATGCCTTCTCCTCCTTTATCGCACTTGATTTCAAGTCCCTTGTCTTGTGAGACGGTTGATGAAATGGATCCTTGTCAGGCGGCGGAAAAGAGTGCTACTTTTGACCCCGTAGAAGAAGTAACACCCTTAGGGTGTGATCTCCCAAATCATAACGCCAAGCATGACTTTAGACCACTATACCTACCGGATGGTCATAAGAGTCGTTGCTATGTTGGTTTGAAAGACCCGGAAGGTCACGAGAACCCCGAGCATAATGAAGATGATCGCTTCTTATCTCCGACTTGGAAGCTCTTGAAAGTATCTAGGCTCGGCCATGTGAGCCTTAACGAAGATGTTGCTAGAGCATTTGACTTACTCCTCCGAGCTCTTGATGGCTATGGAGGCGTAGAAGATGAGAGTACCAAGTTGTAAATACCTTTTTCTTTTGTATTTGTATTTGTATTTGTATTTGTATTTGTATTTGTATTTGTGTGATAGGATAGATGTTTTATTTTTCCTTTTCGTTGAATTTAATCGGATTTAGGTGGAATCCGGGCTAGGTGACTTGATTACACCTAGTCCTCCCCTCCCATTTCCTTTTATTTCTTCCCCCATCCATATCTTTTCTTGTCTCGGACCTTGGTGATTTGATTACACCCCAGCCGGACACATTCTACCCTTTCTTCACTTTCATTTTTGATTTTTAGCTTTATTTCCCCTTTTCTCTTCTTTTTTTAGTGTCTTCCACACACTACCGATCGAGCATGAGGACATTGCTCGGTTTAAGTGTGGGGGAGCGATATCCTAGTCTAGTTTAGTTTTATTTTCGTAGTTTTTTCCAAAATTTTTTAAAAATTCCTAAAAATTTGAAAAATTTCATAAAAAACCAAAAAGATTTTCTTTTGTGTCTTTTTCTTTTGAGTCTTTGTGTCGTATATTTGTTGTGTTGTGTGTGTTTTGCTCCCCCGATTTTCCTTGTAGGTTGCGTGATCGTCGATAAGTTACGGGAAGCTCAATACATCCGGTAATATCCCTTCATTTCTTTCTCCTTTTCCCTTGTTGTGGAGTTTGGAGGATGTTTTATGATGGTGTATGCTCGGGTGGAGCTTTTTGAAATTCGTGGTTGATTGGTGGCTTGTTTGGATGTTTCGGGGTGGTGTTTGTTTATTTTGTGTGTTTGTTAGTTTTGTTTGGTTTTGTTGTGTTTGTCTCATTTTCTTTCGTTTTTGTTGCGTCCTTATTTTGTCTTGTCTAAGTTTGTATCTTGTGTAATAAAAGGTTTTCGAAAACCCGGTTTTGAGGCTAGTGCGCAAGTGTTTACTTTCCCTTACTAGTAATATGAGTCGATTCTTGGACTTTAGTCTAGTAGAATGACTTTAAATCAATAGTTTCGTTGGTCCTTTACCTTGAGTCCACCTAGTCTACTAGGGATTTACTACGGGATTTGCATTTTGACCATTTTGACCCCCCACGGAGTGAAAAGGCCTTGGTTGCCGAGTCCCGTCTCTTAGGTGACCTTGTTCGAAATTGTTTGATTAGTCCAAGTTTCCCCCTTTTTCCCTACCTTCTACCCATTTCTCACAAATAAGTTGCAATTTGTTGAAGTTTCTTACTTGGTTGTGATTGAATGCCTATAATACAAGATATATCGAAAAGGCAAACCAAGTCAAAAAGAGAAAGAAAAAGAAAAAGAAAGAAAGAAAAGAAAGAAGAAAAAGAAAAGGCATAACAAATCAAAAAGAAAATACAAAAGAAGAAAAGAAAATGGCATAACAACTCAAAAGCAAAATACAAAAGAAAAATGCCAAAGAAAATCATCTCACAAAAAGAATTCTCACCCCTCAAAATAAGCCTTTTACCGATCGTTACCGTGAAGAGCCTACCAAAGGACCGAGTCCCTAGGAAGGATGATAGCGGTATTGGTCGGTCTTCCCTCATTTTGCAACCATATCCACCTTTTTACTTGGACTAGTGGGGCGATTTTTGAGCATGGGACGACCCTCTTGGCTCATCGCTAAAGGGGGCGGGGTTTCACTTACCTACAGTGTCGACTAACTCCGTGGTTCATCCTTTTTCCATCCCGCCTATCGTCCCGTAGTACGTTCTTAGAAGGTTAGGAGGACCTAGGTAAGTTACCAACGTTTTTATTGCTTTGTTGTCATACTATTAGGGTTTTGTTCACATCGATTTGTGTTATTAGCTTGGGAACGTTGTCACTTGCCTAGAGTCCTTAACCGATGCTTCTTTCACCGCTTTGTTGAGGGAAGCGGTATTTGTTTCTTTTTGGATGCAACCGATTGTTTGTTTGTTTGTTTGCTTGTTTGTTTGTTTGTTTTCGTGTTCGGTTGTATCCACAGTTTTGTCGCAAGACCCCACTTGCCTTGCGGAGAACACTTTTCCTCTAAGTGCTCTCGCGTGAGTTGAAAGGGCATAGGGTGCGCTAATACCCGCTCGGTTAGAAGTCTAGTTTCCTTTAGTTATTCGTTAGTTCGTGCTTACTCGAGGGCGAGTATGGGTTAAGTGTGGGGGAGTTGATAAGTGTGTTTTTTAGTGCTTATTCCTTGTGTTTAGTCCCGGTTTCTCTTGTGGAATCGCTCTTTGGAGTGGTTTTCGAGGCTACTTACGCTTCTTCTAGTTTTTTTTAGGTTTCTAAGGCCAATATTGGAGAAATGGAACGATTCCTACTCGTTTCCGACACATTTGGAGCCAACGAAGAGAAGCGACGATCACTCGGTAGCTTAGAGTCGATCCCGAGCCCTTGGGACCCATTCCCGAGCCCATGGGACCCATTCCCGAGCACCGAGAATCGATAAGAAGCCTAAGAAGAGCAAGTAGGGACCTATGGGACCATATTTGAAGCCTACAAGACCTGTCCCGGTCGGTACCATCATCCATCACGGCCGGGATGGAGTGCAAAGAAAGACGGGTCTCTGACAGGCCATCCCGACCGGGATCATCAGCTTGTCGGTCGGGACCACCTCTTCCCGGTCGGGAAGATCATAATCCCAGTCGGGAAGAGCATAAACCCGCCCGGGTTTATGGACCATCCCGACCGGGATCATCTCCTTCTCGGCCGGGAAGGGCCCAGATCGGGGCTGTTTCGCTTCCTTTCATTCCTCTACTCTTGTAACCCTATAAATACCCCCCCCCTTGTATTGTTAGAGAATATTATGAAACCCTAGACGACTTTTAGGTTAGATTAGCTTAGATTAGTGTAGATTAGCTTACTCCCTCTTTAATTACTTCTTAATCCTAGTTTAATCTATTTAGATTACTCTTGTAATATTGGAATTCTTGGAGATTCTACCAATCTTGACAGGGTGGATGTTTTGGGTCTTCTTCTATGCAAGTGTTCATGTTTTCATTCCTTTTTAGTTGGTATAATCTTTCTCATCTCTTTTCTCTTAAACATTATTGTTATTCAAGTTTTCATCTTTATATCTTGTTTGTTGTTCATATACTTGTTCTCCATTATGAATGTTTTGATTCTTGTTTTGGTTTCTCTTGTTTGTGTTAGTTTTAGTTTGATTATGTTTGAGTAGTCATCCCCTAGGGTTAGTAGGGGGATTGGGGATGATTAGGGATGATTAGGGTGAGATGGGTGGTACTAGTTGTTGTTTTTGTTGATTCCCATTTGCCTTGCACTCCACATGTTTGATGAAATGCTTGTGAGACTTGAGATGATCATTCCTTCTTTTTCTTGCTTGTTCTCTTGCATGTTCTTGTGTGGTTGATATGTTTGGTTCTCCCATTAGTAGCGAGAGCGTGGTGAGGAGACCCCTAGGCCGTTTAAGTAGCGAGAGCCCGATCGGAACCTAGGTTACGAAAGCATGCTAGTAACCCCGTTTTTCCCCTTTTGATCTCCTTGGCATCCATGAACCCGACCTAGCCCTAGTTTCTTCTTATTGATTTAATTTGCTTCTTTTTGTCATTAGTTGTTTGTTTAGCTTAGTCCTTAGTCTACTTTAGCCATTGCCTAGTTTAGCTTGTCTCGAACCTAGTCTAAAATCATAGCCCACCTTAGTCTAAACCCATTTTCCGTCCCTGAGGATCTCGACCCGACTTACCCTTGCTACCAAGCCTAGGTTAGTTGGTTTATTTTGATTGGTAGGATCCACGACAAATCCTCACTTCAGCACTCATCAGGACAGAGCAAGTTGAAGAACAGGAGGACCTCGGTGCTAGAGGATAAAGAGGTAATTCAAGAAGACATCGCGAAGCGCCCGACCAAAGACAGCGTTACCGATCCTAGTGCCGTCAGTTCATCTACATAGGCCAATACTAATGAGACTCGTATTGAAGGTGTTAGTGATGAGAGGAAACATGGTTGGATGAGCTCGGCTTTGGCTAGGGCGGTGGAAGCTTGTATTAAGAGGGGTCGATGGTGAATACCCGAACAAGCATGCCCAGATGGCGATGGAAAAAAAGTTGGACCGGTAGAGCTCAGACGTTTCATGTTTTGTTCTATTAATTTGTATTATGTGTCGTATTAGTACTAGTTTTTGTGGAGTTTTGATACGTTGTCCTTTTCCGGAATAGCCGGGTTTCCGATGCTTGATGTAAAGGCCTCGACAAAGGCTCGATTTAACCGATTTTTATTGTAGTTAATGAGAAGCACATTTTTTTTACGGCTCGCAACTCGATTCTTCATTTTGCCCGGAGCGCCCTTTCGGGTTTTCACTCCGTCCTCGGCTCGTCATTACTCGCAACTCGTTTCTTCATTTTGCCCGGAGCGCCTTTTCGGGTTTTCACTCCGTCCTCGGCTCGTCGTTTGTGCTTCGTCATTTGATTCACTCATTAACCGGAGCACGAAAAAAGGTTCCAGTTTGCATGTGAATCGAGTAATCAATTTTGTTATTTGGTTGGTTGTACCCGAAGAAGGGTTGCCTACGTATCCGCGTTTAGACGGAATCAAAACATGTTCGTAGTTCTTTTAAATGTGAGTGATTTTATTTAGACTCGCTATGCCAATTATCGATTCGAATTTCTTTTTTTTTTTTGCGCGGGTTTGAGGTTGTTAGTATATCTATGGGTAGTATCGCTTGAGTTGATCATGTTGGTTGGGGTTGAGAACTCTTGACCGTCTAGGTCGGTGAGAATTACAGCGCCCCCCGAGAGTATTTTCTTGACGAGGTAAGGCCCTGCCCAGTTTGGTTTGAACTTCCCTCTACGGTCGACTGGAAGGGGTGCCCTAATGGATTTGACTACCAGGTCCCCTTCACGTATGTTTCGGGATTTCACTCATTTGTTAAAGGCCCGTTGTATGCGTTGTTGGTAGGCTTACACGTTCGACAACACATGTATTGTACGCTCATCTAGGAGTACTAGCTCATCATATCGTCTTTGGTTCCATTCTTCTTTGGGGATGCCGCTTTCGGCTAGTATCCTTAGTGAGAGTATTTCCAGCTCTACGGGTTGTACGGCTTTAGAGTCGTAGGTTAAGTAGTTGTTCGGTAGGATGTTCGGTATCCCCATAATGCGAAGGGTATTTTGCTTGGCCAATCCCGGTAGTTGTCTATCATTTTCTTAAGGATTGTGGTAATGGTTTTGTTTGCTGCCTCCACGGTTTGTCTGTGGTCTATTGGGTGAGGATTTGTATCTTTGGATTTTGTATTTGTCGAGGAGTTTTTGGGTGTCGGCCCTGAAATCAGCCCCCTGATCACTGATTATTTCGTGAGGTACACCGTAGAGGCAGATGATGTTATTTTGTAGGAATTTGACTACTTATTTGGAGGTCAGTACGGTGTAAGAGGCAGCTTCTACCCACTTGGTGAAGTAATCGACGACCACTAGTATAAAACAGTGTCCATCGGTCCAGGATGGGTGTACTTTTCCTATGATGTCAACTCCCCAAGTAGAGAAAGGCCAAGGCGTGGTTATGGTGTGGAGAGGATAGGGCGGTAGGTGTTGGATGTTGGCGAATATTTGGTAGTTGTGGCAGTGACGAACGTGACATCGACAGTCTGCCTCTAGGGTAATCCAGTAGTAGCCTAGTCTCATTATTTTTCAAGCTAATAGGTGTGCACTCATGTGGGGTTTGCATTCTCCGTCATGTACTTCCTCCTGTGGACGTCCGTCCGCAACGCCCAGCACCCCGCGCGGGACTGACCCGGTTTTTTCAATCGCGGCCCCCTCCCGGTCGGGGGCCGGTCCGATCTCGCATTCGGGGCGAAGTGTCGGACCTCGATTTGGATGACGATTCAGACTTGTACTAGATGGGTGCAGGTACCCGTGTTTCCGCTGGAATCGATCGAGTCGTGGTTGTAAATGTTTAAAGGCCGATATGTTTGATAAGGCGACCTTTTTAGTGAACTGAATTCGTTGCCGATTTGTGGAGTCGCCACCGAGTCAATTATGGGGACTCGGAAACCATTCAAGTAAACTTTGATCCTTAGCCGGCTCAAAGCTGAGTGGGACGGGACCTAAAGATACAGACTTGTACCCTTAAGCACTCCATGCCTGGAATGACTCTCATTGCCAATGGTTTCGAACATCCGGAAACCATCGATTCTATGTAAGGGGTGAGGGTACGTATTGGGAAGCCAATGTCCGATAGACATCAACACCCAATCCCGCCCGCACTATAGCGGCCTCTACTAATTGGTGGGCTGATAACGTTGTTTCCTAGTTGTGGCGAAAGTACTATAACATCCGTTGTTTTAAAACCTATACCTTTTGCTATGTCGGTTGTTTAATGACAAGTAAGTTTTGTCGTCAAAGTGGTTGTGTTTACATTCTTTGCATGCGATTTCACGTGACAAGCATGTCATGAAAAGATGCACGTAGGAGAGTAGAGGGTACTAATATTATATGTATTAGCAAATCAGTTTTAACGTGATAATACGGATATTAGTCGTTCTCGTGGTACACCTTACCTGGTATTCTGCTTAAGATGTGTCGGTATGGCATTAGTAGGGATGCTTCGAACCTTATAAGGTGAGCACCGGGACTAATACGGAACCCGACCATCACTTTGTTCAGTTTTAGCCTATTTACCTTTTGATTTTCGTGTTAGGTGATTTAGCATGCGATTATAAGGTCATAAAAGCAATAAATCATACGAAAGCGGTAAATGCGAATGTAAGTAAATCACATAGTGAGATGTTGCACCCTCGGAGTATACGCTAAACGAGACTCGATGCATAGATAGCTGAGAACAGATCTCGGAACTACTCGGGTCTATTTAGAGTGCTTTGATGTTCATGATTGAAGTTGGGACGTTACGTATTTTAGTAAGTGTCGTGGACCTAGCGTCCATATTTGATATTATCGTAGTGCATAATAATTGATGGGTGGGATTTGTCGTGAATCCCAACCGTCAAATAAAACCAACTAACCTAACTAGGGTAGCTAGGGTAAGTCGGGTCGAATCCACAGGGACGGGAGGATGGACTAAGGTATGCTATGGTCTAGGACTAGGTTCGAGACAAGCTAGTCTAAGGGGAGGAGGCTAAGGCTATAACTATGGTAACAAAGAAAACAAACAAGGAGAACGGGCTAGGATTAGGTCGGGGTCAAAGGGGTAACAGAATGGTCAAGGGAGAACTAGAGTGAAGGAGGTAGTAGGGTAATCTAGGTAATGCCCGGGCTCTCGCAACTTAGACTCACCTAGAGGTTCCACCTAAAACCCACCTTGGCGACACAAACGACAAACGGGATTACTAGCGTGATATCGGGGCCTAGGTCGCATCCGGGCTCTCGCAACTTAGACCAACCTAGGGGTCGTCCTCACCGGGCTCTCGCAACTTAATGAGGGAACCAAACCCACAAACAAACTATCACCCACAAGAGAAAAGGCAAGAAGAACAAGCATATGCACATACTAGTCATTCAAGCATTTCAACAAACATGTGATATGCATCAAAGCAAGGGGAAACCCAAATCTTCCACCAACATCTCCAACAAACCCTTAATCATCCAATTAACACCCTAATCGCCTTACTAACCCTAGCAAAGATCTACCACTACAAGAAATACTTCATATAGCTACCAATCACGCGCGACCGATAAAATCAGTAGCTAATTTTGCGGCTGAAAGTACAACGCGCGACTGATATTAGTCGCTGGACGAGGAGACGGATTTTTAAAAAAAAAATTATCCTCAGCGACCGAAATCGGTCGCTAAATAAATGGACGCGCGACTGATTTCGGTCGCTAAATTCATTAATTAGCGACTGATTTCAGTCGCTAATTAATGAATTTAGCGACCGAAATCGGTCGCTAAAAAAGTATACGCGCGACCGATTTCGGTCGCTAAAGGTGTGAAATTTTTTTAAGTTAACGAACACCCCCCCTCCCCCGGCTCATTCATCCATTTCACTCTCTCTCTCTCTAAAATCTCTCTCCCATCTCTCTAAAACGCGCCCCTCCTCCATTCCTCTTCATTCCTTCTTCAATTCTCTCATTTTCCTTAAGGTATGTTTATCTATTTATATTTAATTTCAATTATTTGTTAATTTCTGTTGTTATAGATTTAAATAAATTATTTATTGGGTTGGATAATTTTGTAGTTGTCGGAATATTTAGTGTAGTTAGAATGCTAATCGCCCCAATAGGTTCCCCAATTAGAAATAGGTAGATTGTTAGTATAAAATTAGGGTTTGCGGTTACGTAGTTGAATGAATTTGGTTGTTTTGATGTGTTAGGAATTTGGAATTGAAATACAATTATGTCGATTAAGTAACGTAATTATGGATGATTAGGTGCAAATAGTACTATGTTTAGGTGAATTGAGAATTTTACAAAATATTTGAGTAGTGTGTATTTATTAGTAAATTACTTAAGAGAAAATAATTTGTATTTGGGTATTGTCTCAATTTTTTTAGATAAAAAAATGAAGCGACAGGAACGAAAATGGATGTATGAGGAAAGATTAGATAAGAGACGACGTCCCAGAACTGAATTTTTAGAGGGTGTTAATAGTTTCCTTGAGTTCGCTAAAACCCATCCTGAATACGCGTCAGAGGGTAGATTTAGGTGTCCTTGTGTGAAATGTAAGAACCTCAAATTCTTGGATGATATTCTGATTAAGGAACATATTATCTCAAATGGGTTTAGCCCAAATTTTTATTATTGGATTTGTCATGGTGAGACATCTGCTGTTGAGGAATCTGAGGTGGATCAGAATGAGGGCGGGGTGAGAGGAATGATTGTTGATGTGGTTGAGTGCAATTTGTTTAATGATGAGGGCATTTACACTAACGACGATGACCAACCAACCCCACAAGAGCCAAACCCACGAGCGAAAGCTTTTTTTGATATGTTAGAGGCTGCGGAGAAGCCATTATATGGAGGGTGTGATGTGACATTGTTAGAAGTGGCGTCTATGGTAGTGACCCTTAAATGTGAGTATAACCTACCTTTTGGGTGCGTAGACGGTATCGCTGCGTTGATTGAGAAACTCATCCCAAAAGACAACATTATGACCAAAACATTCTACAATACCAAAAAAATTGTTAAAGGTCTTGAACTTCCGCATCAAAAGATCGATGCTTGTCCCGATGGATGTATGCTTTTTTGGAAGGATGATGCCGTGCTTGAGGAATGTAAGATATGTGGGAAGGGTAGATACAAAAGTGTAGATGGGAACATTGTTTTGAGGGGTAGATACAAAAGGGTTAGGAGTCTAGCATTAGGTCCTTTGTGGAAGGTTAGGACTTGGAACCGGTATTCGGTTAATGGTTACAATTTCCATACATTTGCCCATGGTAGCAGTAGGAGTAGATGTAATTTCGGTGTGAGTGTGTCGTCACTTGAGGGTGAAGATTACTACGGTCTATTGGAGGACATCTTCGAGCTGTGCTACGTTGGAAATGTTCGTGGGTATAGAGCTGTGGTATTTAAATGCGAATGGAAGGACAACTCTGTGCTAGGTACTAGAGTACATGAAAGGTACAAACTAGTTGAAGTTAATCATACCAAAAAATACTCCAAGTACGATCCGTTTATACTTGCACATCAAGCACACCAAGTGTACTTTGCGCCTTACCCAACCACAAAGAACGACAGAACTGTAAACCAGTGGTGGGCGGTGTTCAAAACCAAGCCACGAGGGCACTATGACTCTGACCTCTTCCAAGAGGATGTCATTTCTAGTGGTACAACATTGTCTCCAGTTGATGAGAATCTTTTCGCAAATGATGATGATGACAATAATGAGGTGGAAGTGGGGGAAGATTTTGAAGACAATGAAGGTGATGAGGAGGAAGAAGGTGCTTCTACTGATATGGTCGAGGAGGAGGACGACACCAATGACTTAGAGGTCAGTGACGAGGAGGAGGAAGATGACTACGAGGAAGAGGATGTCGTTGGTTCGAGTAGGCAAGTGGAAGATGACAACGAGAGTGACGATGATTTTTAGTGGGGTATAGTTTTAATAAGTTATATTATTTGTACATAGTAATCTGCATTACATATTGTAGTCAAATTATTTCAATATTATGATGTCAGTTTATAACTTTCTACTACTATATGTCTGCAGATATGACGTTGGGCAGCAGACTACGGTACGGTAGTTCGAGCAGCAACAGCAACAGAGAGTCCCAGCAGCAGGAGGACCAGGAGGAGAACCGGCGAGAGGAGGAGAACCAGCGAGAGGACCAGGAGGAGAACCAAGAGGTGAACGACGAGGAGCAACCAGAACGACCACAACAGGATCAAGGGCTTCAGTATACAGACGACGGACGCCTTATTATTAGCCCGGAGAACACATGGTGAGACGTTATATTTCCCTTTCTTTTGTGAGACATCATCTTATTTCACTCTTTGGTGTAGGTTTCGTACCCGTGCGGTGGTGACGGGTGTGAAGGACAGTTTTATGAATGATTTGAATACCTACTGCACGAGTTGGACAAAGTTGCCTCTGTGGCAACGGGAGAAGTGGTTTGCCAACTTTAAGGTACAACTGAATTTCTGTTTTTTATTAATTATCTGTTACTGTTTACAGATTATTGACACAATGACAACAAACGATCTTGCAGTTGAAACACTTCTACAACGAGGGTCTCGAGGTGGCTGTGAGAGACCGGTACATGGATGTCGCGAAGCCCAGATACAAAGACATGATGTACAAGATGGCGAGCGACGAGAAGTTAATGAAACACCTTAAAGGTTCGATTACTCAATTAGTGTTCGTACTTGAATAGAAAGTTGTATATGTCTTCAAAACACTTATTGATCTCAAAGTGTATAAATTGTAGGTGACGCCATCCAACAGTTCAGAACAGCCCGGACCGACCCGAAGTTCCTTTCAAGATCCGTCCAGGCGAAAAAGAACAAGAGGCGGGGAGGGGACCCCGAGACCTTTGCTGAGCGCACCCACTATGGTGGGTCGCAGTCGATGCACCAGCGGGCCATGAATGTTAGTATTTCCTTACCTTTGATTTTTATTTTGGATTTTTATTTTATGTTTTCCTTACATGTACTGTCAACAGCTGAAGAAGAAAACCGGAGAATTCCCTCCGCCGGTACAGCTATTTCTCGACACGAAGAGCAAGGGGGATGATACTGACGGTCGAACATTCGCCACGAAGAAGGATCTGGACATTTGGGTAAGTTTAAAACATAAGACTTCGTTATTTTTTTTTCTTCACACAACCCACCTAATCACGACTTCATTTTCTTTCAGATGTCGTATAAGAAGGCCACTAGAGCACCCGAGAATGAAGGGGTGGACCCGAGCACGATTTGGTTCAGAGTCGTGGATGGGTACCGCAAGGGAGCGGTGCACGGTACGGGGACCGCTCATTCCCTGTATTGGACACCACCCAATGTTCGAGGGGGCCATGCGACCTCGACGGAGTGTGTGCCATCCGAAATGGCTGAGATGAGGTCGGAACTGCAGGGGGAAAGGGCGCGGGGGGATGCCTTGGCCGAGAAGCTGAAGGAGCAGGATGAGAGGCTAAAGATGCAGGAGTCCGTTAACCTGCAAATTCTGGAAGAGCTACAACGCCTTAGGAGCATGCACCAGCAGAACTGTAACTCCGGCCCTATTCCCCGACACCGGGATCCTAGAGACCCCTTCAATGGGGGTGGTAGTGGTGCGTCAGCTAGTTTCCCTGTTAGGTGAGTAATTGAAAACAGTTTGTAGTTTCTGAATGCTTGTTGAAAAAACAGTTTGTAACAACATTTTTAATTTAGTGTATTCATGACGTTTGCATACTTGGTTGCCAAATTTGGAGTGTGAAACTTGCGTAACGTTTGGAACGACGTTTGGAATGATGTTTGGGATGTATTGTGGTTGTTGGTGTGTTTTATTTTGCAGATTTTGGCTAGAAAAATAATAATAATAACCGGCCTATTTCAGGTACAACAGCGACTGAAATCAGTAGCTAATTTTTCTATTTAGCGACCGATATCAGTCGCTGTATAAATCTGCATGTCACCACATTACACCATTTAGCGACTGATTTCAATCGCTAATTTCTCACTTTAGCGACTGAAATCGGTCGCTAATTGACGCCATTAGCGACTGATATCAGTCGCTAAATAACGCTTTTAGCGACTGATTTCAGTCGCTAAAGTGAGAAATTAGCGACTGCTTTCAGTCGCTAAAATTAGCGACTGAAATCAGTCGTGCGTTTTTCTAGCGACTGAAATCAGTCGCTAGATGCGACTAACTGTAGCGACAATCGCTTAGCGACGGTTAACAGTCGCGCGTCTATTTCTAGCTACAGATGACGGTAGCTAAACTCAGTCGCCAAATACTTAAACTGTTGTAGTGTACTCTAACATATCTAAACTAAAACTAACACTAACAAGAGAAATCAAAGCAAACAATAAAACTAACATAATGAAACTAACAAGAACTATGAACTATGAACCATACAATCAACAAAGAATCAAACTTTAATGATAAAACAAAGATTAAGAGAAGAGAAAAGAAGATTATACCAAACTAGAGATGAAAAGAAGAAGGAAACTTGCATAAATGGAAGAACCCAAAACAAACATCCAAGGTTGTCAAGCTTGAATGGAGATCTTGAAGAATTCCCAAATTACAAGCGTTAAACTAGGATTAACGATAATCTAAAGACTAATCTACACTAATCTATGCTAATCTATGCTAAAATTATCTAGGGTTTAGTCTAATATGAAGTGCATAACCTAAGATGGTGTCTTAATACAAGAGGGGGGGTATATATAGGGTTACAAATGGAAGGGAGAAGAAAAGAAAGCAAGGCGTGCAGCAGCAGACCCGTCCCGGCCGAGACGGGTTGGTCCCGGTCGGGACGAGGTCGGTCCCGGTCGGGAAGCCTTGATCCCGATCGGGATGGGCCCAGGTCAGGAGCCTTCTTGTTTGTGCACCTCATCCCGAACGGGATGAGCTAATCCCGAACGGGATGAGCCTTGTAGGCCTCCATTATGATCTTTTTGGTCCCTCCTTGGTTCTCATGGACTTCTCACCGATTCTCGGGACTCGGGATCGGGTCTCGGAGGCTCGGGATTTGGTCCCAAGGTCTCGGGGTCGATTCCAAGGCATCGAGTCATCGTTCCTTTACTCCGTTGGCTCCAAAATGTGTATGTATAGAGTCGGAATCGCTCCAACTCTTCCAATTCGGTCTCGGGAACCTGAAACGAACTAAAGGAAGCATAAGAAGCCCCTAAACCGCTCCCAAGGAGCGATTCTACAAGGAAAATGGGACCAAAACACTACGAAATAGGCACTAAAAATGACACTTATCAACTCCCCCACACTTAACCCTTACTCGCCCTCGAGTAAGCACATACTACTACTAAACTAGCCGAATGGGTATTAGCGCACCCTACGCCCTTTCAACTCACGCGAGTACACTTAGAGGAAAAGTGCACTCCGCAAGGCAAGTCGGGTCTTGCGACAAAACTGTGGATGCAGCCGGACACGAAACACATAAACAAACAAACACACAAACAAACACACAGACGGTTGCACCCAAAACAAAAGAAATACCGCTTCCCTCTAAAAGCGGTGAATGAAACACCGGTTTAGGACTCGAGGTAAGTGAAAACGTTCCCAAGCTAGCATTACAATCCAAGGTGGACTAAACCCTAATAGTATGACGATAAAGCAACAAGAACGTTGGTGACTTACCTAGGTCCTCCTAACTTTCTAAGAACGTACTACGGGACGATCGGCGGAGTGGAAAAGGGACGAACCACGGTGTTAGTCGACACTGTAGGTAAGTGAGACACCGCCCCCTTTAGCGATGAGCCAAGAGGGTCGTTCCATGTCTAAAACCGCCTAACTAGTCCAAGTAAAAAGGTGGAAATATTGCAAAATGAGGGAAGACCGACCCTTGCCGCTATCATCCTTCCTAGGGACTCGGTCCTTTGGTAGGCTCTTCACGGCAAAAGTCGGAAAAAGGCTTATTTTTGTGGGGATTTCTTTTTGTGAGACGGGTTTTCTTTTGGCATTTTCTCTTTTCTTTTGTGTTTTTGCTTTGTGTGTTGCCATGCCATTTCTTTTTCTTCTTTTCTATTTTTCTTTTTGGCTTTTGTGCCTTTTCTTTTTCTTCATTTCTTTTTTTCTTTCATTTTCTTTCTTTTCTTTGCCCTTTTTGGCATGATTTGGCTTTTTGGCATTTCTTTGTGTAACAAGAAAGAGAGAATTCAACAAATTGCGATTTATTGTGTGGATATGTGTAGGAGGTACGGGAATGGGTGAGTCGGGGGTCGCGATTTCCCTTCAAACCCACAAAAAGGGGGAAACTTGGACTAATCGAACGATCCTAAACACGGTCACCTAAGGGACGGGACTCGGTAACCAAGGCCTTTTCACACCGTGGGTGGTCATAATGGTCAAAATGCAAATCCCGTAGTAAATCCCTAGTAAGCTAGGTGGACTCAAGGTAAAGGACCAACGAAATCATTGATTTAGAGTCATTCTACTAGGCTAAAGTCCAAGACTCGATTTATACAACTAGGAAGGGAAAGTAAACACTCGCACACTAGTCTCCAAACCGGGTTTTCAAAAACCTTTTTACACACAAGACTCAACCACACACAAAACAAAGACATGACGAAAACAATAAGAAAAAGAGACAAGAAACAACAAAACAAAACAAAATAAACACATGAACAAAACAAACACCACCCCGAACTTCCAATCAAGTCACCAAATCAACCACCAACTTTACAAAGCTCCACCCGAGCACACATCATCACAAATCTCCTCCAAACTCACAAGAAGCAAAGAGGGAAAAAGGGATAGAAGATGTTACCGAATGTCTTGAAAGCTCTCCAAAGCTATCGGTGATTTAAGCAACCTAAAAGGAAAAGGGGAGGCAAACACACACAACAAGACAAATATACGACACAAGGACACAAAAGAAAAAGACACAAAAAAGAAAATCTTTTTGATTTTTGTGAAAATTTTCAAATTTTTAGGGTTTTTTTGAAGATTTTTTTCGAAAAACTACTAAAATAAAACTAACTACGATAGAATATCGCTCCCCCACACTTAAACCGAGCAATGTCCTCATGCTCGATCGTAGTGTGCGGAGAGACAAAAGAAAAGAAAATAAAGTACGAAAATAAAGCTAAAATTAAAAACAAAGCGGAGAAAAAGGTAGAAGGTGTCCGGCCGGGGTGTAGTCAAGTCACCATGGGCCGAGACAAGAAAAGATATGGATGGGGGAAGAAATAAAAAGAAGGAAATAAAAGGAAATGGGAGGGGAGGGCTAGGTGTAATCAAGTCACCTAGCCCGGATTCCGCCTAAATCCGACTAAATCCTACAAAAAAGGGTGAAAAACATGTAAATTTGGATTTTGAAATGACTCCCGACGTAATCACGTCATCGAGAGTCGGGAGCAATAGCTATCAAGGCCCCGAGGGCCACCATGACACAAAAGTGTACAAGGGGAAGGGAACAAACACAAAGGAAAACAAGCTATAAAAGACGGAAAAGAAAGGATAGTTGCCGTACGAATAGGTTAGCAACTCACTCGCTCCATCGTCTCATAGATCAATATAGGCACTTTGCTTGTCTTCGTCATTGCTATTCCGCTTCATTCTCGATAAAACGCATGGTTGAGGTAGTAATGGTGTGAGGGGGTATGATTCGATGTGAAACTCGGTGTAAAGGGAAGAGAAATGAGGTGAGGGTATGCAAATGAAGTGTAATGGTCATATGACATGAGCAAGGATTGGTAGGGAGGTTGGGTGGGGGTATACAATGGTTGGGTGGGCTCAAATATCGAAGAAGAGGCCAAAAGAGGAGAAAGGGGACCATCCCGGTCGGGATGGATGGTCCCGATCGGGATGACACACCCGTCCCGATCGGGAAGCCCCCATCCCGGTCGGGATGACACTCCAGCAAGCTCCAATTTTTGCTCCTCCATCCCAATCGGGATGACTCCTTCCCGGTCGGGATGGATCTTCTCGACCTTCCACAAACCCCAAAAGCTTCACCAAAGCTTCAAAAACCGACTTCCAAACTCACGATCCAAGCTCTATCATTATCTACTCTCCTCTAGGAATCAGTTTTCCTTCACACCTATCACAATAAACTCAATTACAACATCAAATTCCCTCCCTCACATCGCTCATCAAAAATCCAAATGAACAAGAGTTCCACAAAGGCTAACAAATCCTAGAAACCAAACTATACAAACAAACATAAACACAAATACAAGCACAAAAGAAAGGGAAAAGATATTTACACTAAAATACTCTCTCCAACTACACCTCCATAGCCATCAAGAGCTCGAAGAAGTAAGTCAAATGCTCTAGCAACATCTTCAATTAAGCTCACATGGCCGAGCCTAGCCACTCCTAAGAGCTTCCAAGTCGGAGGGAAGAAGCGATCATCTTCATTATGTTCGGGGTTATTGTGACCTTCCGGGTCTTCGGAACCAACATAGCTACAACTCTTATGACCATCCGGTAGGTATAGTGGTCTAGAGTCGTGCTCGGTGTCATGATGTGGGAGATCACACCCTAGGGGTGTCGCTTCTTCTACGGGGTCGAGAGTGAAACTCTTTTCCACCGCCCGACAAGGATCCTCTTCACCAACCGTCTCACAAGACAAAGGGCTAGACATCGAGTGCGGTAGAGGAGGAGAAAGCATCAAGTTTTCTTCATTGGAGGCTTTAGGATCCTCCAATTTCCCATTCAAGGCAAGTTCCAAGGCATCTACTTCTTTTTCCCAAGTATTGCGCTCCTTTTCACTCACCTTGTCTAGAGGGGTCATCTCTTAACTCGGGTTTGGATTGTAAACATCCGGCTCTTCACGAAGGAAATCAAACAAATCCAACTTGATAGCCAATACATTGGCTCCCCAAGAGTTATCTTGATAATCATGTTCAACTCCCTCCTCATTGTCGACCCTTGAAGCTTCAACTTCCTCTACTCTTCCCCTATCCTCACCTCCCAAGCAACACTCAACAATGGTCTCTTGATCGACCCCCTCTTCTTCATTTGTAGCTTCACAATCGGGTTGACTTTCTTGTGGAGACACCCGACCTTCTTGCCCAAATGAACCTTCCTCAACATGTTGTGGAGCTCGAGTGGCCGACATCGTGATATGAGCCATGAGTGCATTGATGCGAGCATCTTGCACCCCTATTTGGGCCTTGAGCTCCTTTTCAACCCCTTGTATGTAAGTCATCATCATTTGTTGACTCTTTTGCATTAAATTCATCATCTCATGTTGACCCTTATGCAATATCATTATCGCCTCTTGTTGACTTTTTTGCATTTGGACCAACATTTGACAATTCTCAAAGTCGGGGATTTTTGGTTGTGGGTTATGTGAGGGTGTTTGGTAGTTGTTAGGATGTTGGAATGATCCTGGACAACCTTCTTGGTAATCATATGGAGGGCGTTCGTGAGATTGTTGATGAGGTTGATATGGTTGGTGAGATTTCGGGACTTGGCCATTTGCCCCAAAGTTACCCCGTGATGATTGATGGTAGCTTGGACGCGCCATGTCCATAACGTTGCTTTGGTACCTAGGATGAGCTAGAAGCACTTGAGCAAACGTTAGTATCCTAGTGCTTTTGAGGCACTAGGAAGGGAGAGTAACACACAAGAAGAAAAACGGAGATACACAAGGAGAAGAGAACACAAAAATCAAGAACAAAGTCCAAAACTAAGCAAACAAAAGTCTAAATTACGCCGTCCCCGGCAACGGCGCCAATTTGATGGGTGGGATTTGTCGTGAATCCCAACCGTCAAATAAAACCAACTAACCTAACTAGGGTAGCTAGGGTAAGTCGGGTCGAATCCACAGGGACGGGAGGATGGACTAAGGTATGCTACGGTCTAGGACTAGGTTCGAGACAAGCTAGTCTAAGGGGAGGAGGCTAAGGCTATAACTATGGTAACAAAGAAAACAAACAAGGAGAACGGGCTAGGATTAGGTCGGGGTCAAAGGGGTAACGGAATGGTCAAGGGAGAACTAGAGTGAAGGAGGTAGTAGGGTAATCTAGGTAATGCCCGGGCTCTCGCAACTTAGACTCACCTAGAGGTTCCACCTAAAACCCACCTTGGCGACACAAACGACAAACGGGGTTACTAGCGTGATATCGGGGCCTAGGTCGGATCCGGGCTCTCGCAACTTAGACCAACCTAGGGGTCTTCCTCACCGGGCTCTCGCAACTTAATGAGGGAACCAAACCCACAAACAAACTATCACCCACAAGAGAAAAGGCAAGAAGAACAAGCATATGCACATACTAGTCATTCAAGCATTTCAACAAACATGTGATATGCATCAAACCAAGGGGAAACCCAAATCTTCCACCAACATCTCCAACAAACCCTTAATCATCCAATTAACACCCTAATCGCCTTACTAACCCTATCAAAGATCTACTCTAACATATCTAAACTAAAACTAACACTAACAAGAGAAATCAAAGCAAACAACAAAACTAACATAATGAAACTAACAAGAACTATGAACTATGAACCATACAATCAACAAAGAATCAAACTTTAATGATAAAACAAAGATTAAGAGAAGAGAAAAGAAGATTATACCAAACTAGAGATGAAAAGAAGAAGGAAACTTGCATAAATGGAAGAACCCAAAACAAACATCCAAGGTTGTCAAGCTTGAATGGAGATCTTGAAGAATTCCCAAATTACAAGCGTTAAACTAGGATTAACGATAATCTAAAGACTAATCTACACTAATCTATGCTAATCTATGCTAAAATTATCTAGGGTTTAGTCTAATATGAAGTGCATAACCTAAGATGGTGTCTTAATACAAGAGGGGGGGTATATATAGGGTTACAAATGGAAGGGAGAAGAAAAGAAAGCAAGGCGTGCAGCAGCAGGCCCGTCCCGGCCGAGACGGGTTGGTCCCGGTCGGGACGAGGTAGGTCCCGGTCGGGAAGCCTTGATCCCGATCGGGATGGGCCCAGTCAGGAGCCTTCTTGTTTGTGCACCTCATCCCGAACGGGATGAGCTTATCCCGAACGGGATGAGCCTTGTAGGCCTCCATTATGATCTTTTTGGTCCCTCCTTGGTTCTCATGGACTTCTCACCGATTTTCGGGACTCGGGATCGGGTCTCGGAGGCTCGGGATTTGGTCCCAAGGTCTCGGGGTCGATTCCAAGGCATCGAGTCATCGTTCCTTTACTCCGTTGGCTCCAAAATGTGTATGTATAGAGTCGGAATCGCTCGAACTCTTCCAATTCGGTCTCGGGAACCTGAAACGAACTAAAGGAAGCATAAGAAGCCCTAAACCGCTCCCAAGGAGCGATTCTACAAGGAAAATGGGACCAAAACACTACGAAATAGGCACTACAAATGACACTTATCAATAATAAAGGTGCGAGAATGTAAAGTTTTGTTTAGACGACAACCTAGTGACGATTCGACTTCAATGGCGGATCCTCCTAGCTTGACCGGTGATTTCGGCAGAGTTTCGTTACCGTTACCCCTTCCTGCGGCTATTCCGGCAGAGCTCTGCTACTACTTGTTATTTCTGCGGCTAATCCGACAGAACTCCGCTAGACTCGGAGTAGCTAGTCGATCACAGGCACCTCGGTATCGAGTGGAGTGCTCGAAGGTGAGGATTAGCGTTGATTTTGCTTTCGGGACTAGGATTGAGTGGATCGTTTGCTATGGGTTTCGGACTGCGAGCCCAAGTGAGATACTCTTAACGAGTCAAAGAGAGAAGGGAATTGAGAAGAAGTTGTGTCGAAATAAGGGGGTGAAGGGGGGTATTTATAGGTGTTTTCGTCTCTCGTCGCCTGGATGGACGCCTGGGTCTTGGCGCACCAGAACCCAGCTGCCTGGGCTTAGGCGAGTGGAGACTTAGGCGCGCAAGGAGTGGCGCTCGGGATTTTGAAGATACGATTTTGATACTTTCCAAAACCGAGAGGTGAGCGTGTGATATGATGCTTGGGGATTAAGTCTTCCGCACTTTGACCTAGCACCGTGGTGTTTAGTAGGCCTCGGGTGTGCATCCCGAGGTTTATTTGAGGCGGTACGAACTCGGTTCGTGTTTCGGGACCGATTTGGGGTCCCGGTGTCGGAATTGACTCTAATTAGTGTCTATGCGACCGTAATGACACGACTAAGGTTGCCTTGATGTTATTTTAATTTTTCCGAGTAATTATTTGATCCGTTCTATAGAAAAATTATCTTAAACATCGCGAACCCGTGTCGCGTTGCAGTCCGATCGTCATCGGGTGTTTGTTGGGCACTTCTGCAGCCACCAGGTCCAAATCTGAGTGTCTACAGAAGCCCCCACTTTGACTGAGGCTTGGACAAGGCGAAAATAAAAGTATAGCCACTCAGGTCAATCGAGGATTACGACCTGGTGGCTGTCCGCTCGGGCCATTTTAAGTCCGTTTGGACTACGTGTTGAGGTTCGCCAGCCAAGGCTTAGAAATCATACCTGACGTTCTTGCATGTAGTTGCTTGTCGGGGCTCGGGCCCATGCTTATTGTCTTGTTCTCGGTCCTTCATGCTCGTGCTTTGCCTTTTCGAATTGCTTAAGAGTTTGTTCGGATTTGGATTACTTATGGTCCGTCAAGCGCGGATGTGCGAAAAGAATGTTCGCATGTGCTAGTTTTCATTTGAATAGATGTCTTCGGGATGCTTATGACCCTTTCGACTTATATGACATAAAATGCCTTTGGGATGCTTATGACCCCTTGGACAACACATGTTTGAGCGTGTCAGTATCCGCCCAAATTAGACTTTGCCTTCCGGATAACTCAGACCCGTTCGGCTTGAAAAACGTTTGAGCGGGTTAGTATCCACTCAAACCCAAATCGCTGTGAGGTATAAGACTCAAATGCCTTCCGGATAACTAAGACCCGTTCGGCTCGAAAAACGTTTGAGCGTGTCAGTATCCGCTCTAACCCAAATCGCTGTGAAGTATAAGACTCAAATGCCTTCGGGATAACTAATACCCGTTAGGCTTGAAGGTGTTTGAGCGTGTCAGTATCCGCTCAAACCCAAATTGCTGTGAGGTATAAGACTCAAATGCCTTCCAGATAACTAAGACCCGTTAGGCTCGAAGGTGTCTGAGCGTGTCAGTATCCGCTCAAACCCAAATTGCAGTGAGGTATAATAAGACTCAAATGCCTTTCGGATAACTAAGACCCGTCAGACTCGAAGGTGTTTGAGCGTGTCAGTATCTGCTCAAACCCAAATTGCTGTGGAGGTATAAGTCTCCTTCGAGCGTGTCAGTATCCGCTCGAATTTAAATTGCTGTGGAGGTATAAGACTCCTTCGAGCATGTCAGTATCCGCTCGAATTTAAATTGTTGTGGAGGTATAAGACTCCTTCGAGCGTGTCAGTATCCGCTCGAATTTAAGTTGTTGTGGCCTTCAGGATACCTAAGACCCGTTAGGCTCGAAGATGTTCGCTGGCGTTTATTTATTTTGGTTAAGTTGCACTTTCTTTGCGGATTTGTCTTATTTTGCTCGGGTTTGCTCTGCTTTGTTTTGATTTGTTGCGCATTTGGGATTTGTTTGGACTTTGTTTAGATAGGTTTTGTTTAGTTTGTTTTATCACGTGCTCGAGTGTGAGCGTTCTTTTTAAGCGTGGGTCTTATGCTTGTCTTATTGGTTTTTGTTATATGCGTGCTTTATCGGCATCGATTGGTAACTGCTTCGTCGTTGTTGGTTTGCTCATTTTAAAGGGTGCGCGTTTTGTGTATGTTAGATGTTAAGCCTTGTTTATTTTCGTCTTAGTCTTGCGTTGGACTGATCAGGCGCGAATTCATCTGCGCTCCAATCCTCAGGCGCCTAGCTTCCAACGGTCCAGACCTTGGACGCGCGGCCTGAGGCGCCTGAGATTTCGTTGGTCGAATTTGCTTAAATTAGCGAAGGTTGGGGCGAATTGCTTCATTTTTCCCAAAACTCGAACGTGTCGCCCCTTTCGCCCTTAAATCGCCTTCCGATTATTCTAACCAATTTTCGTCTCGATTTTTGCCATATGTGAGAATGTCGACTCCGGGTAAGTGTTCTTTGCCCGTCTATTGTCGGTATTGCTTAATTTGGTTAATTGTGAGTTGATTTTGTTAAAACCCTAGAAAATCTATTTGGATGTTTCTAATTTGCTAAGTTTTGATGCTTGTGCTTAATCCCATTGTTAAATTAGGGTTGAATAGAGCTTGTGATAAGTGTAGTTTGTAGTGCCTATTTCGTAGTGTTTTGGTCCCATTTTCCTTGTGGAATCGCTCCTTGGGAGCGATTTATGGGTTACTTATGCTTCCTTCAGCACGTTTCAGGTTCCCGAGACCATTCATGAAGAGTTGGAGTGATTCCGACTCAATACATACACTTTTTGGAGCCAACGAAGCAAAGGAACGATCACTCGATGCCTTGAATTCGACCCCGAGACCTTGGGACCCAATCCCGAGCCTCCGAGACCCGATCCCGAGTCCCGAGAATCGATGAGAAACCCATGAGAGGCAAGGAGGGACCAAAAAGAGCTTAAAGGAGGCCTACAAGGCTCAACCGGGTCGGGATGGCCTCAACCGGTCCCGGTTGAGGTGCACAAAAGGAGACCCTACTGTCCAGAGCCCATCCCGACCGGGAGCAGGCATTCCCGACCGGGACCGACCCCATCCCGACCGGGACCACCTCATCCCGGCCGGGACGGCCCAGTGGCAGCCCGCCATGCTTCCTTTCTTCTCCTTTCCACTTGGAACCCTATATATACTCTTCCCTTGTTTTGTTTAGAGGTGATACTTCATTACCCACTAAACCCTAGATTATTTTAGCATAGATTAGTCTTTAGATTATCGTTAATCTTAGATTAACTCT
Source organism: Agrostemma githago (assembly GCA_958450325.1). NCBI lineage: Eukaryota > Viridiplantae > Streptophyta > Magnoliopsida > Caryophyllales > Caryophyllaceae > Agrostemma > Agrostemma githago. The sequence goes on along the minus strand of OY288252.1, from coordinate 22,588,731 downwards.
TGTATTATTGGATCTCTTGAAGAATCTATCAAGCTTGACAACCTTGGTGGAATTGTTTGGGTTTTTTTTCTATGCAAGTGTTCTTCTTTTCTTTCCTTTGTTTGTTGGTATAATCTTCTCATCCTTTTACTCTTAATATTTGTTTATTCATCCAAGTTTTAATCTTTGTTCATCTTATTGTTCATAGTTCATTGTTTTCACTAGTTTGTTTATGTATGTTTTGTTGTTTGAGTTAGTTCTTCTTGTTCTTGTTAGTTTTAGCATAGATATGTTAGAGTAGACTCTTGCTAGGGTTATTAGGGTGATTGGTTATGATTGTGGATGATTAGGGTGAGATGGGTAGTACTAGATGTTGTTTTTGTTGTTTCTCTTCAACCTTGCACTCCACATGTTCGATGAAATGCTTGTGAGACTAGTGATGATCAATCCTTGTTTTTCTTGCATATTCTCTTGTATGTATGTGTTTGGTTGGTTGGTTTGGTCGCGTCACTATGTAGCGAGAGCCCGGTGAGGACGATCCCTAGACCGATTACGTAGCGAGAGCCCGATCGGTGTTACCTAGGCCTCAAAGGCATGCTACTGACCCCGTTTCCCCCTTTTCGTTTTCTTCGCATCCATGAACCCGACCTAACCCTAGTTTTCATTCTTTGCTTCCCTTAGTCGTTAGTTACTCGTTTGTCTTCCTTTTCCATGTCCTAGACCTTAGACTAGACCTTAGCCTCCTGTAGACACCCGCATTTTGACTGCCAGGTGTCTATAGCAGTTTCCAAAAAATACCCGATGATGATCGGACGCTAACGTGTTCTAACGCGCTCGGATACGGGCTCAAAATTAATAATGTCCGGCATGGGCTTTTAACGGGATACATATCTCACAAAACCAATCTCAAAACCAGGCCTAGTGGGTCGTTCCGAGCAAAATAAGACTAATTTGGGTCAAAACCGACACCAAAAATAATTCCCGTCTTTTAGCGACCGGGTCAAAACCCGGTCAAGACGAACACGACGCACAAAACGACCTGATACATTCTCGAAATTTGCACCAGATTCAAAAATCAAGCCAAATCAATCAAAATCAATCAAGATCAAATCAATGCCAATCACTCCTAAAATTTTGCGGCCTAATTGATCCACTCGGTCGAGTGGATTGACCCACTCGATCGAGTGGAGCCTCATAAAACCGGTCCAGGTTCATTTGCTAGGGCACTCGACCGAGTGCACTAGGGCCACTCGATCGAGTGCCCCTGTGTCGTGGGTTCCCTATAAATACCCCAAGCATTACACAACTTTGAAACAACTTTTTGAAGCACCAATTTCAGCCAACTTAGCATTCATTTTACATCACATTCCAGCCATAGTTCAACCCTTAGGCATCATCATACTTACGCATCTTTCCCGAGAGCACAAACTCGTAAAAATCCATACAAACCGAGCCATATACACACACACACACCATCAACTCCTCCTACGTATCTCGATGTTCCCGTGCCATTGCCACCATTTGACGAACCGTATCCCGAGAAGCAAAGAACATGTAGGTTGAGGGTGTGACGATTCAACACCGATTTCTTCTTCTCCATCTTTTTTCTCGTTCCTTTTTTTATGTACATTTATATTTACGCTTATAGTATTATATTTAGTCGATAGTAACGACGTTACTAACCCTAACATTTTTACTTTTTTGTATTTAATTATCGTTATGTACATTTTATTACAATATTATGTACCGTGTATGTATATATATATATTTCTATATAATAATTTCAAAATTCGGATCCAAGCACGTTTGACTACGATGGTCATTTTTAAGATCCGTTTAATAATGCGATCATGATCATTCGTAGTTGAACGCGCATACATCCATTTCTAAGATTGGTATGGAACCCGTTGACACGAAAACCGGCATCACGCAATCCGTAAGGATTAATATTGATGTCGTAACGTAGAGGGACACAATTTCATCATCAATCAAAATTTCAATCTAACGATAATGTTTTTTTATAAAATTCCGATAACGCTATTATAATCGTATGCATACATGAATATAGTACCGGAAACCAAGTTAAATACAAATCATGCGATATTTGTATTTGATTTGGCAAATCATCGATTTTAAAATCCAAAAAATAAACGAGTCACAACTCGTACAGGGGCTACTCGACCGAGTACATAGGCTACTCGATCGAGTAACACCCAAAAAACTGGGCAGAAACCACGTTTAAAGACGCACTCGACCGAGTCAGCCCACGACTCGATCGAGTGGGTCCTGCAACCCAGAAAACCTAGAGCCTCGACACACATTTCGAGCCTCGTCTTTTTATGACTCTAGTCATCACATGTAAAGACAATCACGTGACACTCTTTTCTTCAAAACTCACACATACCACGGCACTTAGACGATTTTGATCGACGGTCTCACACTATTAATTTTATGTCGACGACTCTTTAGTCGTATCCAACGTATAATTAATTTAGACTCCATTTCTCGAAGTGATAAGGCGGGACAAGGCATCGAGGTCCGAGATCGGGTTAGCACCACGCCTAGGTCTCGAACCTCCGTCCCTTGATTGACATGCAATATAATGCGTAATTAATTAAGGTTCGTCCACATACACAAGTTCGCGGTCTAGTTTATACACGGGTCCGTTTATAATTATTGCTTGCCATTTCAATTATATATATTTTGTTTATTCTATATTTGTAACACCCGCTATTTTTCCTAGCGCTTTTATCCTTTCCGCTATGACTTCGTCATAACTCTATTTCGGCCTTATGTTTCATTATTTTTCCAAGCTTTATTTTTATTTTCGAGTCCAATGATATTTATTTTTATTTTAAAGGATTTTAATTCTTTTAAACCTATTTATTCAATTTTCATCGTAAACTAATTAATTTTCCGCGAGGAATTCTATTTCTATTCGAATTGACGTTTTTAAACTCGGATTTAAGTTATTCCTTTTCCTAAAAATGTTTGAATACGTTTATATAAAATTTTCAACTAGTAAATATTTTTATTTACAAGTATTTAGTCGTTAATAATTTTATTACGAAGCTTCGCGAATAATTATTTTCTTACGCAAGGTTTACTCGAATTACCTTGAAATGCCTTTACCTATTTTACGATTATACTTTTTATCAACTTATAAATCATTTGAGACATTTTCCTCATATTTTGGACCGACAAAGCTTCTTGTCGCAATTTAACTAACGTTTTACTAACACGTTTCATTTTATCACTTTAAACCGTAAACATAAGATTCTTTTCTTTCATTGAATTGAGGCTTTAATACCCAAACTTTTCATTCCTTCCCTTATCCTTTTTGGCCGGTCAACCTATGCTAGTAAGCACTTTGGATTCTTAATTCCACCTTAATTCCACCTTAATTCTATTTATGCCCATTTAACTTTAGTAACCTCCTCCTCATTTACATTCATTTTTGCATTAACAAAAAAATATTCAACATCATCTCCTTCCTTCCTTTGGCCGTGTACCCCATCCTCCCTCTAGGATTATTTTTGCTCCATTTCGAGTCACAATTGCATCAATTTTATCGTCATAATAATCATCTTTCCAATTCCTTCGTTAAGGTAATAATCGATGTCGTTTTCGATCATTATTTACCTTGATTTTTAGCTTTTCTCATGGTAATTTTTCTGCCATGATTTTCGTGTTTGGTAGGATTTGTGGACGATCCCGAGGCCGACGAGTATATAATCGATTCAGACTTGGAGTAGAGGTAACGTCGATGTTACTCGGTATTTCATGATTTTAATTGTGTATTTGCATTTATATATTTTTATGTTTTATTTTGACAATATATGTATGTCACCAAATCTGGAAAATTTTTAAAAGTTGAAAATTTGCATGTTTTAGTATTTTTATCGCTTTTTCGAGATTAATGATTAAATTGTTATATTAATTTGTAAAATCATAATATTCGGCCTAAACATGTAATATATCTTTATATTCTGTAAAATTGATATTCTTGATGATTTATAATAATTTAAGATTTTTCTGATATTTTAAATATCGATTATTGGATTATTACTGTTTACGGACAAAAACGATTAAAAGCCAATTTTTAGTTCTAGTACCTAAGCATTTTATTTTAATCTGATTTTTGACGTGGTGAAACTTTCTGATGAAATAGAAATTTATGAATTTTTTTATAATTTTTCGGAATTGTTAAGTGGATGAATTAATTAATCACTTTAAATCATCGTTTATCGTTAAAACCGTGTTTGTTGTTTAAATTCTCGAATTCTGGTCTTTGGTTTAAATCTGGAAAAAAATGCGATTCTGATGATTTCATATTATAATGTATCTTTATGATTTTTAGTGCCTTAATAAAATGTTAGGAACGATAAGTTTATTAATGAAATCGTTAATTGTGAAAACGGGTTTAAATGACGGTTTTGTTGGAATTTGTTGAATCTGGAATTTTTGGAAAAAAATCAGAAAAATTTATATTCTGGAAAATCATGATTTTTAAGTTTAATAATAATTTTTGGATATTAATATTTAAATCGTTTGGTAATTACTATTTTTATTAATCGTTATTGTCGAGATTAGACGATTAACGAGAAAACGCTTTAAAAACCGAGTTTTAGGATTCTGGAAAATTTCATTTTTGGACAGAATGTCCATAATTATGTTTTAACTATTTTACGTAATTTTTGTACTATTTATTAAAGTCTTTAATTAATAATTATTGATTTTCGGACAAATTGTGCTTTATCGTTAAAATTCTTCGTCTTACCTAAAAGAATTATTTTTCCAGCAATTTTGAAAGTATTTAAATCTGAAACTTTAAGAGTTAAATCATCCCTTAACATATTCTAAATATATATTCAATGATTTAATTAAATAAAAGATGTTAAAAGATTTTATTTGACATTTGCCGTAAAATCCTATTTATAATCGTATTGTCGAAACTAATAATAATTAAAGAATTTTAGTTTTGTAGATTTTGGAAACACCCTAATTAGTAGTATTTAAAATGTTTAAGACATTTCTAAATCATTTTATAAACACTTGCATGACGTTTCAATAATTTCACTAACGCAAAAGTTCTCGTTTTAAGAATTAATATCGTTAAGGCCGAAAGTACTAGTTTTATAAATCTATATCGTTTACTAAAAATGTTGTATTAGTTTAAACTAATATTTTTCTATTTTCATATGATGCTATTTTTAGTAAGTTTCTAAAAATAGAAGTTTCCTGAAATAGAAAGTTTCCTCTTTTAGAACATTGTGATTACTCCTTTTGTTCTCTTATTATTATGATGACTATATCTTTTGAATATCGATAATGGCTTTGTTTTGGAGTTATGGAATAAGGAAAAGTGTGGGTTTAGAGTAATATAGTCTGGGCTGTACGTTTTGCCATCAACTATAAAGCTGGTGTGTCTATGTTGAGACACATTGGTCGTTGAACTGAACATGGTTTGTGTTCAGGAGAGTGTATGATTACCTTAAACTTAGATATCGCATCGTGTAAGTCGCGTCGGGTTGAACTGGGTATGGTTTGTATCCAGGAGGGGTGTGCACTACTTAAACCAGGACCTCGCTGCACGCAGTCCTGTTATAGTTGAGTTGCCTAGTTAGAGACCAATGTCTGATTTGTTTTGACAAAGTTCTCGAAACTAGATTTTAGTATTGTCCTAGTGAAAGTCTAGATTCTACATTAATCCTATCCATAACGCCATTTTGATTATTTTATTTGTTATCGATATAAATTGGTTTGCAGGTTGGCAAATATTTTTATGTTTCTTCGGTAACCATTTTAATATTTTGGTTTTGTGCCGAAAACTTATTTTAATATGATGTTTTACTGTTTTCTATTTTTATTATTTTTCTATAGTAGTAAGTACAGTTTTAAAATCCTGTTATACGGCTGGGAGAACGTTGACGTTGCTCCCCACTGATTGTGGCTGTTATGTTTTAACATGGTAGATATACGTGTTAGTTCCCGGTGGGTGTGGGCTAGCGATCAGTCTTGGATCCTACTTGATTTTCTTTTTATAATTATGTCTTACGGATTGTTTAACCTTTTTACGGATTGTTTTAAATTTTAGCCATTTTTATGTATGGCATACGTTTGACTTTACCAATTTAATTTACTAAGACATAGTTACAGTGTGTTTAAATCCCGACTCTACAGTGTTTCCGCCACTGTATCGCGTTAGAATTTCTAGGGGATTACAATATTATTGTTCGTTGTATTGTGAATTCCGGGTTGTATTCCGCTCGTGTAACTTGTAATCGATTTATTATTGCTTTCGTTTTATTTATTTACGTTTTACCGTTTATAAATGAACCCTCGCATGCTAAATCACTTCGACAATAAATTAGATGCATTAAATTGACGTAGCTCACATTTAATTCGCATGCTTAGCTAAAACGCTGTTTGCATATCATTTCGCCGAATCACTAACGCGCATATTAGAAAGTCAAACGATGTCTTACTAGAGGCCGCTATGTGCGGGCGGGGTAGGGTGTCCTTAGTGGGCTTCCCAACACGTACCCTCACCCCTTACTCAGAACCTCGGTTTCTGGATGCCCGAAACCGTTGGCGCACGAGAGTCATTCTTTACACGATTACCGGTATAGATGGTATCGGTATCGCAATGCAAAGAGACGAGCTCAATAAACTCTAAAACCGAAATGGGCCATACTTTGTGTATGGTCCATAGTGATATAGAGTGGGCTCGAACGGTTCCGAATAACCACAAAATTCGGTGGCGACTCCATTTCGACTTAAATTTCAATTCGATCCATTCTCATATGGAGGTGCATTCGCCTACCCAAACCCGCGCGTGGCCGCGTCGGGGTGGACCTACGTCATGTCCACAATTTGGCGACTCCGCTGGGGATTAACCGATGAGTGCCTAACCATCGGCATCCTCAGGGTGAGACTCGAATAGAAATCGTTTGACAAATACAATATGCGTTTTAGTTTTACGGTTCATGCATAACCCCATATTTTCCCGGGCCGGTACTGGTGACCGACGTCCCACTATACCACGACGTATTCCGCCTTGGATACGTTAATGGTGTTCATAGTCGATTCGTATGGACTTTGCGGCATGTTCTAAGCTCAACTCGACTTAGGAAGTCCGTCCCGTTTCTCGTCTAGACTATGAGCACTGGTATAGACCCTCTATAGACCGACCGAGACTTAGTGTAAAGCATACATGGCGTTGTTATTATGCTTGCGTGACTATGTGCTACTTGGTTTCCGTGTCGTTTTTTTTAAAAACCGTCATTTTCAAAAACGCATCTTTTCAAAATATTCAAATTTCAAAACCCGGGGAGCTACCAAATTTAGGACTTATGATTTTACTCACAATAGCCCACTTTCTAGTCGGTATGTTGCCCAATTCAAAACTCGAAAATATTTTCGAACTTTCAAAATCGAGGCCCGATGTACTTTCCAATTTTCTTGAAAAAAAATCGGGCCTTTCCCCGAGCTTTCTCGGACTTTCCAAAAATAATCCTTTTCAAAACTTTCCTCCCCCTTAGGACCTTCCCGTATTTAGCAGTGTCGGGTCATGTCGTAAGTAGTTGAGGTCTCTAGCGTCGAAACTCTGTCGATCTTACATCACGAGTTTCCTCCCTATCCCAGTCCGCCTTATTAGACTAAGGCAAGGCCCACCTACGTAGGACATACTCCTACAAAGGAGGGCCCGTCTACACATTTGAGTCCAAAGTCTGGGGACGTCTCACGTCGACCTTCCTTCAAACAGGATTCGGCCCACCCGTCGAATCCTAAGGAAAGCTCGTCATCCACGAGTCACCCGTCTAAGAGTCTCTGTCAAGTCGTTTTAGTCTTTTCCCTGCTCGGGATGTACTATTTTGGTTCCAAGGTCTGGGTTCAGTTTCTGATTACGCGGTGTTCTTACAGACAGGCCACCGGCAACCAGACACACCCGCAGGATGGAAGCAACTTTGAACAGTCTGAAAACCTCTGTGGACACCATGATCGACAAACAGGCCGACATTGAGGCCCAATTGACAGAAATGAGGGCCGGTCAAGTGGCTATCGTTGCTCGTTTAGCTGCAGTGGAGCAAAGGACTCCAAATACCGGGGTCACGGAACCCCTAGCTGAACTAGTTAGCTCGGTTCGCCGATTGGAAGAACAAGTCCACCTAACTGGAAGTAACAATATTCACCGGGAAAATAGTCGGGAGTACTCGCCGGTAAGTGACAAACTGACCGCAAACCTGAATCTCACGGGCTTACCCATGTTCGAAGGGACTGAAGACCCGTTACTACATGTACGGGCCTTCAAGGAGTTCATGGCTATTAAGGGAGTGGACTCTTCTATGTTCAAAAACCTCTTTGCTGCATCTCTGGAGAAACACCCAAAGGCTTGGTACTACAGGCTAGATCCCAAGAAGTTCTCGACATGGGATGATGTGGCTACGGAATTTGCTCGGAACTATGCTGACAACACCGAGATCCAGACCACAATGCGGTCTCTAGAGGTTATGGCCCAAGAACCTAAGGAGGGCTTTACCAAATACCTCCAGCGTTGGAAGGCCGAAAGTGTGAAACTGGTCGATAAGCCCAGTGAAAAGACTTTAATGGAGGCTTTTGTCAAGAACCTCCTCCCTTCCTACCGGGTCCACCTCCGGTATGCTGTCATCCCCAATTTCACCACCCTTACTGAAATGGGCATGAGAATTGAAGACGATCTAAGACTAGAGAGCCTGACTAAGGCCCCTAGCAAGGGATATCAAGGGGCCTCCTCATCCACTACCAAGCCTCCGGCCGCAACCCGAAGCATCTTCGACACGGTTAATCTCTTGGATGCCTCATCCAAAAGAACTACTCCTCCTAGGGTATTCACTGATATAGGGACTACCTATACATATGCCTTACAAAGGCTATCTTCCAAGGGCCTGGTCCAACCGGTAGGCCCAACTCCTGAAGTCCCAGTTGAAAAGCGCTCCAAAGGCTACAATGCCCAAGCCTATTGCCAATATCATCGGGGCAATGGGCATGATACCGAGAAATGTTGGAAGCAGAAACATCTGATTCAGGATTTAATTGAGAGCGGGAAAATACCGTTACCCGGGGACAAGCCAAGCAACAAGGACAACCCCTTTAGCTCTCATGCTATCTTCACCGGTGAAGTGATCGACTGTTCTCACCTTATCTCTCCTTTCATCCCACAAATCAATGGAATCTGGTTCGATGATGAGGAAGATGTGTACCTCACCAAAAGGGAAACTGTCCCTATCACTCCCGAAGAAATCCGGAGGGCTAAGTCCAAGGCCTTAGCCAGTAACCACCACACCGCCGCCGGTCGTCCTTATTCAGCCACTAGCTCCAAGGACATCTCAGTCCCGGCAACCGTCACTGAACTTGCCAGGACGGAAGAGGCCATTGAAGAGTCAAATACCGATACGGCTCTTATCAAACAATTGAAGAGAACCCGAGTTGACCTCACTATATGGCAACTCTTGGTTAGCTCACAAGAACACCGAGAGGCACTTACTAAGGCTCTCGATCAGATCAAGGTCGACTCCCAGGTTACCCCTACTGAAATGGTAGCCACCATTCTGCCCTACCTCCAGGGCAAGTCCAAAGAAGAAGGCCCAGTAGTAACCTTCTCAGATGCCGACTTACCACCATTTGGGGCCTCTCACAATCTGGCCCTATATATCACGATAATTTGCCGGGGTAAGTACCTACCAATGACCCTAGTCGACGACGGGTCTGCTGTGAATGTCCTCCCTTTAAGGACTGCTAAAGCCCTCGGCATCACCGAGGCCGACTACATACCAACCGCCCACACTATCCAAGCTTTCGATGGAAGCCCGAAGGCGGTTTCTGGGGCCGTTAAATTAGCAATTACAACCGGTCCAATTGAAAAAGAGCTAGAATTCCAGGTCATCGATGTCACCTCCTCTTTCAATCTACTCCTAGGAAGGCCTTGGATTCATGCTGTAAAGGCGGTGTCTTCTACTCTTCACCGGAAGATCAAAATGCCCTTGCAAGACGGCATTATCACCCTAGAAGCAACCCCTATGACTGTGGCTAGCTGTAACGCCACGGACCGCACCGACCTATGGGGATTCGATTTTGTAGGGATGATTGGAGAAGAATACCTTTTCAGGCCTATTTCACCACAAGCATCGACGCAATGCTGCAAAATTTGGGGTATTTACCGGGGGCTACCTCGAGGCCATATCTTCCAGCTGGGAAGATTATTGAAGTCCTGAATGACGGGGAATCTCACTTCGGCTTAGGGTACGCTATGACCCCGAGAAATGTGGTCCGAGCAGGCATTGAGAAAGCTTGAAACATCATCAAGGGTACCTACTTGGGCCCTTATAGCCCAAGGTTGGCTGACTATTTCGTCACACCGGTATTCGGGGCTATTCAAGTTGGCCTATATCAACCAACTATCACATATCCCGAGACTGAATTAGCTTGGAAATGCAACTACATTCCGGATGACATATTCGCCCTCATCCAATCTGAATCCAAGGAGGGTAATGACAATGCCGAGCCCGTGCTGGGGCTCTTATTTGGGGAAGACAAAGCTATTCCGAACCCCAAGGAAGATCTGGTGAACCTGATCCTTCGAAGAAACAGGTTCGATCCTTCAAAGCTGATCTCAGAGGTCGGTGCTGATACTGGGAAAAGAGCCTGGATGAAGACCATCAAGTGGACCGACAGCCAGGGTCGAGTCTACAAGCTGATCACCGGGGAAGGAAACATGCCGGACACTGATTCCGAGTCTGAGTCTGAGTCTGAGTCTGAGTCTGAGTCTGAGTCTGTATTCGAGTCTAAGGGGTCTGGTGCTAGAGTCCAAACTGTAACCCCCCTCCCTATAGTCACTACCACTGGAGCCTCGGGGTCTGTCCCGAAAGCGCTCCCAATCCCGCCTCTGACCAATGATCAGATGGCCGCTCTCTTTGAGCTGTTTTCCAAATTTACCATCAATAATAACGAAAACCGTTCCGCTTATGACTTTTCTTATTTTCAAAATACTCCCAATTTCAAAAATATTTTCTGTAATGACATTGAGAAACCCGATGAACAGGTATCCTTACCTCCGCATCTGATCGAAAGAAACCGAGTCTATCAATGTGGGAACAACCTTAGGGCCCCAGATGCTTAAGATAGGTTTATCTTTATGTCCCGAAGAGAGACAACAATTCACAAACCTCCTCCAAGAATTCAAGGATGTCTTCGCATGGTCCTACAAGGACATGCCGGGGATAGATCGAGAAATAGCTGAACACCGCATACCCATCAAAGATGGGTGTAAGCCGGTAAAACAGAAGCTTCGAAGAATGAAGCCCGAGTGGTCTCTCAAAGTCAAAAAAGAGGTAGACAAACAATTCAAAGCGGGCTTTATACAAGTGTCTGAATATCCAGACTGGGTTGCAAACATCGTGCCGGTACCCAAGAAGGACGGCAAGGTGCGGGTATGTGTAGATTTCCGAGACCTTAACAAGGCCAGCCCAAAAGACGATTTTCCGTTGCCACACATCGACATAATGGTGGACAACACGGCTGATCATGCCCTTCTATCATTTATGGATGGGTATGCCGGATATAACCAAATCAAGATGGCAGAAGAAGACATGGGTAAAGCCAGCTTCACCACGCCGTGGGGGACTTATTGTTATACCGTTATGCCATTTGGGCTCATTAATGCCGGAGCCACCTATCAACGAACAGCCACGACCTTGTTACATGACATGATGCACAAGGAAGTGGAAGTTTATGTCGATGACATGATTGTTAAGTCTAAAAGCCGAGATGGGCATGCTGCTGCCCTAAGAAAATTTTTCACCCGATTACGTAAGTACAACATGAGGTTGAACCCTCAAAAGTGCAGTTTCGGGGTAACATCAGGCAAATTACTGGGCCATATCATTAGCCTACGCGGCATCGAGATCGACCCAGCTAAAATCAAAGCCATCACCGAGATGCAACCACCCAAGACCGAAAAAGAAATAAGGAGGTTTCTCGGAAAAGTCCAATACATCAGCCGATTTATTTCAAAGCTAACCATGGTTTGTGAACCCATTTTCAAGAAAATGAAGATAGGAGAACGGGTACTATGGGATGATAAATGTCAGACGGCTTTTGACAGGATCAAAGAGATCCTGTCTGCTCCGCCGGTATTAATGCCACCTCAACCCGGCTTGCCTCTGTCGTTATACCTAACAACGACTGAGACAGCCATGGGGGCTATGCTGGCCTAGACAGTCGATTCATAAGAAAGGGCTATTTACTACATCAGTAAAAAGTTCCTAGAATATGAATGCAAATATACAATGCTCGAGAAAACATGCCTAGCTCTGGTTTGGGCCACTAAAAAGCTCAAACACTACATGCTCAGTCACGAGGTACATGTCCTGTCCAAAATGGATCGGATCAAATACTTGTTCGAAAAGCCCATTCTTAATGGAAGAATGTCCAGATGGACTTTAATGCTAGCTGAGTTTGACCTCAAGTTTGTACCATTAAAAGCCATCAAAGGCCGGGTGGTAGCCGAGTTCCTCGCCGACAGCCCGATATCTGAAGAGGGCTATACCGATACTTGGGCCTTTCCTGACGAAGACATATTCCATACTGACACCGAAACTTGGGATCTGTATTTCGACGGAGCATCCAACTTTCGAGGGTTCGGGGTCGGAATTCTCCTTATATCACCACAAGGGGAACACACCCCGTTATCCATCAAACTGGATTTTGATGTGACTAATAACGCGGCCGAGTATGAAGCATGCATCCACGGGTTGCAAGCAGCTGCTGATTTGGGAACTACAAATCTCCGGGTTCACGGGGACTCGTCCTTAGTCATCAATCAAGCCCTTCAAAAATGGAAAACTCGGAATGCCAATTTCGTGGCTTACCAAGCACGAGTAAGGGTTCTAGAGAAACAATTCCAGAAGGTAGAATATATCTATCTCCCACGTGAAGAAAATCAATTCGCGGACGCACTTTCCAAATTGGCATCCTTACTAAACATCCCGGAACATATGCCCAGTATGCCAATTTGTGTCGAAAGACGGTCCGAGCCGGCGTATGTCAGCGCCATTCAAGATATTGAGATCACCGATCCAGAACCTTGGTATCAGGCTGTCCTAATTTATTTGACAACGAGAGAATATCCCCCGGGAACTGAAAAACGGGCCAAGAAGGCCCTGCCAAGACTGGCCACCCAATTCCTTCGTACGGACGACGGTCAGTTATATAAAAAGACGGCACAGAGGCTTGTCTCCTGTGTATCGACAAAACACAAGCCGAAAAAGTGATGGCCGAAGTACACGACGGTGAAAATGGTCCACATATGAACGCCCAAATGCTAGCCCGAAAAATCATGAGGCTCGGATACTACTGGAACAGTATGGAGACCGACTGTCAATCATATGTCAAACACTGCCATAATTGTCAAATTTTCGGCAATGTTCAACACATGCCGTCGTCCCTACTATACACCATGACCTCGCCATGGCCATTTTCGACATGGGGGATCGACATAATTGGGAAAGTGAACCCTTCCGGGACGGGAGGTCACTGTTTTATTTTGGTAGCTATCGACTATTTCACCAAATGGGTCGAAGCCGAATCATACCGTGTCTTGAACGCCAAGCACGTAGCCAAGTTTATCCAGAATAAAATCATATGCCGATATGGGATCCCACATGAGTTTATCAGTGATCACGGGACCCACTTCCAAGCCGAAACCGCTACTTTGCTAGCAAAATAAAAAATCCAGAGGCATACATCTTCGCCATACCGTCCCCAAACAAATGGAGCGGTAGAAGCTGCTAATAAGACAATTGTCACCATACTTAAAAAGATGGCTAATAATTATCGGGACTGGCCCGACAAAATACCCTTTGCCCTATGGGGGGTACCGGACGTCGATCCGAACTACAACCGGGGCAACTCCATATTATTTAACGTATGGCATGGAGGCAGTCCAGCCGGTCGAATTGGAAATACCGTCTCTCAGAATTCTACTAGAAAGCCAAGTGCCCGAAGTGGATTGGGTTCAAGCTCGATATGACTCGTTAATTCTCTTGGACGAACGACGGTCGCGGGCTCTTAATAACATCCAAATATATCAAAAAAGAATCAAACGGGCCTTTAACAAAAGAGTTAGGCCCAGGAATATCAAGGAAGGGGATTTGGTCCTAAAATCGGTTCGTGCCTTACTACGGGTTGACCCAAGAGGAAAATTCAAACCCAATTGGGCTGGGCCATACCTAGTCAAGAAGGTTCTATCAGGAGGAGCAGTAATGCTGACGGACCTGGACGGGAACGAATTTGTCAACCCAACCAACCTAGACCAGCTGAAGCGCTACTATCCCTAAACCTTATCTCAAATGTCATTTGCAAAAATTATTTAAAAGCATTCTTTTCAAAATTTATAAGCAAGTCAATAAGTTAGGATTATTTATCCTACTGTCGCACATCTCGAACTCATAGTCTTGATGTATTTCGAAATTGCAAAAAAAATCTACGCCCGAACTACGTTTGGTTTGATTCCACTAACTGTGGATACGTAGGCAGCCCCTCAAAAGGGCACAACCACCGCAATAATGAAAAAGACAGAAACGATTTCGCTAAAATAATACTTTTATTATTCCAAAAAAAAAACACCGATAAACTCGGTATTTCAAAATTACAAAAGCCACAAACAAAACAAACACAACAAAAATAGTAATAATATCTAGATAATAATAGTGGAGACTAGTATCCGGGCATCTTGCCCTTGCCCTTGTCCTTCGGGTCTCGTGGAGCCCGAGGTCGCCGGGGTGGGGAAGAGCGTTCCCGAATGACCACGGGAACCTCCTTGGCTCGAGTCCTCTTCTTCGACAGAGGATCTTCAGCTATTGTCACGGGCCCAAGTCGAGTCCGTATATGCTCTGGCAACCTGTCTTTGGGACCAAGTCGGTCCTGGACTAAAGACCCAGCCCCTGGTCTCCTCTCCAAATTTATCTAGGGGCTCACTTTCCCCCGTGCACCTCTAGCATCGGACCTCCTAGCTCGAGTCCTTGCTCCTCTCCTCTGACCTGGCGATAGACGGACTATCGGGGCTAGAGTCTCCCCTTCAGCGAAGAAGTCCCGGTTATCCTTGACCTTCTCGCGTCGAAGCAGGTCGAAGGCCTCATCAACCTTTAGAGCAGCACGAGCTTCGGTAGTCTCGGCTTTGGTCCACCTTTCATAGGAATAAGACACCCAGGTAGAATGTAGCGACTTGGGAACGGACCAAGTAACTCGAGTGTACCACCTCTGAATCCAGGTGTCGCACATAATGTCGGTCAGCTGGGTAGGTGCACTCACAACTGCCTTGTTCTCCGGGATGCGCTGAGTCCACCCATATTGCCTGAGTATGCGGTCAGGATAGAGGTGAACTGTCTGGCTAAGGGACAAAATCACCTGATAGCGCGCCTTGTCTCCGGGCGCCAAACCCGTCCAAGCATAAATCGGCCACCACGGAACCACCCATCGTATCAGCGGATCACGGTGGAACGTTAATTCTTCCTCCCAATATTTCTGGGTAATGAGGCAGGACGAGTCGGTAGGCCGTCTCCTTGTCATCACCTGGTTAAACCAATATTGACTCGGGTTGGGAGGAGGCTCGATCTTTGACAACCTCTCAAATAGCCAAAGCTGAAAAGAACACAACATTCAGAACGGTTCGGAGGTTCGCCAGAAGGCACTCGATCGAGTGCCGGGGTCACTCGATCGAGTGACACCCCTAAAACGAGGCAGTAGACCCCTTAACGAGGGCACTCGATCGAGTGCCAGGGTGACTCGGTCGAGTGCCCCCTGTAGCAGTATATCGCGAAAAAAAAAATCGAAAAAACAAAAATCAAAAGAAAATCAAGGGAAAAACGATATACCTGCAGCAGACGGGTGCTCCCAGTGAAACGGGCTTCCTCATCCCTCTTTCGGTTGTCCAAACCCTGAATGATTTCCCCCATGATCAACCATGCGGGACTACACTCCGTCTTCATAAGGTCAGCAATGACGAGAAGACGAACGTTACCATACAAGACAGCAGGTCCATATAGCCTTCAAAAGCATACACGTGCAGCATACAGAAGGCGAACGCCCTACGGCTATGAATGGGCGTAGCCCGGATGTCGTACGGGTTCATGAACTTCTCAGCTAAGGCAAGTAGAGAAACGGTATCCCCCTCAAGCATGCGGGATACTTCAGCATGGGATAGCCCCAAAAACTTCCGTAATTTCCTCCTGGGATCCCGAACTGAGAAAGGGACGGCAGGACGGAGCAGTGGGTTCCACCCTCCTATAGCAGCAATTTCCTCAGGGAGAGGACAGATCTCGCCCCGAGGGAAGGCAAAAACGTGGCAAGTGTCATCCCAGAAGGTCAGACAGGCATCGAGGAAATAACGGTCCACGTGCATCTGACGGAACGTGAACAATTGGAATATGCCTGACTGCCTTAAAGCTACCTTGCTCGCATCTCTAAAACGATGGGCCCAGTCTTGCAGCATGTCGATCAGACGATCAATGGCCATGATAGAATTTCTTGAAGGAGATAAATTTTTGAGGAGAAGGAGAAGTTTTGAGAGTTGTGACAAAGAAGGGAGCCAGGTTGATGTATTTATAACACCAAAACCCTGGCGCATCCCTTGCAACTGTGCCTCCTTGGCCCAAGCGAGCCTAGACGTACAGGCCCAATCCGTGTCTCTTCCCCACAGGCACAGGAATTTAGTCATCCCGAGCAGTCTGTCAAATATATATACACATTCTAAAATTTTTCAAATTTTTTCAGTCATCCAAATTTTTATTCCCCAGCGCGAGTCATTTTTACTACCTACGTGCTGCATACATTTTATGTGACTTATACAGGTACGACTCAAACAGAGACATGCAACCCTCTAAATCTCCCCAGCGGAAGCCCGATGCAGCATTTTCCCCGGAATGGTACGGGATGGGCCCACATATAGGCGCACCCAGGACTTACGCGACAAGTCCGATTCCCCACGGAGGTATCATCATCAAGATCAGGTATGATTTCTATCTTATGGCTGGCGAGCCCTTCACGCGAGTCTAATGGACTATAAACGACCCGATCGGAAGTCTACCGGGTCTTAATTGACTTGGTAGCTACTCTGACTTTCGCCCTGTCCAAGCCTCAGTCAGAGTGGGGGCTCTGTAGACACCCGCATTTTGACTGCCAGGTGTCTATAGCAGTTTCCAAAAAAAACCCGATGATGATCGGACGCTAACGTGCTCTAACGCGCTCGGATACGGGCTCGAAATTAATAATGTCCGGCATGGGCTTTTAACGGGATACAAATCTCAAAAAACCAACCTCAAAACCAGGCCCAGTGGGTCGTTCCGAGCGAAATAAGACTAATTTGGGTCAAAACCGACACCAAAAATAATTCCCGTCTTTTAGCGACCGGGTCAAAACCCGGTCAAGATGAACAGGACACACAAAACGACCTGATACATTCTCGAAATTTGCACCAGATTCAAAAATCAAGCCAAATCAATCAAAATCAATCAAGATCAAATCAATGCCAATCACTCCTAAAATTTTACAGGCTAATTGATCCACTCGGTCGAGTGGATTGACCCACTCGATCGAGTGGAGCCTCATAAAACCGGTCCAGGTTCATTTCCTAGGGCACTCGACCGAGTGCACTAGGGCCACTCGATCGAGTGCCCCTGTGTCGTGGGTTCCCTATAAATACCCCAAGCATTACACAACTTTGAAACAACTTTTTGAAGCACTAATTTCAGCCAACTTAGCATTCATTTTACATCACATTCCAGCCATAGTTCAACCCTTAGGCATCATCATACTTACGCATCTTTCCCGAGAGCACAAACTCGTAAAAATCCATACAAACCGAGCCATATACACACACACCATCAACTCCTCCTACGTATCTCGACGTTCCCGTGCCATTGCCACCATTTGACGAACCGTATCCCGAGAAGCAAAGAACATGTAGGTTGAGGGTGTGACGATTCAACACCGATTTCTCCTTCTCCATCCTTTTTCTCGTTCCTTTTTTTATGTACATTTATATTTACGCTTATAGTATTATATTTAGTCGATAGTAACGACGTTACTAACCCTAACATTTTTACTTTTTTTGTATTTAATTATCGTTATGTACATTTTATTACAATATTATGTACCGTGTATGTATATATATATTTCTATATAATAATTTCAAAACTTGGATCCATGCACGTTTGACTACGATGGTCATTTTTAAGATCCGTTTAATAATGCGATCATGATCATTCGTAGTTGAACGCGCATACATCCATTTCTAAGATTGGTATGGAACCCGTTGACACGAAAACCGGCATCACGCAATCCGTAAGGATTAATATTGATGTCGTAACGTAGAGGGACACAATTTCATCATCAATCAAAATTTCAATCTAACGATAATGTTTTTTTATAAAATTCCGATAACGCTATTATAATCGTATGCATACATGAATATAGTACCGGAAACCAAGTTAAATACAAATCATGCGATATTTGTATTTGATTTGGCAAATCATCGATTTTAAAATCCAAAAAATAAACGAGTCACAACTCGTACAGGGGCTACTCGACCGAGTACATAGGCTACTCGATCGAGTAGCACCCAAAAAACTGGGCAGAAACCACGTTTAAAGACGCACTCGACCGAGTCAGCCCACGACTCGGTCGAGTGGGTCCTGCAACCCAGAAAACCGAGAGCCTCGACACACATTTCGAGGATCGTCTTTTTATGACTCTAGTCATCATGTGTAAAGACAATCACGTGACACTCTTTTCTTCAAAACTCACACATACCACGACACTTAGACGATTTTGATCGACGGTCTCACACTATTAATTTTATGTCGACGACTCTTTAGTCATATCTGACGTATAATTAATTTAGACTCCATTTCTCGAAGTGATAAGTCGGGACAAGGCATCGAGGTCCGAGATCGGGTTAGCACCACGCCTAGGTCTCGAACCTCCGTCCCTTGATTGACATGCAATATAATGCGTAATTAATTAAGGTTCGTCCACATACACAAGCTCGCGGTCTAGTTTATACACGGGTCCGTTTATAATTATTGCTTGCCATTTCAATTATATATATTTTGTTTATTCTATATTATTGTTCGTTGTATTGTGAATTCCGGGTTGTATTCCGCCCGTGTAACTTGTAATCGATTTATTATTGCTTTCGTTTTATTTATTTACGTTTTACCGTTTATAAATGAACCCTCGCATGCTAAATCACTTCGACAATAAATTAGATGCATTAAATTGACGTAGCTCACATTTAATTCGCATGCTTAGCTAAAACGCTGTTTGCATATCATTTCGCCGAATCACTAACGCGCATATTAGAAAGTCAAACGATGTCTTAGTAGAGGCCGCTATGTGCGGGCGGGGTTGGGTGTCCTTAGTGGGCTTCCCAACACGTACCCTCACCCCTTACTCAGAACCTCGGTTTCCGGATGCCCGAAACCGTTGGCGCACGAGAGTCATTCTTTACACGATTACCGGTATAGATGGTATCAGTATCGCAATGCAAAGGGACGAGCACAATAAACTCTAAAACCGAAATGGGCCATACTTTGTGTATGGTCCATAGCGATATAGAGTGGGCTCGAACGGTTCCGAATAACCACAAAATTCGGTGGCGACTCCATTTCGACTTAAATTTCAATTCGATCCATTCTCATATGGAGGTGCATTCGCCTACCCAAACCTGCGCGTGGCCGCGTCGGGGTGGACCTACGTCATGTCCACACCTCCCCTTAGACTAGCTTGTCTCGAACCTAGTTCAAGACCGTAGCACACCCTATTCCGAACGCATTTCGGTCCCTGTGGATTCGACCCGACTTGCCCTAGCTACCCTAGTTAGGTTATTTGGTTAATTATTTGACGGTAGGGATCCACGGCAAATCCCTCCCATCAAATTGGCGCCGTTGCCGGGGACGGCGTAGTTTAGACTTTTGTTTGCTTAGTTGTGGACTTTGTTCTTGACTTTTGTGTTCTCTTCTCCTTGTGTATCTCCGTTCTACTTCTTGTGTGCTATTCTCCCCTCCTAGTGCCCCAAAAGCACTAGGATACTAACGTTTTCTCAAGTGCTTCTAGTTCATCCTAGGTCTCAAGGCAAGGTTATGGAAATGGCACGTCCTAGCTTCCATCAATCGTCACGGGACAACTATGGGGCGAATTACCAAAACCCACAACTTTACCAACCATACCAATCTCATCAACAATCTTATGAACCCTCTCCATATGGTTATCATGAAAGTTGTCAAGGATCACTCCAACATCCTAACAACTACCAAACACCCTCACATAACCCAATCCCCGACTTTGAGACTTGTCAAATGTTGGTCCAAATGCAAAAGAGTCAACAAGAGGCATTAACGCTATTGCAAAAGGGTCAACATGAGATGATGATTTTAATGCAAAAGAGTCAACAAGTGATGATGACTCACATACAAGGGGTCGAAGAGGAGCTCAAGGCCCAAATAGAGGTGCAAGATGCTCGCATCAATGCACTCATGGCTCATATCACGATGTCGGCCACTCGAGCTCCACAAATTGTTGAGGAAGGTTCATTTGGGCATGAAGGTCGGGTGTCTCCACAAGAAAGTAATCTCGATCATGAAGCTACAAATGAAGAAGAGAGGGTCGATCAAGAGACCATTGTTGAGTGTTGCTTGGGTGGTGAAGATAGGGGAAGAATAGAGGGAGTTGAGGCTTCAAGGGCTAACAATGAGGAGGGGAGTGAACATGATTGCCGAGATAACTCTCGGGGAGCCGATGTATTGGCGATCAAATTGGATTTGTTCGATTTTCTTCGTGATGAACCGGATCTAGACAATCCAAAGCCAAGTGAAGACATACCTCCTCTAGGCCATATTGACAAGGTGAGTGAAAAGGAGCGTAATACTTGGGAGAAATAAGTAGATGCCTTGGAACTTGCCTTGTATGGGAAATTGGAGGAGCCTAAAGCCTCCAATGAAGAAAACTTGATGCCTTCTCCTCCTCTATCGCACTCGATTTCTAGTCCCTTGTCTTGTGAGACGGTTGATGAAGAGGATCCTTGTCGGACGGTGGAAAAAAGTTCCACTCTCGACCCCGTAGAAGAAGCGACACCCTTAGTGTGTGATCTCCCGCATCATATTGCCGAGCATGACTCTAGACCGCTATACCTACCGAATGGTCATAAGAGTTGTTGCTCTCATGGTTCCGAAGACCCGGAAGATCACGAGAACCCCGAGCATAATGAAGATGATCGCTTCTTACCTCCGACTTGTAAACTCTTGAAAGTAGCTAGGGTCGGCCATGTGAGCTTAAACGAAGATGTTGCTAGAGCATTTGGCTTACTCCTTCGAGCTCTTGATGGCTATGGAGGCATAGTTGGTGAGAGTAGTTTAGTGTAAATATCTTTTCCCTTTTATTTTGTGCTTGTATTTGTGTTTATGTTTGTTTGGATATTTTGGTTTTTACGATTGTTAGTGTTTGTGGAAATCTTGTAACTTGGTATTTTGATGAGTGATGTGAGGGAGGGATTTTGATGATTGTTTTGAGCTTATTTGATAGGTGTCAAGTGAAGATGAACCGAAGAGAGGAATGGTTGTGGATAGAGCTTGGATTTTTGAGCTAGGGAATCGGTTTTTGAAGCTTTTGACAAGCTTTTGGGGAAGAGATTTTAGATCTCGATGTATTAGTGGCCTTGTGGGTGAAGCTATCAAGGAAATGAGGGGCTAGAAAACTCATCCCGACCGGGAAGGATGTCATCCCGATCGGGATGAGTGTGCTGAAAATTGGACATTCTGGAGTGTGATCCCGACCGGGACGAGGGCTTCCCGACCGGGACGGGTGTGTCAACCCGACCGGGACCATCCATCCCGACCGGGATGGTCCCCTTCTCCTCTTTTGGCCTCCTCTTCATCATGTAAGCCCACCCAACCACTTTATACCCCCTCCCAACCTCCCTAACCTTCCTTGCTCATATCATATGACCCGTCCACCTCATTTACATACCATCACCTCATTTTGTCTTCACTTTACACCGAGATTCACATCAAATCCTACCCCCCTCATACCATTATTACCTCTACCATGCGTTATTATCATGTTTGAAGCGGGTTAACAATGAAGAAGACAAGCAAAGTGCCTATAGTGATCATTGAGGCGATGGAGCGAGTGAGTTGCAAACCGATGGGTACGGCAACTATCCTTTCTTTTCCGTCTTTTATTGCTTGTTTTCCCCTTGTGCGTCCCCTTCCCCTTGTACACTTTTGTGTCATGGTGTCATGGTGGCCTTCGAGGCCTTGGTAGTTATTGCTCCCGACTCTCAATGACGTGACTACATCGAGAGTCCTTTTCAAAATCCAAATTTTACAAGTTTTTCACCCTTTTTTTTTAGGATTTAGTCGGATTTAGGCGGAATCCGGGCTAGGTGACTTGATTACTCCTAGTCCTCCCCTCCCATTTCCTTTTATTTCCTTCTTTTTATTTCTTCCCCCATCCATATCTTTTTTCTTGTCTCGGCCCATGGTGACTTGACTACACCCCGGCCGGACACATTCTACCCTTTTCTCCATTTTATTTTTGATTTTTAGCTTTATTTTCGTAGTTTCTTTTCCTTTTAGTGTCTCCGCACACACTACGATCGAGCATGAGGACATTGCTCGGTTTAAGTGTGGGGGAGCGATATTCTAGTATAGTTAGTTTTATTTGCGTAGTTTCTTCGAAAAATCTTAAAAATTCCTAAAAATTTGAAATTTTTTCACAAAAATCAAAAAGATTTTCTTTTGTGTCTTTTCCTTTTTGTGTCGTTATGTCGTGCTTTTGTTTTGTTGTGCGTGTTTTGCCTCCCTTTTTCCTTATAGGTTGCTCAATCACCGCTAGCTTTGGAAAGCTTGCAAGACATCCGGTAACGCCTTTCTATCCGTTTTTCCTCTTTATCTCTTGTGGAGTGTGGAGGAGATTTGTGATGTTGTGTGCTCGGGTGGAGCTTTGTAAAGTTTGTGGATGATTGGTTGCTCATTTGAAAGTTCGGGGCGGTGTTTGTTTTGTTTATGTGTCTGTTTTATCTTGTTTTGTTTTGTTTTGTTGCCTTTTGTATCTTTTCATCTCGTTTTCGTCATGTCTTTGTTTTGTGTTGTGTAGTGTGTCATGTGTGTAAACGGTTTTCGAAAACCCGGTTTAGAGGCTAGTGTGCGAGTGTTTACTTTCCCTTTCTAGTAGTATAAATCGAGTCTTGGACTTTAGTCTAGTAGAATGACCCTAAATCAATGATTTCGTTGGTCCTTTACCTTGAGTCCACCTAGCTTACTAGGGATTTACTACGGGATTTGCATTTTGACCATTATGACCACCCACGGTGTGAAAAGGCCTTGGTTGCCGAGTCCCGTCCCTTAGGTGACCGTGTTTAGGATTGTTTGACTAGTCCAAGTTCTACCCTTTTTGTGAGTATGAAGGGAAGACGTCGTCCCAACATACCCATTACCCTACCTCCTACATATTTCCACACAATAAAATTGCAAATTGTTGAAATCATCTTTCTTGTTGCAAAAAGAAATGCTTACAAGCCAAATCAAGCCAAAAGGGCAAAGAAAAGAAAATGAAAGAAATGAAAGTAAGAAAAGAAATGAAGAAAAAAAAGGCACAAAAAGCCAAAAAGAAAATAGAAAAGAAGAAAAAGAAATGGCATGGCAACAAACAATGCAAAAATGCAAAAGAAAGAAAAATGCCAAAAGAGAAAATCGTCCCACAAAAATATCTTAACCCACAAAAATAAGCCTTTTACCAACTATTACCGTGAAGAGCCTACCAAAGGACCGAGTCCCTAGGAAGGATGATAGCGGTAATGGTCGGTCTTCCCTCACTTTGCAAATATTTCCACCTTTTTACTTGGACTAGTTAAGCGGTTTTGGACATGGGACGACCCTCTTGGCTCGTCGCTAAAGGGGGCGGGGTCTCACTTACCTACAGTGTCGACTAACACCGTGGTTCATCCTTTTTCCATTCCGGCGATCGTCCCGTAATACGTTCTTAGAAGGTTAGGAGGACCTATGTAAGTTACCAACGTTTTTATTGCTTTGTCGTCATACTATTAGGATTTAGTTCATCTCGATTTGTATTACTAGGTCGGGAACGTTGTCACTTGCCTCGAGTCCTAAACCGGTGCTTCTTTCACCGCTTGTTTGAGGGAAGCGGTATTTGTTTTCTTTTGGGTGCAACCGATTTTTTGTTTGTTTGTATGTTTGTCTATGTGTTTTGTGTCCGGTTGCATCCACGGTTTTGTCGCAAGACCTTACTTGCCTTGCGGAGTACGCTTTTCCTCTAAGTGTACTCGCGTGAGTTGAAAGGGCGTAGGGTGCGCTAATACCCACTCGGCTAGTTTAGTAGTTAGTTTGTGCTTACTCGAGGGCGAGTAAGGGTTAAGTGTGGGGGAGTTGATAAGTGTAGTTTGTAGTGCCTAATTTGTTGTATTTTGGTCCCGTTTTCCTTGTGGAATCGCTCCTTGGGAGCGGTTTATGGGTTACTTATTCTTCCTTTAGTTCGTTTTAGGTTTCCGAGACCATTCATGAAGAATTGAAACGATTCCGACTCGTTTCATACACTTTTGGAGCCAACGAAGAGAAGGAACGATCACTCGATGCCTTGGATTCGATCCCGAGACCTTGGGACCCATTCCCGAGCCCCTTAGGCTTGATCCCGAGTCCCGAGAATCGATGAGAAACCCATGAGAGGCAAGGAGGGACCTTAAAGATCATATTGGAGGCCTACAAGACTCATCCCCGACGGGAAGGACCTCATTCCGTCCGGGATGAGGTGCACAAATGCGATAGCTTCTATCCTGGGTCCATCCCGACCGGGATGAGTTCATCCCGACCGGGAAGAGCAATAACATAGCCTGGTGTTATTGATAACACAGCCCGGTGTTATGCTTGATCTCGACCGGGATGAGTTCATCCCGACCGGGACCACCTCATCCCGACCGGGACCACCTCATCCCGACCGGGACCACCTCATCTCGACCGGGATGAGCTCAGTTAAGACCCGCGCTTCATCTTTTCTTCTCCTTACTCATTGTAACCCTATATATACCCTTCCTCTTGTAATCTTATGTTAGGTTCTTCATTACCCATTAAATCCTAGCCTAGTTTAGCATAGATTAGCATAGATTAGTGTTGATTTGTCTCTAGTTTATCGTTAATCGTAGTTTAACTCTTGTAATTTCGGAATTCTTGAAGATTCAACCAAGATTGACAACCTTTGTTGATGTATTTGGGTTTTCTTCCATTTATGCAAGATTTCTTCTTTTCATCTTCTCTAGTATGGTATAATCTTCTTTTCCCTTCTTTTTATCTTTGTTTTATCAATCAAGTTTTAATCTTTGTTCATTATATTGTTCATTGCCCATTGTTTCACTAGTTTCATTATGCAAGTTTTATTGTTATGTTGATTCCTCTTGTTAGTGTTAGTTTTAGCATAGATATGTTAGAGTAGATTCTTGCTAGGGTTATTAGGGTGATTGGTTGTGATTGTAGTTGATTAGGGTGAGATGTGTGGTACTAGATGTTGTTTTTGTTGTTTCCCATTAACCTTGCACTCCACATGTTCGATGAAATGCTTGTGAGACTAGAGACGATCAATCCTTGTTTTTCTTGCATCTTCTCTTGTATGTGTGTGTTTGGTTGGTTGGTTTGTTCGCCTCATTACGTAGCGAGTGCCCGATGAGGACGACCCCTAGGCCGATTACGTAGTGAGAGCCCGATCGGCGTTACCTAGGCCACGAAAGCATGCTAGTGACCCCGTTTTTCCCCTTCTTGTCTACTTTGCATCCATGAACCCGACCTAACCCTAGTTTTCCTTCTTATTGTTATCTTTGCTTCCCTTAGTCGTTAGTTAGTTGTTTTGCCTTCTTTTTCCGCGTTTTAGACTTAGCCTAGTCCTTAGCCTAGTCCTTAGCCAACCCGCTAGAATAGCTCGTCTCGAACCTAGTCCAAGACCGTAGCACCCATTAGTCCGAACGCATTTCCGTCCCTGTGGATTCGACCCGACTTGCCCTAGCTACCCTAGTTAGGTTACTCGGTTATTATATTGTGGCGGGATAGACGACAAATCCCAACCCATCATTTGTCAAGGAGTTTTTAGGTGTCGGCCCTGAAATGAGCCCCCTGATCACTAATGATTTTGTGAGGTATGCCGTATCGGTAGATGATGTTATTCTGTAGGAATTTTACTACTTGTTTGGAGGTTAGTACGGTGTAAGAGGCGGCTTCTACCCGTTTGGTGAAGTAATCGACGGCCACTAGTATAAAACAGTGTCCACCGGTCCTAGCTGGGTGTACCTTTCCTATAATGTCAATTCCCCAAGTAGAGAAGGGCCAGGGTGTGGTTATGGTGTGGATAGGATAGAGCGGTAGGTGTTAGAAGTTGGCGAATATTTGGCAATTGTGGCAGTGACGGATGTGACGTTGACAGTCTGCCTCTAGGGTAATCCAGTAATAACCTAGCCTCATTATTTTTCGGGCTAATAGGTCTCCACTCATGTGGGGTCCTCACTCATCGTCGTGTAGTTCTTCTATGACTTTCTCGGATTGGGTTTTATTTATGCACCTAAGGAGGACCCCCCCTGTGGGGTTCGTTTATAGAGTAGTCATTGGTTCAGGACGTAATGGGCGGCTTGTATTCTTAAGGCTCTTTTGTTTTTGGTGTTTGTGTTGGGTGGGTATGGTCCATTAGTTTTAAAGTCTAGGATGGCTTTGTACCATGGTTCTTCGGGGATATCGTCGGTTTCGAGGTTATGGAAGTAGGATGGTTGTTTGCTTCTCTCTACGCAAATAGGCATAGAGAAAAGATGGTCATGCATGTTTATTAGCGAGGCTAGTTTGGATAGGCCGTCGGCGAATTGGTTTTCCTCATGGGGTATGTGTATGAAGTCGATTTCTGTGAATCCCTTGGATATTGTTTCTATTTCAGTTTGGTATGGAATTAGGTTTTCGTTGTAAACCTTTCAGGTGCCTGTGGCTTGATTGATTACTAGGGATGAATCTCAGTGTACTGTAAGGTTCTTGACTCCTAGGGTCATGGCGGTTTTCAGTCCTATTAGGCAGACTTCGTATTCGGCTGCGTTGTTGGTAACGGGGAAGTCTAGTTTGACTGATATTGGTATGTGATCGCCTATTGGGGATATCAAGAGGATCCCTACGCCATACCCCCTCACGCTCGAGGCGCCATCAAAATATAGATCCCATGATTCGCTTTCGGCGAACAGGAT
Organism: Agrostemma githago; assembly: GCA_958450325.1. NCBI lineage: Eukaryota > Viridiplantae > Streptophyta > Magnoliopsida > Caryophyllales > Caryophyllaceae > Agrostemma > Agrostemma githago. Next base: position 22,561,442 of record OY288252.1, on the reverse strand, counting down.
GTCCTCGTCAGGAAAAGACCAGGTGTCGGTTGTTGATGTTTCCTCTACCGGGTTTTCTGCTAGGAAATCGGCTACGGCTTTCCCTTTAATGACCTTAAGGGGTGTGTATGTTAAGTCAAATTCTGCCAACATGAGGGTCCATCGGGCCTGTCGTCCGTTGAGGACAGGTTTCTTGAAGATGTATTTGATGGGATCCATTTTTGAGTATACGTTCACGGTGTGGCTAAGCATGTAGTGCCAGAGTTTTTTGGTTCACCATACTAGGGCAAGGCAGGTTCTATCTAGGGGCGTGTATTTTGTTTCGGACTCAAGGAATTTTTTTTGCTAATGTAGTAGATAGCTCTCTCTTCCTTGTCATCGGTTTGCGCTAGCATTGCTCCCATTGAGGTTTCGGTTACGGTGAGATAGAGGGAAAGGGGTAGTCCCTTTTTGGGAGGCATTAATACTGGGGGTTGGAATTCAGGGCCCATTCGGGTCGCATGCGGCGCAGCTTTTGTTTTACTGGTTTAAACCCGGGTTTGATTGAGACTCGGTGTTCAGCGATGTCTCGGTCTATGCCTGGCATGTCCTCGTAGGACCAGGCGAAGACGTCTTTGATTGTGTGAGTAAGCTTATGAATTGTTCCTTTTCAGCAGGATCTAAGGAAGTTCTTATTTTGACGATTTGGGCTTCTAGGGGGGTTCCAATGTTTATGGATTCGGTGTCTTTGATTACTGGGGGCCCTAACTCTTACCTAGCTAATTCTCTCAAGGTTTCTGGTGGGAGGTAAGTGTTGTAAGAATCATCCTGTTCATTTTTGTTTTGCTCGCTATCGATAATGGCATTGCATGTTAAGTGCGACGAGTCATAAGCGAAAGTATTTTTATTATTAGTTAAATCGAGCATGTTGAGGACTTCTGATAAGGAGACCCTCTGTTCGTTTGACAGAGATAACATTATTGGGATTTCCGGGACAGGCCCCAGCTCATCCTGAACAGAAACGAATGTAGATGGGAGACAAACAATACTAGACTCCTGGCATGTTTCAGACTCAGATTCGAACTCAAACTCGGAATCTGTTTCAGATTGGACTCAGACTCTTCGAAAATTCTCCCTTCTCTTGTAGTTAGCCTGAACCTTCTACCATTCTCGTTGACCCACGTGACGTATTTCCTCCACTCCCTACCTTCTTGGTCTTCCTAGGTATCGACAAAAAGGGAGATGGGGTCAAATTGCTTGTGAGTCATGACCATATTGACCAGCTCATCGGGGTTTACGGGGACGAAGCGTTCTTCCCTGAATAACAGATTGTCGGCTAGACCATCCATAGAAGGTGTGAGTTTGGGTTTTGGGGTATTTGGTGTGGTTTTTGGGATGAAGTAATAGTCTTGGAATATTTCTATCCTGGAGTGTCGTACGCCTTTGATGTAGGTTGGTTCGGAAAATCCCATATAAGGTTTGTTGTCACCTTCCCTTACGAAACATCCATTTAAGGTGAGTCTATATGGTGGAAGTTGAATGCCTTCCGTTTTACGTGTGCGCATGATGGCCATGCGCTCGCGTATTTCGTTTTCGGTTGCGGGGTACCCGAAACCTATTGTGTGGGTTTGTCCGATGGGATCTCGGAGTTCGCTCGCAGTTCCGGGGTTTTTTCCTAGTGATAACCCCGGGAAATGACCTTGTTTCCTCATCATTAAGTTAATGGCTAGGTTGGAGTACTGATCAAAGTCGAATAGGGCTAAGGCTTGTTCTAATAGGTTTACTACATTGAATCCCCTTAACTCGGTGTCGACATCTTCCGTAACTTGCGAGGTAACGGCTTTTTCTACGAAGGCTTTCATGGGGGAGGCATGGATGGTGATTATTTCACTGTTGAGGGAAACTTTCACCTTTTGGTGCAAGATGGATGGTATGGCTTTAAGGGCATGAATCCAGGGGCGTCCCAGGATCATATTGTAGGATCTGGTTTTGACATCTAAGACTTGAAAGTCTATCTTCCTTTCTTTGGGTCCCACAATGGTATTAACGGTCGAAATCCCCGCGACTGGACGCCGTGTACCGTCATAGGCAGGCGCGTACTCCGGATTCAGTGGGTACGAAATCGGTATCTGACATTCCTAGGGCGCGAGCAGTTTTGAGAGGAATTACGTTTACAGCGGAACCGTCATCTACAAGGGTCATGGGCACCTTTTTCCTAGCCAGGTTACTTTAACGTAAAGGACTAGGTTGTGTTTTGGTCTAACGGGTGGGAGATCTTCATCGGAGAAGGTTATAGGGTCCTTTAAATCTTTTATTTCTTGAAGAACATGTCCTATCATATCCTCGGGTGTGATGGTTGGGGATATGTTCATCCTCCCTAGGGCTTGGACTAGGGCCATACGGTGATTGTAGGAGCTGGCAATGAGTTGCCATATGGAAAGGTCGGTTTTGGCTTTTTGTAGCTGTTTGACTATTTGTACTTTAGGGGTGGTAATAACGATTTCGTCGGTGGTAGTGGTGTTTTCAGAAGTTTGGTTAGTGATTAGTAAGTCAACGGTGACGTTTTGGTAAGGTCGCCCGGCCTTGTAACGTGGCTTATGTCTTTGGTTTGGGAGGTGTTCGGAGGGATCATGACTATTGGCTCATGGATATAGACATCGTCGTCATCGTCCGCCTATACGCCGTGGATGGCGTGGTCGCGTTGGTACAGTTCATAGTTGACTTGGCCGAATTGGATATATGGTGGATTCTTAGGGGGGAGTTCCTTCCTCGATCAGGTTTTGGATGACATGTCTTAGCTTGGTGCAGGATTGGGTGTTATGACCAGGTCCTTGGTGAAAGGAGTATAAGGCTTTGAGATCCCATGATTTGCTTCTTTGTCCTAAAGGGGTCTCGGGTGTTGGCTCTGAGGGGATAGTTGACCATGCATGTCGGATGGCAAGAGTTAAAGCTTTGTCATATGGGATGTCTAAGCTGGCGAACTCCCTGGGGGTTTTCTTCTTTTGGGAAGCCCTATTCTTGTTCACCTGGATTGATGGAGGGTTCCGGGTTTTGGCCACGAGAGAGTCCATCCGCTTGTTAAGGTTATGGAAGGAGGCCTCGATGGAGGTTATGAAGGTGACCAGATTGTAAACCATACGGGTTAAATCTTGGATGCTAAAGTTTGGGACGGTGGTCATGATGGAGGGTGCTCTCTGCAAGATAACGCCGGAGGTCAGGATGGATTTGTCGGGCGACTTGGAGGTTCGAGGAATACTCTTGACCGGGCAACGTGGAAATGAGACCCTTCACTTGCGCGTAGTTTGCGGTCGTCGTTTAGTATCCCAGGTGTGTTAGACTCTTAGTGTATTCGACGGAGCGCCTAATGAATTATGTCTCGAAAGCGAGATGATTTGACACAAATCTCGAAGATGAGATCTTAAGAGGAATTTCTCTAAACGAGACGACCCAAAATGTAAGACCTCGAGTAGAGGTGACCCTAGTAACTAACACAGACAGTTAATCACACGGTTGTACGACGTAATAAATTGATCGCGATCCCGGCTCAGGATCAGAGAGTTTGGATTTTTGTTATAAATGAGCGGGCCTCCGAAAAATAAAACCTTTTTCTTTCGAAAGAGAGGATTTGTAAAATAAGTGTTACGGTGGTATGGTGGCATCGTTAAAAGGTGTTGCCACATGAGTGTCTAAGATTCGACGACAGCAAGAGCGTAAATGATGGTTTTTGCCAAGGAGCGCGGTTCTAAAGGAACCAGTTTTGAAAACGATGAGGTCGCGTTTCTATCGAAACTACTATTAATTAGTTAGCTCGGTATTTGTAGTGTATATGGTGTTTATGACGGAATGTGACGTCCGTGACGGTGCCTTGGAAGGTGTGACTAAGTTCTCATTATTGAATTTAGGTAGTGAATAGCGGTTTTAGAAAAAAAAAAAGATTTAAATCAAGTGTCCCGTGCTCGTCGGTTGCATTAACTAGCGTTTCGACGGTGGGGGTGATGTATTGTGAAAAGTGTTTTGAGGGTGTAACCGTTTTGGTTCCTTGACTTCATTGATTGAAGTTTCGGGTGTGTCGACGGTATGTGCAAGAAAACGTTTTTTTTTATGTTTTGAAAGTAAAATGTAACCGTTTAAGGTACCTTGATCCCATTGATCGGGAGTTTTGGTGGTATTAACGGTTTTTGTTGTTTGTGGGTTTTATTTTGGCCAAGGTGATGGCGCTTGTAAAAAGGGTTTTTTTTTGAAAAATTTGCCGTGATGACATCTTTTTTCGAAAAGAAAAGTTTTCAAAATTATTTTAGATTGGCCGGAATATCACTTGCTTTCTTTGAAAAGAGAGAGACGATTGATTCTTTTCGAAAACGGAATTGGGTGCGGTTGAATATGTTGCCGTGGTTGAATCCAGATATTTAGTATTTTATTTGGGTTGTTCAAACACACTAAACATAACTAGGAATGCATACACTCATGCAGGATGCAGACACGGGTAGGTTAGGGTAGGCTACCGCCCACGAATAGCCCTTACTTAGGTGGCGACCAGTCATCGGGGAGGTGAGCGTCGTACCGTATGTTTGGACCATTCGCTTAGTTTATCCGTGGGATGCGCGTTAGGCGGCCGGAGCGTCAACCGAGGATCTCACCGCGTGTACGTAAGGATCTTACCGCGAAGAGGTCAATTGGTCCTAATATCGGTTAGGGTGGGCTTTTTAGGGCCAAAACCTATAGTGACCAAAACAGGAAACTAGGAAATGCGCTTCACTGACCTCGTTCAAGTTACACCACCGCTGGAAACTTGTTTCCAAATCCCCAGCAGAGTCGCCAAACTGTGGACGTCCGTCCGCACCGCTCGACGCCCCGCGCGGGACTGACCCGGTTTTTTTAATCGCGGCGGCCACCCACACGGCCCCCTCCCGGTCGGGGGTCGGTCCGATCTCGCGTTCGGGGCGATGTGTCGGACGTCGGTTCGGATGATAATTCAGACTTGTACTAGACAGGCGCAGGCGCCCGTGTTTCCGTTGGAATCGATCGTGTCGTGGTTGTAAATGTTTAAAGGCCGATATGTTTGGTAAGGCGACCTTTTTAGTGAACTGAATTCGTTGCCGATTTGTGGAGTCGCCACCGAGTCAATTATGGGGACTCGGAAACCGTTCAACTCAACTTTGATCCTCAGCCGGCTCAAAGCTGAGTGGCACGGGACCTAACGATAAAGACTTGTACCCTTAAGCACTCCATGCCTGGAATAACTCTCATTGCCAATGGTTTCGGACATCCAGAAACCTTCGATTCTGAGTAAGGGGTGAGAGTACGTATTGGGAAGCTGATGTCCGCTAGACATCGACACCTAATCCCGCCCGCACAATAGCGGCGTCTACTAATCAATCGGTGGGATGATAACTTCGTTTCCTTGTTGTGGCGGAAGTACTGTAACATCCATTGTTTTAAACCCTATACCTTTTGCTATGTCGGTTGTTTTAGGACAAGTAAGTTTTGTCCTCGAAGTGGTTGTGTTTAAATTCTTTGCATGCGATTTCACGTGAAAAGAAGCCATAAAAAGATGCACGTAGGAGAGTAGAGGGTACTAATATTATATGTATTAGCAAGTCAGTTTTAACGTGATAATACGGATATTAGTCATTCTCGTGGATACCTTACCTGGTATTCTGCTTAAGATGTTTTAGTCTGGCATAAGTAGGGATGCATCGAACCTTATAAGGTGAGCACCGGGACTAATACGGAACCCAACCATCACTTTGTTCTGTTTTAGCTTTTTTACGTTTTGATTTTCGTGTTAGGTGATTTAGCATGCGATTATAAGGTCACAAAAGCAATAAGTCATACGAAAGCGGTAAATGCGAATGTAAGTAAATCACATACTGAGGAGTTGCACCCTCGGAGTATACGCTAAACGAGACTCGATGCATAGATAGTTGAGAACGATATCGGAATTACTCGGGTCTATTTGGAGTGCTTTGATGTTCATGATTGAAGTTGGGACGTTACGTATTTTAGTAAGTGTCGTGGACCTAGCGTCCACATTTGATATTATCGTAGTGCATAATAATAAAGGTACGAGAATGTAAAGTTTTGTTTAGACGAAAACCTAGTGACGATTCGACTTCAAAGGCGGATCCTCCTAGCTTGACCGATGATTTCGGCAGAGTTCCGTTACCGTTGGCCCTTCCTGCGGCTATTCCGGCAGAGCTCCGCTACTACTTCTTAGTTCTGCGGCTAATCCGGCAGAACTCTCCTAGACTCGGAGTAGCTGGTCGATCACAGGCACCTCGGTATCGAGTGGAGTGCTCGAAGGTGAGGAGTAGCGTCGATTTCGCTTTCGGGACTACGATCGAGTGGATCGTTTGCTATGGGTGTCGGAGTGCGAGCCCAAGCGAGATACTCTTAATGAGTCAAAGAGAGAAGGGAATTGAGAAGAAGTTGTTTCGAAATGAGGGGGGCGAAGGAGGGTATTTATAGGTGTTTTCAGCTCTCGTCGCCTTGATGGACGCCTGGGTGTGGACGTCCGTCCGCACCGCCTGGCGCCCCGCGCGCTCCTGCGCGGGACAGGCTCGGTTTTCAATGTGTGGCGGCGGCCACCGACGCGGTCCCATCCCAGATGGGGGCCGATCCGATCTCGTATACGGGGCGAAGTGTCGGACCTCGATTTGGATGACGATCCGGACTTGTACTAGACGGATGTGGGGCACCTGTGTTTCCGTTTGGGAATCGATCGAGTCGTGGTTGTAAAAGTTTAAAGGCCGTTTTGTTTGGTAAGGCGACCTTTTTAGTGAACTGAAGTTGTCATGATTTGTGGAGTCGCCACCGAGTCAAATTATGGGGACTCGGAAACCGTTCAAGTCAACTTTGATCCCTTGCCGGCTCAAAGTTGAGTGGCACGGGACCTAAAGATAAAGACTTGTACCCTTAAGCACTCCATGCCTGGAATGACTCTCGTTGCCAATGGTTTCGGACATCCGGAAACCTTTGATTCTGAGTAAAAGGTGAGGGTACATGTTGGGAAGTTCACAAAGAACACCCAACCCCGCCCGCACTATAGCGGCCTCTACTAATCAATCGGTGGGCTGATATCCTAGTTCTTTTGTTGTGGTGGAAGTACAGTAAAACCCGTTGTTTTAACCCTAAATCTTTTGCTATGTCGGTTGTTTAAGGACAAGTAAGTTTTGTCGTCGAAGTAGTTGTGTTTACATTCTTTGCATGCGATTTCATGTGACAGGCAGGCCATGAAAAGATGCACATAGGAGAGTAGAGAGTACTACTATTATACGTATTAGAAAATCAGTTTTAACGCGATAATACGGATATTAGTCGTTCTTGTGGTATACCTTACCTGGTATTCTGCTTAAGATGCGTCGGTGCGGTATTAATATAGATGCGTCGAACCTAATAAGGCGAGCACCGGGACTAATACAGAACCCGACCATCACTTTGTTCGGTTTTAGTTGTTTTACGTTTTGAATTCCGTGTTATGTGATTTAAGATGCGATTATAAGGTCATAAAAGCTGTAAATCATACGAAAAACTGTAAATGCGAATGTAAGTAAATCACATAGTGAGGAGTTGCACCCTCGGAGTATACACTAAACGTGACTCGATGCATAGATAGTTTTGAGAACGGATCTCGGAATTACTCGGGTCTATTTAGTGTATTTTAGTGTTTGTGATTGAAGTTGGGACGTTACGTAGTTTAGTGAATGCTTGTGGTCCTAGTGCCCACATCTATTATTGTCGTAATGCGTAATAATAGAAAGTGCAAATATGGAAAGTATTGTTTAGATGACAACCTACTGAAGACTCTATCAATAGGCGGATCCTCCTAGCTTGACTAGTGACTCCGGCAGAGCTCCGTTACCGTTCGACCTTCCCGCGGCTTCTCCGGCAAAGTTTCGTTGCTAAGGACTAGTTCTGCGGCTAATCCGGCAGAACCTGGGTACTAGTTTTGAGCTAGTCGATCACAGGCACCTCGGTATCGAGTGGAGTGCTCGAAGGTGAGGAGTAGCGTTGATTTCGCTTTTAGTATTATCAGAACTACGATCGAGTGGGTCGTTTGCCTCGGGTGTCGGAGTGCGAGCCCTTAGCGAGAGTTTAAAGGGAGAAGAGAGAGTTGAGTTGTGTGAAATGAGAACGTGAAGGGGGGGTATTTATAGGTGTTTTCGGCCCACATCGCCCATATAGGCGCGTGAGATGAGGCGGACCAGGTCTCGGGCGCCATGGCTCAGGCGTGGGGATTCTTAGGCGCGTGAGGTGGGGCGGTTGGAGTTTTGAAGATACGATTTTGATACTTTCCAAAACCGAGAGACGGGTGTATGATTCATAATTTAGGGCCTAAGTCTTCTGATGTTTACCCTAGCGCCGTGGGTTTAGTGGGCCTCGAGTGTTCATCCCGAGGTTCGCTTAGAGCGGTGTTGACTCGGTTCGAGTTTCGGGACCGACTCGGGGTCCCGGTGTCGAAATTGACTCTAATTAGTGTCTATGCGATCGTAACGACGCGACTAAGGCTGCCATCATGTTAATTTATTTTGCCCGAATAATTTATTTGATCCGTTCTATAGAAAAAGTATCTATCGTCATCGGGTGTTTGTTGGACACTTCTGCAGACACCAGGTCCAAATCTGGGTGTCTACAGAAGCCCCCACTTTGACTGAGGCTTGGACAAGGCGAAAGTCAAAGTATAGCCGCCCAGGTCAATCGAAGATTACAACCTGGTGGCTGTCTGGCCGGGTCGTTTTAAGTCCTTTAGACTGTGCGTTGGGGCTCGCCAGCCAAGGTTTAGGAGTCATACCTGATGTCTTCGCTTGTGGTTGCTTGCTTAGGCCCGGGCCGCTGCTTGTTGTCTTGTTCTTGATTCTTTGCGCGCGCGCTTTATCTTCTTCGATTTATTTAAGATTTTGTTTAATTTTAAGCGCTTTTATGTGTTAGGTGTAAATGTATTTGCTTTTGTTTGGGATGCTTATGAACCCTTGATGACACAAAACGCTCGAGGGTGTTAGTCTCCACTCGAGCGTTTGTCTTTGGGATGCTTATGACCCCTAGGACAGGGTAAAACGATATAAACTACCTGAGGGCGTTAGTCTCCACTCGAGTAGCTGTCTTTCGGGATGCATCTGACCCCTAGGACAAAATTGATGTTGCTGTGTCTCCGGGATCACTAAGATCTTTTGGGAAAAACTCCTCGAGGGCGTTAGTCTCAACTCGAGTAGCTGTCCTTCGGGATGCCTCTGACCCCTAGGACATAATTTGCTGTTGCTGTGCCTTCGGGATCACTAAGATCCCTTGGGCAAAACTCCTCGAGGGCGTTAGTCTCCACTCGAGTAGCTTTCCTTCGGGATGCCTCTGATCCCTAGGACATAATTGTTGTTGCTGTGCCTTCGGGATCACTAAGATCCCTTGGGCAAAACTCCTCGAGGGCTTTAGTCTCCACTCGAGTAGCTGTCCTTCGGGATGCCTCTGACCCCTAGGACGTAATTGATGTTGTTGTGCCTTCGGGATCACTAAGATCCCTTGGGCAAAAATCCTCCAGGGCGTTAATCTCCACTCGAGTAGCTGTCCTTCGGGATGCCTCTGACCCCTAGGACATAATTCTTGTTGCTGTGCCTTCGGGATTACTAAGATTCCTTGGGCAAAACTCCTCGAGGGCGTTAGTCTCCACTCGAGTAGCTATCCTTCGGGATGCCTCTGACCCCTAGGACATAATTGCTGTTGCTGTGCCTTCGGGATCACTAGAACCCCTCGGGCAAATTGCTGTATAAGATTCCCTTGAGCGTGTCAGTATCCGCTCGACTTTTAAAAATTTGTTGTGGAGGTATAAGACTCCTTCGAGCGTGTCAGTATCCGCTCGAATTTAAAATTGCTTTGGAGGTATAAGACTCCTTCGAGCGTGTCAGTATTCGCTCGAATTTTAAAAAATTGCTGTGGAGGTATAAGACTCCTTCGAGCGTGTCAGCATCCGCTCGAATTTAAAAAATTGCTGTTTTCTTATTTGTTTTAGTAAAATGCTAGTTAATTTTGTTTTGGTCTTGGGCTCGTCGAGTTTGCTTAGAGTTGGCTTACGTTTTTCTTGGTTGTTTTTTTATTACGCGTCCGGATGCAGCGTTAAGTGTATTAGTCGAGAGTGCATTATCGATGTTAATTAGTAGTTGTCCCATTATTGTTGTTTTGCTTGTCTTAGTAGGTGCATGTGTATTGTCCTTGAGTTGCATTTGTTTGGCTTTGTCTTGTTTTGTTATGTATTTGAGTTGGTTTAAAGTTTGCTTGGTTTACTTTGGTTCAAAATTGTTTCGCTATGCGTTCGAGTGCAGCGCTTAGGTTAAATGTGGTTCTATTGTTTGTTTCATTATTGAGAATGTATTACCGGCGTCGATTAGTAATTATTCCATTTATTGTTGCTTTGTTTGTTTTAAAGGGCGTGTGTATTGATCCTTGAGTTTGGTTGTCTTGTTTTGCTTTGTTTCAGTCTAGACCAGGCAGCTTAGGCGCGCGTCCCTCAACGTTCCAATATTCAGGCGCCCAGCCCCCAGCGTATCAGGACCCGAGCGCGTGAATTGGGGCGGTCGGATTTTCGTGATCCGGGTCTGCTTAAGTAAACGAAGATTTGGGGCGATCGTTCATTATTCAAAGAACTCGAACGCGTTGCTTCCTTCGCCCCAAACTCGATTACTTCGACTTTCCTTGCCGATTTTCGTTTCGATTCCGCCTTTTACGACAATATCGACTCCGGGTTAGTGTTCTTTACTTGCTTTTGTCGGTTTTACTTGATTGAATTGATTATGAGTTAGTTTTGTTGAGAAAACTAGAAAATCGATTTGGGTGTTTTTTATTTGTTAAGTTTCGATGCTTGCGCTTGATTTTATTGTTAAATTAAGGTCGATTAGAGCTTGTTAAGGTGGTTGTAAGCTTGATATGGATGTTCGAGGTGCGACAATGGCTCCGTGGAGAAATGCATTAGGAAAACTAGGGTTAAGGACCATTTCTCGGTTATTCCCGTGTTCATTTTACATAATTTTGCTCAAATGGTGTTTATGGGGATGTGGGTAGCTCTATTGTCGATTGCTAGGGCTAGGGTGACCTATAGGACTCTCCGTGAGATTTTGTGTGTCTTAAGACGGACCAAAAGGCGTCGAAACGATGCCGAATTTTCTCGAAACCACTTCCATTGTGACCGGGATCGAAAATGCATGTTAGCGGCCTTTTCGGAATTTTGATATCTTTATCCGAAATTTTGACCCTATTTTCACCTGTTTAAGCTGATTTAGCCTGACTAGGGTTATGTTTTATTGTGCTTTGCTTTGGGTTTCACAGCTAGGGGTAACACCGAGCGTCCCGAGGGAACTTCCTTGATTGGCGCAAGTGCTAGTGCTAGTGTAGAGGTGGCCGGGGCAAGTTCACAGACTCCCCGAGGGATTCGTAGGAGACATAGGAGTATCTCGTCTCAGGGGCGCGACCCAGAGACTATTAATGAAGCTGAGTTTGATAGGGTGAAGAAGCGCAAGCTGCCGGTGATAGTGGCTAGGAGGGCTCATGTTCCGGTTCCAGTACCGGAGAATGAAGAGGTAGTTTACGGGGATCCCGAGTGGGCTCGGGATTGGGACGGTCACCAGCTGATGTTTCACCTTGACCGTCATATTTCTAGCCGTATTGTGCGAGGCTTGGTGAGTGTCCTGTTCGTGCTTACTTGGTTATGACTCGGATTTTGCTATTGTTACTATTTTTGCTTGGGTTCGGCTAGTTTTGTTTTGTTCATCCTAGTATTGTTTCGGTTTGCAACCCCCAGGTCCAATGAGGACTTTCTCGGGCTTTACTACGTGCCTTGACATCTACAATCAAAAGCTTACCCCCACGGTAAAGGGGATTATCGAGAGGACCGCCTTAGGTCCCGTGGTTGGGCAGTGGGTTAGATTGGTGGGTTGCCAGACTAAGTGCAACCTTATGGTGATCCGGGCGATGATAGATCGCTTCCATGACACTACCTCGACCTTCCATATGTCTTTTGGGGTGGTCGGGATGACCCTAGAGGACTTCAGGATGATTAGCGGTATGCCTTGGGGTCCAGATAGAATTAGGTGGGCTACTGAGGGCCCTAGTCTAGATAGTGATGAGGTGCGCAACCTCATCAGGGATTGTTTGCCGCGTGAGGCATATAATACGCCTCATGCTATAGTGTGTTCGTATATCACCGACCACTTCGAGCGAGTGGCGGTGCTAGAGGGTCGGGAACCCAACACGCCGGAGCAGGATGCCCGGCTGTGGTTGTGGTACTTCCTAGGGTCGACCCACTTCTCGGACAAGGGCGAGAGGTTTAGTACTAAGATTTTGCCTTTCCTAGCTGAGCTGACTCAGCTGGGGCGCTATGATTGGGTGACTGCGGCTTTCGCAGAGATGACTCGCTGCTTGCAAGTCAGGGTGAGGCCGCTGGTGATAGGGTCGGGTTCAGCTGTGCCCATTGTGGGTCCGGGCTTTATACTGGAGGTTAGTTACTTTTCTCGCTCTTGTGTTTTGAGTTCTACTTAGTTTTTTGCTTGAATTGCTAAGGTCGTTTTGGGATTTTGCAGGCTTAGATCTATTCCTATTTCCCGCATTTGGCACCTAAGACGGTGAAGGTGCACCCGAAGAGATTCCCAGCAGGAATCGAGTGGAGGCTGGCTCAGCCTAAGAGCACAACCAGCCATTACCCGGTGGAAAATGCGCTGGTTAACAAACTAGGCATTGAGGATGTAAGTTTTCTCCTATAGTTTATTTGCTTAATAGCCCCCAAGGCTTGGGATTTCATTAGGATGCTGGTTTTGTTTGTGTAGTTTATGGCCCGCCCCTGGGCTAATTACGAGGGCGTGCCGGAGTATGTGACTACGGAGCTGAGGCCTCGAAACTATAGGAGGATGCTCCTTCCTACGTTGATTCGTCCAGTTTGGTATCTGGGCGAGCGGTTGGTACGTCAGTGCCTATATGACGATTTTAGGGTGCCGGTTGATCCTCCCCGGACCATGTTTAGACTACCGACCGCCGCAGAGATTCTTGAGGATAGGGACGGAGAAGGAGGCGATACACTCTTGGTGCCTGATGCCTCCTACTTATCTCACGTCACCCGGTAGTTAGCTTGGTATCGCCTCGTGGTAAGGTTTTAATTTTGGTTCTAAGGTTTGCTTTGTGGTTTGTTATTTCTTTGCCTATTGACTAACCAATCTGTTGTCTTTTCAGTTGGCCGACCCGTCCGACGAAATCGGGCCCCCAGACTTTCCCCTGACTCTGCTTAGGGTGGATGCGGCTGGGATACCCTTTACTGAGCCTCTTCCCCCGTGTTCTGCTGAGGAGATGGATGTCGGGATAGAGTGGCGAGACCATGTCTACCGGGTAAGTTTTGACTTCTTGGTCTTTGTTTGGGCTCTTAAGGGCGTAGGGTCGATTTGCCTAACTTCTATGGTTTCTGCTTTCAGGTTTCGTTGGCTTGTCATCAGAAGCTGTGGCAGGCCGCCAACTGCTTCCGTGCCTATGCCTCGAGGATCTCCCGTGACACTTCGGGACCCCGATCAGTAAGTTTACATGGCTGAGGTGGTTTTCCTAAGCTGCTTGTATGTGTTATCCTAAGGTTTGAGTGTATTTGCAGGATGTCCCGGATATGGTGGGACAGTTGGAGACTCGGGTGACCGAGCTCGAGCCGAAAGATGCCGAGTCGCAGAGGCTCTTGCAATCTCGGGCTGACGGGATCGCTTTCCTCAAGGAGCAGCTGGCTCGGTCTCGGGGTGAGAGTTCTACGCAAGGGGAGGCCAGGCATCGGGTTGAGAGGGAAGCTGAGGCTGAGGCTGAGGATGAGGAGGTGGGAGGAATCCCCGAGACAGCTACCCTAGACATGCTGTCAGGAATGGATGGTAATGCATCTCCTCTCATAGACCTGGAGGACCTAGGTTTGGATGACAACCTTTGCGAGGTTGTGATGGCCATTGGTGCGGCTTCTAGAGGTCCTACCTAGTCTTGATTTGTGTATAAATTTGTATATTTTGCATATTTGCTTTAAATTCTTAGTATTTGAATTAGTTGGAATAGTCTGGCATTTTTATTTGGTTAATCGTTTAACTAGATTGACAAGTAGTCACTATTTGCGTTCATTTGTTTGCGATTCGACTTAGCTTAAGGTGTGTTTGCGTTGCATGAGAGCATGAAAACAGTTCTTTTCGGATGTTTTGAAATGCGTTAGTTTGAGCTGGGAATTGGATCAGGTACGTCGATTAAAATGTTTTGACTCGAGACGTAAAATATTAACGTGTTTTGACCGAGTGTATTTAGGAGATGAGTGTAGTTTTTCACAACTTTTGAAAAAAAGTTAGACCACTTTTTGCATACTCACAACATTGCCTTTTTAGACTACGGACTTGACTTTGACAAAAAGGCTACAACACGCCTAGGTGGGGTAGCTTATCCCCCTAAAAAAAGAATGAAAAGAGCATCTAAGTCTGGTGGACCCGACGGACGAAATGTACCGTCCGTGTGGACCTGTCACTCTTGCGCAGACATTTCGGCTGTTGGAAAGAGGTTTAGCGACTTTAGTAGGTCGTTCTTGATGTATGGGGTTGTCGGGTGTGAGAGAAAGGTTAAGGACTATGGGAATTACCGTACTACAGAATAAGGAAGCTATGCGGACAAATGTTGCTAAGTGCCCAACCAAAGACGGCGTTACCGATCCTAGCGTTCGTCAGTTCATCTATACGGGCCGAGACCGACAAGACCCATATTGAAAATGTGAGTGAGGAGGGGAAGTGAGATTGGATGGGCTCGCTTTTCTGCTAAGGAGATGGAAACTTGCGTTAGGAGGGTCAATGGTAGGAGACCCAAGCAAGCGTACCCGAATGGCTGGGGGAAGGAAAAGTTGGACCGGTAGAACCCAGCCGCTTAGTACTATATTGTATTAATTGATATTATGTGGCGTATTAGTATTGGTTTTTTTTATAGGGTTTTGACACGCTATTAATCTCCGGGATGTCCGGGTTTCAGACGCTTGTTGTCAATGGCCTCGACAAAGGCTTGATTTAACTGATTTTTTTTTATTAATGAGAAGCACATCTTTTTTTTTTGTGGTGGCTCGCAACTCGATTCTTCATTTTGCCCGGAGCGCCTTTTCGGGTTTTCACTCCGTCCTCGGCTCACCTTTTTTTTTTGATTTTTTTTGACGACGGCTCGCAACTCGTTTCTTCACTTTGCACGGGGCGCCCTTTCGGGTTTTCGCCCCATCCTCAGCTCGTCGTTTTTGCTTCGTCGGTGAAATCACTCTATAACTGAAACGCGGGAAAGAGGTTCTGATTTACACGTGAATCGAGTAATCGATTTTTGTTATTATAATTTTTGTTGGTGTTCCCTTTGAAGGGTTGCCTACCATGTTCGTAGTTTCTTTTAAAAATGTGAGTGATTTTTGCTTTAGACTCGTTTATGCCAATTATCGATGTGAGGTGTTTAGGGTGTATTACATGGGCTTTCACCCATTTTAAGGACTCAGATGAAGTGATCGGGTGCGACCCCTTGAAAGTGACAATTACTGAGATACCGTGTTTGGGCCAGGGTGACTGGCTTGGATGGTTTTGGAATGTGGAGCTAGGTAGTAAGTGGTTTTGATAGATCAAAATCTGGAGCTTGAGTTTTGTGGAGTTAGGGCTATGGGCTAAGGTTTCATAATGCGGTAAGAAAGGGGAAGCTGAGTAAATATGACTCAGACTTCAATCGGGTGGGTTGTACATTACGTGGGATCTGATTTCCATGTCTGGCCCTAACTGTTAGGATTATCCTATTGAACTTGAATCCTCAAAATTCTGGACTGTCTCTTAACAAGTGTCTCGGAAAGGTCTTAAGGAGTTGTAATGTAGAGAGGCTAATATTTGGTGCTAGCTGACCGATCTGTGCATTTTACTCCTTATTCGGACTTGTATTTGAAATCGAATTGGATGACTGGGATTTGATTTTCATCATTGAGTTCGGCCTTCATCATTAAATTGGGCCGGCTTGGCTTGGCCTCGGTTTCACTTATTATTTTTTCTTTGGCCCCTTTTGGCCATTTTAGACTTTTGGTTTTGCTGGTGCCTATGATGAATTGGTCGGTCATTGTTGGAGGGATGTTCATTGTGGGAAATGGGCTTGCCTTCCGTCCTTGATTACTAGCTAAGGGACTATTTAGATTCGTCATAGGTTTCAGGAATGCTCGTTCTAAGGGGTAGTTTGTGGCTTTCTATACCAGACATGGAATAGGTAAAAAAAGGAACACGGGGTCTCGATTCTTGTAATTCCTCATTGTTTCGAGATTTGTTTGATTGTTATCGATAAATGGCATAGTATCGAGTCCTAAGCGAGAAAGTGTGTTACTAAATCAAGCGATTGTCGAGGCGCATTATAAAGGAAGAAATGTTTATTTATTTTTATTGATAGTAATAAGCGGGCTATGCGCCCGAGGCATTGTTTTTGGGGAGGCGGAGGACAGGTCCCTCGCACCTCCTGACTCGATGTAAGAAAGAAGCAAGAGACATATACTATTAGGTCTAGTCCCTAAGACGAACTAGACTCTAACTCAGACACAAATTTACTCGCCTCGGCGAATGCCGATGGGTTGTCAAGATCTTCCTTAACATTCCGAGCACTCTCCTCTATAGGGTCGAGGTGGGAACAATCGATGGCATTGCCGAAGACTGTGTGAATGCTAAAGGGGTTTGTGGTATTGTTTGGTTTCTTGGGTGGAGGGAGATTAATTGTCCTGTTTTCGATCATATCTTGTATGGCATGTTTGAGCCGAAAGCAAGATTCGGTATCTTGCCCATTACCTTGGTGATATAGACAATAAGCATTAGGGGTCCAACTTTTTCTTCGTTTGCTGACTGAGGGGTCTGGAGTGGGACCCAAAGGTGAGAGTAACCCTTGATCGACTAAGGACTTCGACGTAAGATGGTTTGATTGGGGTAAACTTTCTCAGTTACCTTCCTACTTTGTTGGATGTGGCCTCGTAAGATTTTGGTGTTCCTTCCGTATTGATTTTAGGAAGCTTCGATCGGGTGGAGTATGGGGATACTATATCCTGGGTAGGTTTTTGGGCATGGTAATCGCTCAGGTTAGCGTTTGTCTCGCTTTCGGTGTCTCTAATCTCAAGGAAATTGAGGCGGCTATCGATGTAATGGACGGATAAAGTCAAACGGGTTACTGAAGCATGGATGTTGCGAACCAATTTGGCTAGGGTATTGACATTGTTGCGGATGCTTTTGATGGCGCTTGAATCTACCGACATGTTGGAGAGTGATTCTAGTTGGAAAGGATTAAAAGGTCAGATCGGATCCACCAGACGACTTAGAGACTTGAGGAACGCTCGTAACTAAGCGAC
This sequence comes from Agrostemma githago, assembly GCA_958450325.1. Classification (NCBI taxonomy): domain Eukaryota; kingdom Viridiplantae; phylum Streptophyta; class Magnoliopsida; order Caryophyllales; family Caryophyllaceae; genus Agrostemma; species Agrostemma githago. The sequence continues at coordinate 22,544,137 of OY288252.1, read as the reverse complement.
GTGGAAATGAAGCCCTTGACTCGCGGGTGCGCGTGGTCACTGATTTAGGGACTCGGGTGCTTTAGACTCTTTGTGTATTTGGCGAGACGCCTAATGAGTTTTAAATCTCTGTAATGAGATGATATGACACAAACCTCGTGGGTGAGGTTTAAAGAGGACTTCTCAAAATGAGATGACCCAAAATGTAAGACCTCTAGTAGAGGCGACCCTAGTAACTAACATGGACAGTTAAACACACGGTTGTACGACGTAAGAAGCTGATCGCGATCCCGGCTCAGGATCAAAGAATTTTGATATTTTTTCGAAAACGACCGATACTCGCAGAGGGAAGTCTTTTTCTTTTAAAGATGATTTTGTAAAATTAGGGTGACGGCGGTGTGGTAACATCGTTGGTGATGTGAAATGTGCGTTGCTATGTGTCGGGAATCCGACGATAGCAACAGTGTAAACGTTTTCTTTTTTTTTGAAAGGAAAAGGGTTCTTAGGCGGACCGGTTTTGAAAATAATGAATTGACGCCTTTATCGAGACTACTATTAATTAGCTAGTTTGATAGTGGATGTGCGTAGTGCTTTAAAGGTGTGACTAAATCCTTGTCAAGGGAATAGTTTTTTTTTTTTGAAAAAGTTGTTTTTTTTTTTTATTTTTTTTTTTTTAAACGAGTGACCCATGTTTGCCGGTTGCAATAACATTCGACAATGGATGGTGGTGTGTCGTGAAAAAGTGTTTCGAGAATGTAACCGTTTTGGATTTCTTGACTTCATTAATTGAAGCTCCGGTTGTGTTAACGGTATGAAAAAAAATTTTTTTTTTGAAAATAAAGTGTAACCGTTTGATGCGCCTTGATCCCATTAATTGGGAGTCTTGGTAGTGTCAACGGTATTTGTTGTTTTTACGGACTTTACTTTAAGTCATGTGACGACGTTTGAAAATATATCTTGCTTGAAAATATCGAATGTAAAATTGGCCATGACGATGACATTTGAAAATGTTTTTTTTCGTAGAAATCATGTTTTGATCGGAGTATCGGTGTTTAAAAGGTCGTTTTGAAAAGACGAGATGTTTTCGAAAACGGAATTGGGTGCGGTTGAATATGTTGGCGTGGTTGAATCCGAATTTTAGTGTTTTATTTGGGTTGGATTGTTCAAACACGCTACACATAACTAGGAATGCATACACTCATGTAGGATGCAGACTCGGGTAGGTTTAGGGCAGGCTACCGCCCACGGGTAGTCTTTACTTAGGCATTGACAATGGTCTAGGGAGACGAGTGTCATACCGTCCGTTCGGAGCTATCCGCTTATTAATCCCGCGGGGTACGCGTTAGGCGGCCGGAGCAGCAATCGAGGATCTCTCCGCGTGTCCCCAGAGATCTTACCGCGAAGAGGTCGATTGGTCCTGATACCGGTTAGGGTGGACTTTTTAGGGCCAAAACCTGTAGTGACCACAACTAGGAACTAAGACATGAGCTTCACCGACCTCGTTCAAGTTACACCACCACTGGAAACTTGTTTCCAAATCCCCAGCGGAGTCGCCAAACTGTGGACGTCCGTCCGCACCGCCCGGCGCCCCGCGCGGGACAGGCCCAGTTTTCAACGTGTGGCGGCAGCCACCCAAGCGGCCCCCTCCCTGCCGGGGGCCGGTCCGATCTCGCATACGGGGCGAAGTGTCGGACCTCGATTTGGATGACGATTCAGACTTGTACTAGACGAATGTGGGGCACCCGTGTTTCCGTTTGGGAATCGATCGAGTCGTGGTTGTAAATGTTTAAAGGCCATTTTGTTTGGTAAGGCGACCTTTTTAGTGAACTGAAGTTGTCATGATTTTTGGAGTCGCCACCGAGTCAAATTATGGGGACTCGGAAACCGTTCAAGTCAACTTTGATCCCTTGCCGGCTCAAAGTTGAGTGACACGGGACCTAAAGATAAAGACTTGTACCCTTAAGCGCTCCATGTCTGGAATGACTCTTGTTGCCAATGGTTCGAGAAAACGGAAAAGGTGGGCCGGGTGACGGGTTCGAAAAGTTTCGAAAATATTTTTGAGTTTTAAAATGGGCATAATACCGGCTAAAAAATAGGTTATTTTGAGTAAAACCGTGGATCCTAAATTCGGTATATATATGTCCCGGGTTTTAAAATTGGATATTTTGAAAAGGATGCTATTTTGAAAAATGACGGTTTTTGAAAGAGGACTTATAAATCAGGTAGCACGTAGTCATGGAAACAGTATAACGACGCCATGCATGCTCTAATTCGAAGTCTCGGTCAGTCTGTAAGGGTCTATACCATTGTACATAGCCTATCGAGAATCGGGGCGGACTTCCTAAGTCGAGTTGAGCTTAGAACATGCCGTAAAACCCATACGAATCGGCTAATGGACACCTTTGACATATCCAATTTGGACTACATCAATAGTATAGTGGGACGTCAGTCACCAGTACCGGCCCGGGAAAATATGGGGTTATGCATGAACCGTAAAACTAAAACGCGTATTGTACTAGTTAAACGATTTCTATTCGAGTCTCACCCTGAGGATGCCGATGGTAAGTCACACATCAGTTAATCCCCAACGGAGTCGCCAATTTGTGGACATGACGTAGGTCCACCCCGACGCGGCCACGCGCGGGTTTGGGTACGCGAATGAATCTCCATATGAGATGGTCAAATTGAAATTTAAATCGAAGTTGGAGTCGCCACCAAACTTTGTGGGAGTTCGGGCCCGTTCGAATCCACTCTATGTCGTAGTGGGCCGTGTACAAAATACGGCCCATTTCCTATGTCAGAGTTTATCGGGTTCGTCCCTTTGCATTTGATACCGATACCGACATTATCGGATACCGTGTATTGAATGACTCTCGTTGCCAATGGTTTCGGACATCCGGAAACCGAGTTTCTGAGTAAGGGGTGAGGGTACGTGTTGGGAAGTTCATAAAGAACACCCAACCCCGCCCGCACATAAGCGGCCTCTACTAGGATATCGAATGATTTTTGAATACACGTGTTAGTAATACGATGAATGATATGCAAACATTGTTTTCCTAAACATGCAAGGAATTGAATGGGTTGCTAAGTCGGTTTAATGCATGAAAACATTAACGTCAAAGTTGAATTTAGCATGTGAGAATCGTTTTAGTATAATAAAACAAACGATAAAAAGATGAATTTTCTACAAAGGATGAACAAACGAGTTAGTATCGATTGAATAACAAAATATGAATACAATAATATGCATGATTATGAGAAAAAGATTTTATGACACGTGATGGATTAAACACGTGTTGACCGAGGTCGAAAAAATATCGAGATCTGAAATATGCCTAAAACCCGCTGTTTTGTCAAAAAAACGATGTTCGAAGAATAATAAAAAATAGAGCGAAATCGATTTTTGTGTCGCGTTTTCAGGGAACCGCGCGCCTCGCCTGGAACGCACGCGACTCGCTTCCCGGGCTGTTTTCGAAATTGATTTTCGGAAAATTTTAGCTTTATTAAATCGCGTATAAATATTGCATAATTTATACTCGACTTAATTTTGCGATATTCGTTATATTCAATATTCGACTATGAAATCGATATTAAATACTTAGAATGATTTTTTTAGAAAAGGTAAAAAAAGGTTTTTGTAAATCGTTTTAAAAATTAAACTAAAAAAACGATGTTTGATTCTCTCCGCGTTAAAATCGTTTTATTTTGTTTTAAGAAAATTATGTAACGATTTTTTAGCATCAACGAGATTAATTTAGTTCTTTTTGATACAATATTCGATTATAGAGAATCGATATCGTATTTTTAAGAACGTTTGTTTTATAAAAATAGTTTTGTAGTATCGATATTAGAAATAATAAAAAATACGATGATGACCCGTAAAAAGAAATCGACCGACGACGCAAAAAAAGGGAAAAGACGAGAGGAAGAGGAAGAGAAAGGAGAGAAACGGGTTTGACTTTACAACCTCAACCTACATGCTTTGTGTACTCGGAACGGGGCTCGTCGGAATGTGGCTTAGGCATGGGAGCGTCGAGTTAATGTCGGTGAGTTATGGTGGTTTTTTGGTTTGGACGTGTAAAGGGTAAGAGGTGGCCGGTTTCGTCGGATCTCGGATATACTATCGGTTTCTCGATGCTAAGTGTATATTTCTGAATCGTAGATGTGTGATAAAAAGTTGATGATGGATGATTGATTGGTGATCTTAGATGTGTTGTGCAAGGGGCCTATTTATAGGGAAGTTCCCGACCTTGGCTAGGAGAGGTAGTTGGATAGGAACTACCGCTTTGGATAGGAAACGTAAGAGGCTGAGAAGAACGAGAATTCCGTTTACTTGGTGAAGAAGCAAGAAACTCGGCTGAAAATAGGCTGCTCGGCCGAGTATTTGATGCTCGGTCGAGTGTTTGATTCGGTATTCGGATAGAATTCCTACTTGAGATCGAATTCTATCCTTAAACGGATTTGTTTAATATTTTGTGTGGCTGATTTTTCGTAGTATTGGAGCTCGAATCAGCCACGTAAGGTGTCACGGCTGACTCGCGTGTCCCGAGAATATCTTTGACCGGGTTTCGACTCGGTCGCTAAAAGACGGTTTTACCCCTGGTGCCGGTTTCGACCCAAATTAGTCTTATTTGACTCGAAACGACCCACTGGGCCTGATTTTGAGGTTGGTTTTGTGAGATATGTACTCCGTAAAAAGCCCAAGACAAATGCCAATGTTTTTGAGCCCGTTTCTGAGTAATTTAAAGCACGTTTGCGTCCGATCATCATCGGGTGTTTGTCAGAAACTGCTATAGACACCTGGCAGTGAAAATGTGGGTGTCTACAGAGCCCCCACTCTGACTGAGGCTTGGACAAGGCGAAAGTCAGAGTAGCTACCAGGTCAATCAAAGATTAAAACCTGGCAGTTTCCGGTCGGGTCCTTTAAAGTCTAGTAGACTTGCGTAAAAGAGCTCGCCAGCCATAATTTGGAAATAATACCTGAGCTGATGATGATAACTCCGTGGGGAATTGGACTTGTCGTATAAGTCTTAGGTGTGCCCATATACGGGCTCATCCCGTTAAATGCCGCTGGGGAGTTGGTTGCACGGTCTTGAATTGTACCTGTATAAGTTAAATAAAATTTTGCATGCAACATGTAGGTGAAACAAATATGACTCGCGCTGGGGAGTAAAAAATGATTTTTGCTTAGTTTTGAAATCGAAGTCCTGAAAGCAACTTACGTGCTAGGAAATAGGTTTTCAAAATTGAAATGGGTAGAAAAGAAATTTGCAATTTAAATAGACCGAAATTTGACCTACTCTGGACGTGACCGGACGAGTTGACAGACACGACTGGACTCTCGAGGGGTTGGACTGCGACTCGGTAGGGGGGTGGGCCACCTAACAAGACTCTTAAGTTGCGCTATTCCGTAGCCTAGGCGAGTGGCAACATGGTCGAATCCTCGGAATGGGAAGGATGTGCTATGGGGGAATTGCGATAGTCTTTAATGAGACTGTTGTAGTCTAGTGCTCTTCTGGATTTTTGATTTTAGGGTACATTTCCAAAGTGGGTATTGCTCCGAGTCCTGATAGATTCTTGTCTTCGACTGAGCCGAGCACTAGGACACACTATAGAAAGGAGGCTAGATTTTTTTAATTTTATCTGGATTTCGTGAGTGGATGGAGGTCTTCTGCTTAAGAGAAGCCCCCAGGATGACAAAGCTAGCTGTTGAGAACATGATGGCGTCGTGATCGGAATGATGTTGCTTTTTGAATGTGTGTCAATGTGGGTGGTTGTGCCTCTGTTGAAAGGCTGCCTACGTATTCACGTATAGTGAAATCAAACCGAGCCGTAGTTCAGTGTTGAAAGATATATTATGGTGCCTAGTCTAATAGGACTTTGTGTGTAACTAGCCATAATGATGGTGCAGGCTAGGTGCATTCCCAATGATGTCTTGATCAAAGGGCTAGAATGGTTAGGATATTGATCCTGTGACTGTGAGCGTTCTCCGGGGCAGCCCTCAGAGTGGTGTGAACTATTTGGGCATGTTCTATGCAGATCGCAGGTTGAGTTCCCGTGTTTGGGATTGGTAACTGGTTTGGATAAGAAGAATTAGGATGGGATTTGATGAGTTTTGCTCTCGAGGATTTTAACGAGTTTTGCTCTCGGGGATTTTAACGAGTTTTGCTCTCGGGGATTTTAACGAGTTTTGCTTTCGGGGATTTAACGAGTTTTGCTCTCGGAGATTTAACGAGTTTTGCTCTCGGGGATTTTAACGAGTTTTGCTCTCGGGGATTTTAACGAGTTTTGCTCTCGGAGATTTTAACGAGTTTTGCTAATACGGGATCTGGTTTCCATGTCTGGCCCTTAATGGTTTGGGGTATCCTATGGAGCATGAATCCTTAAAATTTCGGGCTGTCTCTAGCCTGGGTCTCGAGAAGGTCTTGAGGGTTGTAATGTGGGAAGGCTGAGTGTGGTGTTAACTGACCAGCTTGATTGTTGCTCCCCTATTGGATGGTATGGGTTTTGATAATTTCGAATTGTTTGAATTGACCGTTTTTACTACGGTCACGAGTATGATGGCCTGCTTTTTTGTTTTGGCCTTTTGCTTTTTTTTTTTCATGGACTTTCGATTTCTTTTTTATTTGTGTCCAGTTGTTTTCTTTTCTTTTCTTTTTTTTTTTTTTTTTTTTTTTTAATGGCCTGCTTTTTGTTTTGGTCTTTTGCTTTTTTTTTGATGGCCTGCTTTTGTTTTGGTCCTTTTTTTTTGTCGATCAGACTAACACATAAGGTAGGGATTGGTCAGTTTTATTGGATGGGTGTTTATTGTGGGAAATGGGCTTGCCTCCCGTCTTGAACCCAAACTAGGAGACTACCTAGATTCGTCATAGAATTCGATACCGCTTCTGCTACGGGTAGTTTTGTGGCTTTCTATGTCAGACATGGAACAGGTAAAGGAAAGCGCGGGTCTCGATTTCCTGCAGTCATTATAGATGTGCCTATAATAGTCACGTGCGTGTGCTCACAGTGTATGACGGTGTTATCATGTTCTCAGAAACACATAAGGAAAGTATATAGGAGCAATAGAAAAGCTGATTTTATTGATTTTGAAAAAGATGACAGAATGCAAAAGACTCTGACTCTGATTTGGAAATGAGGATGTAGGGTATCCTAGACTCGGACTCAGACTTAGACTCGAATCTGATCTGGACTCGGATTCTCGATTGGTTGTTTTTTTTTTGGTAAGGTCTTCGACAGGTGCCACGACTCGCCTAAACTCGGTTTTGCGCAAATGCAAGAGAGGGAGTCAAACTAGACGCGACCCGGGGTGCCTGGAATGACTAGGATTCTTGGATCGGGATACTCGAACGTTGACCTGGACAAGGTAACGACCATGACTTGGACTCGATCATGAGGGTGAGTCCAAAAAATGGGGCGACCGTGATTGACCGCGCCGCGTGCTCGGACCAACTGTGGTGACCTAACCCTAGGTGACTCGAGTGTTCGTAGTATAGGTACGACTCGAAGAAGGCATCGTAAGGACGCCAGTGTAGGATGGACGTAGGGTACCCCTCTAGGGTGACCGTGGTTGACTGCTCGGGTGGAGGACAGCCCCCGAGTGAGACTAAAGACTCAGATAGGACTCAGATGGTGTGGCATCTAAGTGGCTCGAAAGTGGGGTACGTGAGACACGTGTAAGACATGACCTTTAGAGCAACCGTGATTGACCGCTCTGATGAAGGGTAGTCCCCAAGTGGGATCGAATATTTGGTTAAGACTCGAGTGTCGGATGAGTGACCCTTAGACGTAAGGGTCACGAACCTTTTGTTATAGGGCTATGCCTTGTAAAAGGTTGACTCGGAAGAGACTCCTAGACGGGTGACTTGTGAAAGGTGGGCCTCCTTTAGGATCCAGCCGTGTGTGTTGGGCCCTGTTCGAAAGGAGGTCCACGTGAGACATTCCCCAGACTTTGGACTCGATTGTGTAGACGGGCCAACCCTTGTAGGAGTATGTCCTACGTGGGTGGGCCTTTGCCTTAGTCTAATAAGGCGGACTGGGATAGGGAGGAAACTCGTGATATAAGATCGACGAAGTTTCGACGCTAGAGACCTCGACGACTTACGACACGACCCGACACTGCTAAATACGGGAAGTCCTAAGAAGAGGAAGGTTTCGAAATATGATTTTTGAAAGCCCGAAAAATTTGGGAGGGAAACCCGACCTTTTTCGAGAAAACAGAAAAGGTGGGCCGGGTGATGGGTTTGAAAAGTTTCGAAAATATTTTCGAGTTTTAAAATGCGCATAATACCGGCTAAAAAATAGGATATTTTGAGTAAAACCGTGGATCTTAAATTCGGTATATATATGTCCCGGGTTTTGAAATTGGATATTTTGAAAAGGATGCTATTTTGAAAAATGACGGTTTTTGAAAGACAAATTGTAAATCAGGTAGCACGTAGTCATGGAAACAGTATAACGACGCCATGTACGCTCTAATTCTAAGTCTCGGTCAGTCTGTAAGGGTCTATACCATTGTACATAGCCTATCGAGAATCGGGGCGGACTTCCTAAGTCGAGTTGAGCTTAGAACATGCCGTAAAACCCATACGAATCGGCTAATGGACACCTTTGACATATCCAATTTGGACTACATCAATAGTATAGTGGGACGTCGGTCACCAGTACCGGCCCGGGAAAATATGGGGTTATGCATGAACCGTAAAACTAAAACGCGTATTGTACTAGTTAAACGATTTCTATTCGAGTCTCACCCTGAGGATGCCGATGGTAAGTCACACATCAGTTAATCCCCAGCGGAGTCGCCAAATTGTGGACATGACGTAGGTCCACCCCGACGCGGCCACGCGCGGGTTTGGTTTGGCGAATGAATCTCCATATGAGATGGTCAAATTGAAATTTAAATCGAAGTTGGAGTCGCCACCGAACTTTGTGGGAGTTCGGGCCCGTTTGATCCGAATGAAGAAGCAACAACAAATCTGGATTTCAATGAGCTCACACTAGTCCAAATGGTTCAAGTTCAAGCCCCTTAGCTCCTCCTTCAAGTCTAGCAGTGTGCCTTCTTCAAGTGTTAAACTAGCTCTTGTGAACACCTACTTGGACTGAATAAAAGAGCTGAAACACACATTGCTCTATTCTGATTTCCAAGTTCAAATAACAAGCAATTGGAGTTATTGCTTTCATACATGAATAAGACTCATTCACACCTCCAACCAGCCAAAGCACACCAAGAGAAAAGCACCAGATTTGGAGTATAACTAGAGGATGAATTCAGTCATTTTAGTTCAATGTATTTACTTTGTTTTTATCACTTAGTAGTTTGTATCCTTTAATGAGGCTTGACTATTCTGGTTGGAGCCTCATTTGGGACGTGTTGCTTGGCTATAAATAGCCAAACACTTGATGAATAAAGCATTCAAGTTTCATCAAACAAATCTGAGATAAGCTTTGCTTTTTCTTTCCGTCTTTGTAGTTCACAAGACAAAGTATTAGAGTTAGTCGCGTCACAAGCTCTTTACTCGCTATTTCAATCGAGTGTTTGAATTAGCACCCGCTTTGTTGAGGTATAGGTCTATCTCACTTAGCACACTATCCTTGGCTACGTTCTATCATCCCTTACGACAACTTTTCCATTCTGATTTCGTTACTTTATTTCATTCATTTCGATCTACTATCAATCTCTAAATCACTTGTTCAAAGTTCATTCCAAATCACATCATTAGTGGTATCAAAGCTTTGGTCTTCCAAAGACGTAAAGAATGGCAGGAGGAGTGAACTTTGGCGACCCTAACTTCTTGGAGCACCTGAAGAAGGCGTTGGAGAACTTTCAACTCGTGAATTCTTGTTTCCAAGCAAGAAGGGAGCCCGTGGACAGAATCAAAGTGAATGAACTCCCTGAGTTCATGGGTGGTACTGATCCAGAAGTGTACTTGGAGTGGGAGCGAAACATCGAGAAGCTCTTCGATTTCAAGGACCTAGAAGACGAGGAAAGGTGCAAGTATGCAATTCTGAAACTAAGCAAGGGGGCATCTCTTTGGTACGAGGGGCTGAAGGTGCAACGCACTAGGGCTGGTAAGAGTAAAATCTCATTGTGGGAGTCCTTAAAACGTAAGCTACGTAAGAGGTATGTTCCAACTACACATAAGTTGTCCTTGTACAAAAAGATTGCTAATCTGACACAAGGGAGGTTAAGTGTTAGTGAGTATATTAATGAGTTTGAGAATTTGGTTTTAATGGGGGAAGTAGAAGAAAATGAAGAAATAAAAATGGCTAGATTCTTGCATGGGTTAAATCGTAGTATTGCTAATACGGTCGATTTATGTCCTTATTCTGACTTTGATACATTATGTGGGCTGTGTTTAAAAATTGAGGCACAAGGGAAGGCAAAACATGAAGGTGAGTCTAGTAAAGGTCATACTTGGCCACGAACTGAAGGTAATAGGTTCAATTCTACTAATACCAATCAACCCCTCACCATTAAGAATAACCCAGCAACCCCACTTCAATCTACTACTAAAACACCCACCGAAACTATTCTATCCAAAGTACGTTGTTTCAAGTGTCAAGGGTTTGGTCACTACAAAAATGCTTGTCCTAATAGAAGAGTTGTGACCTTAAGAGAAGTGATCACTGTTAGGGATGAAATATGGGAAGAGGAACAACGAATAGGGGCTGTTTTCAATGTTAATGAGGAAGAGGAAGAGGAAGATATTGAGGCTTATGAGCCCCCAACTTATGATAGACTCTTAGTACTACGTACTCTACATGCTAACCCCATTCAACATGATACTGAACAAAGAGACCAACTATTCCATACTAAGTGTCAAGTTAACAACAAATGGTGTAGTTTAATAATTGATGGAGGTAGTTGTACCAACGTCGCCTCAACTAAAATGGTAACCAAACTAGGTCTAGCTACTACTAATCACCCTAAACCTTATGCACTACATTGGTTAGATAACGGGAACAAAGTGAGGGTCACTAAACAAGTAAGGGTTGGTTTGACCATTGGTTCCTATGTTGATGATGTCTTATGTGATGTTTATTCCTATGGATGCTTGTCACATACTATTGGGTCGTCCTTGGCAGTTTGATAGGGATGTAGTTCACCATGGGAGGAAGAATGAGTATGAATTGAGGGATAGGGGAAAGAAAATTGTGCTAAAACCAATGACACCTCAAGATGTGTGTACCATGTTAGCTAATCGAGTCAGGAAACCCAACCTCTCCATATTTTCTAGTAAAAGTGTGGTAGAGCATGACATAGAAGAGGGAGAGTGTGTCTTTGTCATGCGTACTAGAGAGGAACCAGTTAGGGTTGATAATGGGTTTGGAGGGAAACGATTTGAGGAGTTGCTAAAGGAACTGGGTTTTGTCATTCCTAATGAATTACCAGCTGGTTTGACACCTATTAGAGATCATGAGTCCTTAAAGTACATCAATGGCTCGCAAAAGCTAAGTCCAAGACATACCAAATGGGTGGAACTCTCGCAACCCTTTCATTTCTCTTCCAGATATAAGGATGGTATGAGCAATATCGTGGCTGATGCTTTATCTTGTCGCTACACACACTTATCCACCCTAGATGTAAGATCGCTTGGATTTGAGACTTTGTAGGACTACTACTCTGTGATGCTGATTTTGGTGAAGTATTCACCAAGTACAAGGCTGGTGCTCTTAGTATTTTTGATGAGTTTGTTTTGCAGGAAGATTTTGTTTTTAAAGGGAACCATCTTTGTGTTCCTAAACATCCTATTTCAGAATTTCTAGTTAGAGAAGCTCATGGAGGAGGGCCAGCTGGGCATTTTGGCGTGACTAGGACCTTAGAGGTGTTGAAAGAACTCTTCTTCTGGCTAAAGATACAAGGGAACATTCAAAACATTGTGGGCAAATGTGTGACATGTCATTTCTCAAAAAGTCCTTTCGAACCAAGAGAGTACTTGCCATTCTCCAAAAATGGCTCACTTCACTATTTGTCACATAACTGACGATGCTAACAAAAGGCCTGACTTTTACTTTCGAGGAGTGGTACTCCTACATGGGAGTCCCAAGCCTTTTGTTTCTGATCAAGATTCCAAGTTCCTTAGCTACTTGTGGAACACATTATGGAGAAAGCTCAAATCCATGATAAAACTCCACGAACAAATTCGAGAAAGGATCAAGGAAGTAAATGAAGCCTACAAAAGAAGGTCCAACAAAAACAGGAAACCAAGACTCTTCCAAGAGGGTGACTTGGTTTGAGTTCACTTAAGAAAGGAGAGGTTTCCAAGCAAGAGAAAGAATAAATTGATTCCACAAGCAGAAGGTCCATATAAGATCATATCAAGGGTAAACGACAATGCCTACAAGGTGGAATTACCGGATGATTATGGAGTTCATGCCACGTTCAACGTGGGAGATCTTTCTCCTTATCTTGATGATGACGGCATTTCAGAATTGAGGACAATTCCTTTTCAAGGGGGAGGAGATGATCCGAATGAAGAAGCAACAACAAATCTGGATTTCAATGAGCTCACACTAGCTCCAAATGGTTCAAGTTCAAGACCCTTAGCCCCTCCTTCAAGTCTAGTAGTGTGCCTTCTTCAAGTGTTAAACTAGCTCTTGTGAACACCTACTTGGATTGAATAAAAGAGCTGAAACACACATTGCTCTATTCTGATTTCCAAGTTCAAATAACAAGCAATTGGAGTTATTGCTTTCATACATGAATAAGACTCATTCACACCTCCAACCAGCCAAAGCACACCAAGAGAAAAGCACCAGATTTGGAGTATAACTAGAGGATGAATTCAGTCATTTTAGTTCAATGTATTTACTTTGTTTTGATCACTTAGTAGCTTGTATCCTTTAATGAGGCTTGACTATTCTGGTTGGAGCCTCATTTGGGACGTGTTGCTTGGCTATAAATAGCCAAACACTTGATGAATAAAGCATTCAACTTTCATCAAACATATCTGAGATAAGCTTTGCTTTTTCTTTCCGTCTTTGTAGTTCACAAGACAAAGTATTAGAGTTAGTCGCGTCACAAGCTCTATACTCGTTATTTCCATCGAGTGTTTGAATTAGCACCCGCTTTGTTGAGGTATAGGTCTATCTCACTTAGCACACTATCCTTGGCTACGTTCTATCATCCCTTACGACAACTTTTCCATTCTGAATTCGTTACTTTATTTCATTCATTTCGATCTATTATCAATCACCAAATCACTTGTTCAAAGTTCATTCCAAATCACATCACCGTTCGAACCCACTCTATGTCGTAGTGGGCCGTGTACAAAATACGGCCCATTTCCGATGTCAGAGTTTATCGGGTTCGTCCCTTTGCATTTGATACCGATACTGACATTATCGGATACCGTGTATTGAATGACTCTCGTTGTCAATGGTTTCGGACATCCGGAAACCGAGGTTCTGAGTAATGGGTGAGGGTACGTGTTGGGAAGTTCACAAAGAACACCCAACCCCGCCCGCACATTAGCGGCCTCTACTAGGATATCGAATGATTTTTGAATACGCGTGTTAGTAATACGATGAATGATATGCAAACATTGTTTTCCTAAACATGCAAGGAATTAAATGGGTTGCTAAGTCGGTTTAATGCATGAAAAAATTAACGTCAAAGTTGAATTTAGCATGTGAGATTCGTTTTAGTATAATAAAACAAACGATAAAAAGATGATGGATTAAACACGTGTTTTGAGAAAACGTCAAAGTTTTGAGAAAAAGATTTTATGACACGTGATGGATTAAACACGTGTTGACCGAGGTCGAAAAAATATCGAGATCTGAAATATGCCTAAAACCCGCTGTTTTCTCTAAAAAACGATGTTCGAAGAATAATAAAAAATAGAGCGAAATCGCTTTTTGTGTCGCGTTTTCAGGGAACCGCGCGCCTCGCCCGGGACGCACGCGACTCGCGTCCCGGGCTGTTTTCGAAATTGATTTTCGGAAAATTTTAGCTTTATAAATATTGCATAATTTATACTCGACTTAATTTTGCGATATTCGTTGTATTCAATATTCGACTATGAAATCGATATTAAATACTCGGAATGATTTTTTTAGAAAAGGTAAAAAAAGGTTTTTGTAAATCGTTTTAAAAATTAAACTAAAAAAACGATGTTTGACTCTCTCTCCGCGTTAAAATCGTTGTATTTTGTTTTAAGAAAATTATGTAACGATTTTTTAGCATCAACGAGATTAATTTAGTTCTTTTTGATACAATATTCGATTATAGAGAATCGATATCGTATTTTTAAGAACGTTTGTTTTATATAAATAGTTTTGTAGTATCGATATTATAAATAATATAAAATACGATGATGACCCGTAAAAAGAAATCGACCGACGACGCAAAAAAAGGGAAAAGACGAGAGGAAGAGGAAGAGAAAGGAGAGAAACGGGTTTGATTTTACACCCTCAACCTACATGCTTTGTGTACTCGGAACGGGGCTCGTCGGAATGTGGCTTAGGCACGGGAGCGTTGAGTTAATGTCGGTGAGTTATGGTGGTTTTTTGGTTTGGACGTGTAAAGGGTAAGAGGTGGCCGGTTTCGTCGGATCTCGGATATACTATCGGTTTCTCGATGCTAAGTGTATAATTCTGAATCGTAGATGTGTGATAAAAAGTTGATGATGGATGATTGATTGGTGATCTTAGATGTGTTGTGCAAGGGGCCTATTTATAGGGAAGTCCCCGACGTTGGCTAGGAGAGGTAGTTGGATAGGAACTACCGCTTTGGAAAGGAAACGTAAGAGGCTGAGAAGAACGAGAATTCCGTTTACTTGGTGAAGAAGCAAGAAACTTGGCTGAAAATAGGCTGCTCGGCCGAGTATTTGATGCTCGGTCGAGTGTTTGATTCGGTATTCGGATAGAATTCCTACTTGAGATCGAATTCTATCCTTAAACGGATTTGTTTAATATTTTGTGTGGCTAATTTTTCGTAGTATTGGAGCTCCAATCAGCCACGTAAGGTGTCACGGCTGACTCGTGTGTCCCGAGAATATCTTTGACCGGGTTTCGACTCGGACGCTAAAAGACGGTTTTACCCTTGGTGCCGGTTTCGACCCAAATTAGTCTTATTTGACTCGAAACGACCCACTGGGCCTGATTTTGAGGTTGGTTTTGTGAGATATGTACTCCGTAAAAAGCCCAAGCCAAATGCCAATGATTTTGAGCCCGTTTCTGAGTAATTTAAAGCACGTTTGCGTCCGATCATCATCGGGTGTTTGTCGGAAACTGCTATAGACACCTGGCAGTCAAAATGTGGGTGTCTACAACTAGTATTATACGTATTAGCAAATCAATTTTAACGCGATAATACGGATATTAGTCGTTTTCGTGGTATACCTTACCTGGTATTCTGCTTAAGTTGCGTCAGTTTGGTATTAATAGAGATGCGTCGAACCTAATAAGGCGTGCACAGGGACTAATACGGAATCCGACCATCACTTTGTTCGGTTTTAGTTGTTTTACGTTTTGAATTCCGTGTTAGGTGATTTAACATGCGATTATAAGGTCATAAAAGCGGTAAATCATACGAAAAACTATAAATGCGAATGTAAGTAAATCACATAATGAGGAGTTGCACCTTCAGAGTATACACTAAATGGGACTCGATGCATAGATAGTTTTGAGAACGGATCTCGGAATTACTCGGGTCTATTTAGTGTTTGTAACTGAAGTTGGGACGTTACGTAGTTTAGTGGATGCTTGTGGGCCTAGTGCCCACATCTATTATTGTCGTAATGCATAATAATAGAAAGTGCAAATATAGAAAGTTTTGTTTAGATGACAACCTAGTGATGACTCTATCAATAGGCGGATCCTCCTAGCTTGACCAGTGACTCCGGCAGAGCTCCGTTACTGTTCGACCTTCCCGCGGCTACTCCGGCAGAGTTTCGTTGCTAAGGACTAGTTCTGCAGCTAATCCGGCAGAACCTGGGTACTAGTTTTGAGCTAGTCGATCACAGGCACCTCGGTATCGAGTGGAGTGCTCGAAGGTGAGGAGTAGCGTCGATTTCGCTTTTAGTATTATCGGAACTACGATCGAGTGGGTTGTTTGCCTCGGGTGTCGGAGTGCGAGCCCTTAGCGAGAGTTTAGAGGGAGAAGAGAGAGTTGAGTTATGTGAAATGAGGACGTGAAGGGGGGGTATTTATAGGTGTTTTCGGCCCTCGTCGCCCATATAGGCGCGTGAGATGAGGCGGACCAGGTCTCGGGCGCCTGGGCTCTGGCGTGGGGATTCTTAGGCGCGTGAGGCGTGGCGGTTGAAGTTTTGAAGATATGATTTTGATACTTTCCAAAACCGAGAGACGGGTGTATGATTCATAACTTAGGGCCTAAGTCTTCCGGTGTTTACCCTAGCGCCGTGGTTTTAGTGGGCCTCGGGTGTTCATCCCGAGGTTCGCTTAGCGCGTTGTTGACTCGGATCGAGTTTCGGGACCGACTCGGGGTATCGGTATCGGAATTGACTCTAATTAGTGTCTATGCGATCGTAACGACGCGACTAAGGCTGGCATCATGTTAATTTATTTTGCCCGAATAATTTAATTGATCCGTTCTATAGAAAAACTATCTAAAGCACCGCGAACCCAGTCCTATCGTCATCGGGTGTTTGTTGGACACTTCTGCACCCACCAGGTCCAAATCTTGGTGTCTACACTGGGTCCTGGCGCACCAGAACTCAGGTACCTGAGCTTAGGCGTGTGGAGAGTTAGGCACGCAAGGAGTGGAGCTTGGGATTTTGAAGATACGATTTTGATACTTTCCAAAACCGAGAGGTGAGCGTGTGATACGATGCTTGGGGATTAAGTCTTGCCCACTTTGATCTAGCACCGTGGTGTCTAGTGGGCCTCGGGTGTGCATCCCGAGGTTCACTTGGCGCGGTACTGACTCGGTTCGTGTTTCGGGACCGATTCGGGGTCCCGGGGTCGGAATTGACTCTAATTAGTGTCTATGCGACTGTAATGACACGACTAAGGCTGCCTTGATGTTATTTTAATTTTTCCGAGTAATTATTTGATCATTTCTATAGAAAAAATATCTAAAACATCGCGAACCCGTGTCGCGTTGCAGTCCGATCGTCATCGGGTGTTTGTTGGACACTCCTGCAGCCACCAGGTCCAAATCTGGGTGTCTACACCTCCATGACTCTTTCGGATTGGGTCCTATTTATGCACCTAAGGAGGACTCCTTGTGGGGTTCGTTTGTAGAGTAGTCCTTGGTTCAGGACGTAATGGGTGACTTGCATTCTTAAGGCTCTTTTGTTTTCGGTGTTTGTGTCGGGTGGGTATGATCCGTTTGTTTTAAAGTCCAGGATTGCTTTGTACCACGGTTCCTCGGAGGTATCGTCGGTTTCGAGGCTATAAATGTGGGCCGGTTGTTCGCTTCTCTCTACGCAGATAGGCATAGAGAAAAGATGGTCGGGCATGTTTATTACTGAGGCTACTTTGGATAAAGTGTCGGCGAATTGATTTTCTTCGCGGGGTATGTGTATGAAGTCAATTTCTGTGAATTCCCGGGATATTGTTTCTACTTTGGTTTGGTACAGGGTTAGGCTTTCGCTGTAAACATTCCAGGTGCCCGTTGGCTTGGTTAACTACTGTAGACACCCAAATTTTGACCGCTAGGTGTTTATAACAGTTTCCAAAAAACACCCGATGATGATCGGACGCTAACATGCTCTAACGCGCTCGGATACGGGCTCGAAATCAATAATGTCCGGCATGGGCTTTTAACGGGATACAAATCTCACAAAAACAACCTCAAAACCAGGCCCAGTGGGTTGTCCGAGCAAAATAAGACTAATTTGGGTCAAAACCGACACCAGAGATAAAACCCGTCTTTTAGCGACCGGGTCAAAACCCGGTCAAGACGAACTCGACACATGAAAAACGACTTGATACATCCTCAAAAGTGGCGCCCAAATTCAAAAAACCAAAATCAATCAAGATCAAATCAAGGCCAATCATTCCTAAAATGGCACATCCTAATTGATCCACTCGATCGAGTGGATTGACCCACTCGATCGAGTGGAGCCTCAAAAAAACAGTCCAGATTCATTTGCCAGGGCACTCGACCGAGTGCACTAGGGCCACTCGGTCGAGTGACCCTATGTCGTGGGTTTTCCTATATAAACCCCATTAACCATCAACTAACAACTATCAACTATGAACATACAACTTTTTCAATCATAATTTCAGCCAACTTTACACATCCAAACCCTCTCATTTTCAGCCATAATCCAACCCTCATGCATCGTCACGCTTATACACACTTCGAGAGCAAAACTCGTTAAAATCGGTCTCCATACAAAACCTCATACACACACACACCATCAACTCCTCCTACGTATCTCGACGATTCCCGCGCCATTGCCGCCATTTGACGAACCGTATCCCGAGAAGCAAGAGCATGTAGGTTGAGGGTGTAACAATTCAACACCGACTTCTCCTTCTTCCCTTTCTTTTTGTTCTTTTATGTACATTTACGTTTATGTCTATGTATTATAATTAGTCGATAATAACGACATGACTACTAACATCTAACATTTACTTATCGTACACTAACATCTAACCGCTAACATTTATTTATCGGATCTAACAATCTAACATTTAATTTTCGTTATTTACATTTCGTCATAATATCACTACCGCGTATATATATATATATATATATATATATATATATATATATATATATATATATATATATATATATATATATATATATATATATATATATATATATATATATATATATATATATATATATATATATATATATATATATATATATATATATATATATATATATATTTACGTATTATTAAAATTCGGATTTAACTCGTTTAACTACGACTATTGCCCAAAGTCCGTTTAATCCCTTTACGAGACGCAATAGTGGTGGCGCCCTTTCGAGGAGCACCGCCCTACGCACTCAAGGGTATAACGTGATCGTGATAGTACGTAGTTGAACGTGCTTAATTCCATTTCAAAGGATTGGTACAAAACCCGTTGACGCTAAATCGAGCATCGCATAATCCGTAAGGATTATTAAAGATGACGTAACGCGGAAGGAATTAATTTTGTCCCGGTCCAATTTAAAACGATTTTTATGTCATCTTTTCTAAAATCTTCGATAATGGTCTCGTAATCATAATATACACATTATGAGTACCTAAGATCGAATTGCATATAAATCGTGCCATATTTATATGTGATTTGATTTATTATCGATTTTAAAACACATAAAACAAGACGAGTTATACCTCGCACAGATGCCACTCGACCGAGTACATAAGCTACTCGATCGAGTAGCACTTTAGAAAACGGGCAGTAGCTAATTTAAAGACACACTCGACCGAGTCATGCCATGACTCGACCGAGTGGGTCCTATAGCCCAGAAATCCGAGAGCTTTAATGCAACATTCGAGCCTCGCTTTTTTTTTACGACTTAGTCGACACGTGTAAAGCCAATCACATGATTTCCTTTTTCAAAATACATGCATATCATTGCACGTAAAAAACTTTGATCGACGGTCTCACTTTTAATCACGCGTTGACAACTCCTTAGTTGTATCCGACGTATGATTAATTTAGACTCCAATTTCTCGATATGATAAGTTGGGACAAGGCATCGGGATTTGGGATCGGGCTAGCACCACGCCTAGGTCCTATATCTCCGTCCTTCGATTAATACATAAAATAATATGTATTTTTAATTGAAGTTCGTCCATTTACACGATTCACGGTCTAGTTTATACACGGGTCCGTTTCTAACTATTGCTTATCATTTTGGCTATATATATTTCGATTATTCTACTTTTATTGCTCGTTGTATTGTTAATTCCGGGTTGTATTCCGCCCGTGTAATTTGTAACCGATTTATTATTGCTTTGCTTTATTTATTTACGTTTTACCGTTTATAAATGAACCCTCGCATGCTAAATCACTTCGACAATAAATTAGATGCATTAAAATGACGTAGCTCACATTTAATTCGCATGCTTAGCTAAAACGCTGTTTGCATATCATTTCACCGAATCACTAACGCACATATTAGAAAGTCAAACGATGTCTTAGTAGAGGCCGCTATGTGCGGGCGGGGTTGGGTGTTCTTAGTGGGCTTCCCAACACGTACCCTCACCCCTTACTCAGAACCTCGGTTTCCGGATGCCCGAAACCGTTGGCGTACGAGAGTCATTTAATACACGATAATCGGTAGTGACGGTATCGGTATCGCAATGCAAAGGGACTGGCCCAATAAACACTAAAACCGAAATGGGCCATACTTTGTGTATGGTCCATAGCGATATAGAGTGTGCTCGAACGGTTACGAATAACCACAAAATTCGGTGGCGACTCCATTTCGACTTAAATTTCAATTCGATCCATTCTCATATGGAGGTGCATTCGCCTACCCAAACACGCGCGTGGCCGCGTCGGGGTGGACCTACGTCATGTCCACAATTTGGCGACTCCGCTGGGGATTAACCGATGAGTGCCTAACCATCGGCATCCTCAGGGTGAGACTCGAATAGAAATCGTTTGATAAATACAATATGCGTTTTAGTTTTACGGTTCATGCATAACCCCTATTTTCCCGGGCCGGTACTGGTGACCGACGTCCCACTATACCACGATGTATTCCGCCTTCGATACGTTAAAGGTGTTCATAGTCGATTCGTATGGACTTTGCGGCATGTTCTAAGCTCAACTCGACTTAGGAAGTCCGTCCCGTTTCTCGTCTAGACTATGAGCACTGGTATAGACCCTCTTTAGACCGACCGAGACTTAGTGTAAAGCATACATGGTGTCGTCATAATGCTTACGTGACTATGTGCTACTTGGTTTCCGTGTCGTTTTCAAAAACCATCATTTCAAAAATTGCATATTTCCAAAAATATTCAAATTTTCAAAAACCGGAGTGCTACCGAAATTAGGACTTAAGATTTAACTCAAAACAAGCCTATTTTTAGCCGGTATGCTATTCAAAAATTCAAAAAATTTCGACTTTTCAAAATATTCGAGCCTCACGGCATTTTCGCCAAATTTAAAAGTCGGGATCCTCTTTCGATTTTCAAATCTTCGGAAATACATTTTGGATATTCAAAATTCCGAAATTCCAAAAATGCATCTTTTCAAAAAATATCCAATTTTCAAAAAACTCGGAAAGCTGCCGAAATTTAGACTTAAGATTTGACTCAAAACAAGCCTATTTTCTAGCCGGCATGCCGCCCATTTCAAAATTCGAATTTCCGATCTACCATTCGATTTTCGAATTTTCAAAATTCAATTTCGATTTTCAAATCCTCGTGATGCCATTTTCAACTTTCAAATCTTCGAGATGCCGTTTTTGATTTTCAAATCTTCGGGATCTCATCTTCAATTTTCAAATCGTCGGAAATTCTTTTTTTTTTCCAACATTTAAATTTTCAAATTTCAAGATATCCAATTTTCAAAACCCGGGACACATACCGAATTTAGGACTTATAATTTTACTCAAAATAGCCTATTTCTAGCCGGTATACTGCCCATTTCAAAACTCGAAAATATTTTCGAACTTTCAAATTTGGGGCCCGATGCACTATTCGATTTTTTTTTTTTGAAAAAATGGGGCCCTTCCCCCGAGTTCTCTCGGATTTTTCTAAAAATCCTTTTCGAAAACTTTCCTCTTCTTAGGACTTCCCGTATTTAGCAGTATCGGGTCTTGTCATAAGTCGTCGAAGGTCTTTAGCGTCAAAACTCCGTTGATCTTACATCACAGGTTTCCTCCCTATCCCCGTCCGCCTTATTTGACTAAGGCAAGGCCCACCTACGTAGGACATACTCCTACCAAGGAAAGCCCGTTTACACACTCGAGTCCTAGCTAGAAAGTCTCACGCGACCTTTCCCTCTAATAGGACGGTCCCCACGACCTTTCCTAAGGGAGTTTCGCCCGTCTTTCAATCCGTTAGTCGAGTCGTCCCAATTCAAAAATCCTTTAACATAAGGGTCTACCCTAATCACAGGGCCGTCTTTATTCGGATCGAGTTAAGGGTCTCTAGCGTCGAAACTCTGTCGATCTTACATCGCAAGTTTCTTCCCTTACCCCGTCTGCCTTTCCTCGAGGCCGAGTCAACCATTTACAAGGCATAGCCCTATAACAAAAGGTTCGTGATCCTTACGTCTAAGGGTCACTCGTCCAATACTCGAGTCACCTAGGGATAGGTCACCACGGTTGGTCCGAGCACGTGGCACGGTCAAACACGGTCGCCCCATTTTCGCATTCACCCTTCTGCAGCTTAAGTCTAATTCGCGGTCGTTACTTTGTCTAGGTCAACGTCCGGGTTTCCCGATCCGAGAGTCTCAATCATTTCCGTCACCCCGGGCCGGGTCTAGTTTGACTCATCCTCTTGCATGTACGCAAAACCGAGCCTAGGCGAGTTCTAACACCTGTCGTTTCCTGCGATCAGGGACCCTATGAATGAGGCGTTACCAAACCACAACAAATCCCGCGCCGTCGAGAAAGGGGATATCCAGGGGAGTATGCTTATGCTGTTCTGCTCCATTAACAATATCTTCTCAAAAATCAATACCGCCCTAGATAACCTAAATGTCAGGGTGACCACCATCGAAGAAGACCTTGTAAGAACCCGATCCCGTCTAACACAGCTAGAGCGGGTAAGGCAGCCGATCACCCAACTGAGCCATTTGAAGGGTGAACATTCTAATGAAACTGTCCGATACCCTCAAGATGGCAAGACCGAAAGAGGTAACCCTCAAGTCACCTCTCCGAAAATCAAGAACCAGTCAGAAGTAAGGACATTTACCCACTTGGATATGTCCTACACCGTCGCTTTCTAGAGGTTGGTTTCGAAGGGCCTAATATTACCTATAGGCCCAACAGTCGACCCACCTTCAGAAAAACGCTCCAAAGCATGGAACGCCGATCATTTCTGCAAATTCCATAGAGGAAGGGGACACGATACAGAGCAGTGTTGGAAACTGAAACACCTCATCCAAGATTCCCTCGATGCCGGGAGGACCCCCATTTTGGAAACAGTATC
The DNA here is from genome assembly GCA_958450325.1 of Agrostemma githago. NCBI lineage: Eukaryota > Viridiplantae > Streptophyta > Magnoliopsida > Caryophyllales > Caryophyllaceae > Agrostemma > Agrostemma githago. Next base: position 22,521,110 of record OY288252.1, on the reverse strand, counting down.
ACTTGCAAAGCCCCTCATGGACTACACAGGGCCCGATGACCAAAACATCCAATCTACCTCCCACGCATCCAAGAGTCCGAATTTGATTTAAGTCCGAGTCTGAGTCCGAGTCTAGGATGTACTATTTCTTTCGAAGTCAAAGTCAAAGTCGGAGTCAGAGTCAGTTGTATTCTGTCCTCTTTCCATAATTCAATAAAAACAGCTTTCAATATTCTATCTCTATTATCTGCTTGCCTTATGTGTTTCCGAGAACATGATGAACACCATCATACACTGTGAGCACATGCACATGACTATTATAGGCACATCCATAATGACTGCAGGAAACCGAGCCCGTGTTTCCCTTTTACCTATTCCATGTCTGGTATAGACAAGCCACATAAATACCCGTAGCAGGAGCGATGTCGAATCCTATGACAAATCTAGGTAGTCTCCTAGTTTGGGTTCAAGACGGGAGGCAAGCCCATTTCCCACAATAAACACCCCTCCAATAAGACCGACAAATCTCTACCTTAGGTGTTAGTCTGACCAAAAAAAAAAAAAGCATCGTGACTCTATAGACTCGATGCCAGAAATACCCAACTTGGGACGATACTCCCACCAAGCCTGCTCCGAATTATGATGACAATACCAAGATCCAAACCACCATGTCTACCGTAGAGTACTCCACCAAGAGTTGCACTCACACAAGTACTAACTAGGCTTACACCTTACAAAGGTTTAGCTCCACAAGCCTAATCCAACCGATGGGCCCACCCCCATATCCGCCCACGACACCATCGGGGGGTAGCCATGAAAAAGAAATGGACAAAAAAAAATCAAAAGTCCAGGAAAGAAGCAAAAGGCCAAAGAAAAAAAAAACTGAAAAAAAAGGCCATTGTCAAAAAAAGAGGCACCCATCACCGAGGTTAAAGCGGTCAATCCAAATGAAGAACCCCATGACCGGGGCTAAGGAGTCAACCAACTAAAAAAATTTCAAATACCCATGACCGGGGTCAACGGTCAGCTCAAGTGAAAGTCCCTTGACCGGGGTACGGTCAATTCAAAAATTATCAATGCCCATACCATCAAATAGGGGAGAATCAACCAAGCTGGTCAGCTAACACCACACTCAGCCTTCCCACATTACAATCCTCAAGACCTTCCCGAGACCCAGGCCAGAGATAGCCCGGAATTTTGAGGATTCAATCTCCATAGGATACCCCTAACCATTAGGGCCAGACATGGAAACCAGATCCCACATTATCAAAACATATCCCAATCGAAGTTCGAGCCATTTTACTCGACTTCCCCTTTACATAACAGAATTCACAATCGCCAAACCCGAGAACAAACCTCGTTAAAATCCCGAGAACAAAACTCGTTAAAATCCCGAGAACAAAACTCGTCAAAATCCCGAGAGCAAAACTCGTCAAAACCTCGAGAGCAAAACTCGTCAAATCCCCGAGATCAAAACTCACCAAAGACCCGAGATCACAACTCATCAAATCCCCTGAGAGCAAAACTCATCAAATCCCCGAGAGCAGAACTCGTCAAATCCCATCCCAATTCTTCTTATCCAAACCAGTTACCAACCCCAAACACGGGAACTCAACCTGCGGTCGGCATAGAACATGCCCAAATAGTTCACACCACCTCCGGGGGCTACCCCGGAGAACGCTCACAGTCACAGGATCAAGATTCTAACCATTCTAGCCCTTTGATCAAGACATCATTGGGAATGCACCTAGCCTACACCATCGTTATGGCTAGTTACATGCACACAAAGCCCTAATAAACTAGGCACCATAATATATCTTTTAATCCACTGAACTACGGCATGGTTTGATTTCACTACACGTGAATACGTAGGCAGCCTTTCAACAGAGGCACAACCACCCACATTGACACATTCAAAAAGCACCATCATTCTTATCACGACACCATCATGTTCTCAACAGCTAGCTTTGTCGTCCTGGGGGGCTTCTCCTAGGCAGAAGTTCTCCATCTACTCACATAATCCAAAAGACTTCAAACTAGCCTCCTTTCTATAGTGTGTCCTAGTACTCGGCTCAGTCGAAGACAAGAATCTATCAGGACTCGAGACAACGCCCTGTTCGGGCCTATACCTCGAAACCAAGAATTCAAGAGTACTAGAAAACAACATTGCTAAGCCCTGTTGTGCAGTTGCTGTCTCATTACAGACTACTGCAGTTCCCCTATAACACATCCTTCCCATTCCGAGGATTCGACCATGTTGCCACTCGCCTAGGCTGCGGAACAACGCAACTTAAGAGTCTTGTTAGGTGGCCCACCCCCCTACCGAGTCACGGTCCAACCCCTCGAGAGTCCAGTCGTGTCTATCAACTCGTCCGGTCACGTCCAGAGTCGAGTCTGTCGGTATACCTCTCTCTTTTAAAATTTGCAAAACTTAGCCATTTGAGAAAATCCTTTTCGACAAGGTCAAATTTCGGTCTATTTAAATTGCAAATTTCCTTTCTACCCCTTTCATTTTGAAAACCTAGCACGTGAGTTGCTTTCAGGATTTTGTTTTCAAAGTTCAAAAATTTCAAAACTTTCAAAATTTCAAAAAAAAAAAATTCCCCAGCGCGAGTTATATTTGTTTCATCTACGTGTTGCATGCAAAATTTTATGTAACTTATACAGGTACAATTCGAGACCGCGCAGCTCACATATCTCCCCAGCGGAAAGCCCGAGACGGCATTTTCCCCGGAATGGTACGGGATGGGCCCACATATAGGCGCACCCAGGACTTATGCGACAAGTCCGATTCCCCACAGAGTTATTATCATCAACCCAGGTATGATTTCTATCCTATGGCTGGCGAGCCCTTTCACGCAAGTTTAATGGACTATAATCGACCCGACCGGAAGTCTACCAGGTCTTAATTGACTTGGTAGCAACTCTGACTCTCGCCTTGTCCAAGCCTCAGTCAGAGTGGGGGCTCTGTAGACACCCAAATTTTGACCGCCAGGTGTCTATAGCAGTTTCCAAAAAATACCCGATGATGATCGGACGCTAACATGCTCTAACGCGCTCGGATACGGGCTCGAAATCAATAATGTCCGACATGGGCTTTTAACGGGATACAAATCTCACAAAACCAACCTCAAAACCAGGCCCAGTGGGTCGTTCCGAGCAAAATAAGATTAATTTGGGTCAAAACCGACACCAGAGATAAAACTTGTCTTTTAGCGACCGGGTCAAAACCCGATCAAGACGAACTCGACACACGAAAAACGACCTGATACATCCTCAAAAGTGGCACCCAAATTCAAAAAACCAAAATCAATCAAGATCAAATCAAGGCCAATCATTCCTAAAATGGCACGTCCTAATTGATCCACTCGGTCGAGTGGATTGACCCACTCGATCGAGTGGAGCCTCAAAAAAACAGTCCAGATTCATTTGCCAGGGCACTCGACCGAGTGCACTAGGGCCACTCGGTCGAGTGACCCTATGTCCCAAAAGCACGACCAAGCCTTGATTCAACCATCAACTAACAACTATCAACTATGAACATACAACTTTTTCAATCATAATTTCAGCCAACTTTACACATCCAAACCCTCTCATTTTCAGCCATAATCCAACCCTCATGCATCGTCACGCTTATACACACTTCGAGAGCAAAAATCGTTAAAATCCGTCTCCATACAAAACCTCATACACACACACCATCAACTCCTCCTACGTATCTCGACGATTCCCGCGCCATTGCCGCCATTTGACGAACCGTATCCCGAGAAGCAAGAGCATGTAGGTTGAGGGTGTAACAATTCAACACCGACTTCTCCTTCTTCTCTTTCTTTTCGTTCTTTTATGTACATTTACGTTTATGTCTATGTATTATAATTAGTCGATAATAACGACATGACTACTAACATCTAACATTTACTTATCGTACACTAACATCTAACCGCTAACATTTATTTATCGCATCTAACAATCTAACATTTAATTTTCGTTATTTACATTTCGTCATAATATCACTACCGCGTATATATATATATTTACGTATTATCAAAATTCGGATTTAACTTGTTTAACTCCGACTATTGCCCAAAGTCCGTTTAATCCCTTTACGAGACGCAATAGTGGTGGCGCCCTTTCGAGGAGCACCGCCCTACGCACTCAAGGGTATAACGTGATCGTGATAGTACGTAGTTGAACGGGCTTAATTCCATTTCAAAGGATTGGTACAAAACCCGTTGACGCTAAATCGAGCATCGCATAATCCGTAAGGATTATTATAGATGACGTAACGCGGAGGGAATTAATTTTTTCCCGGTCCAATTTAAAACGATTTTTATGTCATCTTTTCTAAAATCTCCGATAATGGTCTCGTAATCATAATATACACATTATGAGTACCTAAGATCGAATTACATATAAATCGTGCCATATTTATATGTGATTTGATTTATTATCGATTTTAAAACACATATAACAAGACGAGTTATTCCTCGCACAGATGCCACTCGACCGAGTACATAAGCTACTCGATCGAGTAGCGCGCACCTTAAAAAACGGGCAGTAGCTAATTTAAAGACACACTCGACCGAGTCATGCCATGACTCGACCGAGTGGGTCCTATAGCCCAGAAATCCGAGAGCTTTAATGCAACATTCGAGCCTCGCTTTTTTTTACGACTTAGTCGACACGTGTAAAGCCAATCACGTGAATTGTTTTTTCAAAATACATGCATATCATTGCACGTAAACAACTTTGATCGACGGTCTCACTTTTAATCACGCGTTGACAACTCCTTAGTTGTATCCGACGTATGATTAATTTAGACTCCAATTTCTCGATATGATAAGTTGGGACAAGGCATCGGGATTTGGGATCGGGCTAGCACCACGCCTAGGTCCTATATCTCCGTCCTTCGATTAATACATAAAATAATATGTATTTAATTGAAGTTCGTCCATTTACACGATTCACGATCTAGTTTATACACGGGTCCGTTTCTAACTATTGCTTATCATTTTGGCTATATATATTTCGATTATTCTACTTTTATTGCTCGTTGTATTGTGAATTCCGGGTTGTATTCCGCCCGTGTAATTTGTAACCGATTTATTATTGCTTTGCTTTATTTATTTACGTTTTACCGTTTATAAATGAACCCTCGCATGCTAAATCACTTCGACAATAAATTAGATGCATTAAAATGATGTAGCTCACATTTAATTCACATGCTTAGCTAAAACACTATTTGCATATCATTTTACCGAATCACTAACGCACATATTAGAAATTCAAACGATGTCTTAGTAGAGGCCGCTATGTGCGGGCGGGGTTGGGTGTCCTTAGTGGGCTTCCCAACACGTACCCTCACCCCTTACTCAGAACCTCGGTTTCCGGATGCCCGAAACCGTTGGCGCACGAGAGTCATTCAATACACGATAACCGGTAGTGACGGTATCGGTATCGCAATGCAAAGGAACTAGCCCAATAAACTCTAAAACCGAAATGGGCCATACTTTGTGTATGGTCCATAGCGATATAGAGTGGGCTCGAACGGTTCCGAATAACCACAAAATTCGGTGGCGACTCCATTTCGACTTAAATTTCAATTCGATCCATTCTCATATGGAGGTGCATTCGCTTACCCAAACCCGCGCGTGGCCGCGTCGGGGTGGACCTACGTCATGTCCACAACTACTAGGGATGAATCTCCGTGCACTCTTAGGTTCTTAACTCCTAGAGTTATGGCGGCTTTTAATCCTATTAGGCAGGCTTCGTATTCGGCCGCGTTGTTGGTAACCGGAAAGTCTAGTTTGACTGATATGGGTATGTGAACGCCTATTTGGGATATCAAGAGTATTCCTACGCCATACCTCCTCACGCTCGAGGCACCAACAAAATATAGATCCCATGATTCGCTTTTGGCGAACAAGATGTCCTCGTTGGGGAAGGACCAGGTGTCGGTCGCGGACGTTTCCTCTACTGGGTTTTTGGCTAGGAAATTGGCTACGGCTTTTCCTTTAATGACCTTAAGGGGTGTGTATGTTAATTCGAATTCTGCCAACATAAGGGTCCATCAGGCTAATCGTCCGTTGAGGACAGGTTTCTCGAAGATGTATTTGATGGAATCCTTTTTTGAGTGTAGTGCCGGAGTTTTTTGGTTGACCATACTAGGGCAAGGCAGGTTCTTTCTAGGGGCGTGTATTTTGTTTCGGACTCGAGGAATTTTTTTGCTAATGTAGTAGATAGCTCTCTCTTCCTTGTCAATGGTTTGCGCTAGCATTGCTCCCATAGAGGTTTCGGTTACGGTGAGATAGAGGGAAAAGGGTTGTCCCTTTTTGGGAGGCATTAATACTGGGGGTTGTGCTAATATCTCTTTTACCTTGTCAAAGGCTCTTTGGCATTAATCATCCCAGTTGGTGGGTTCGGTTATTTTGAGCTTTTTGAACATGGGTTCACAAACCATGGTTATTTTGGCGATGAAACGGCTGATGTATTAGACCTTCCCTAGAAATCCTCTGATCTCCTTTTCGTTTGAGGGTGCGGGCATGTCTAGCAAGGCTTTTATCTTGGATAGGTCTATCTCGATTCCTCGCTGGCTCACTACGTGACCTAAAAGTTTCCCAGATGTAACTCCGAAGGCGCATTTTTGTGGGTTAAGCCTCATATTATATTGGCGTTAGCGTTTGAAAAAATTTTCAAGGGCTGGGACGTGCCCTTCTCGGTTTTGGAATTTGACTATCATATCGTCTACATATAACTCGATTTCTATGTGCATCATATCGTGTAAAAGTGTGGTTGCGGTTCTTTGGTAGGTTGCCCCGGCATTCTTAAGTCCGAATGGCATTACTGAGTAACAATAGGTTCCCCAAGGCGTGGTGAAGGCTGTTTTAGACATGTCCTCTTGGCCATTTTTATTTGGTTGTACCCGGCGTACCCGTCCATGAAGGAGAGCAGGACGTGGTCGGCAGTATTATTTACCAGGATATCTATGTGAGGTAAGGGAAAGTCATCTTTTGGGCTGGCTGATGGGAAGGATTTGTCGTGGAATCCCAACCGTCAATAATATAACCGGCTATTCCTACGGTAGATAGGGCAAGTCGGGTCGAATCCACGGGGACGGTAATGTATAGCCTAGACTAAGGTCGCCTAAATACGAGACTAAGTCAACGAACTAAACTAGAGAATGATAAGAAGGGGAGAAGATTAGACTATGACTAAGGAGAACAACTAGGGAAACGGGCTAGGATTAGGTCGGGATCAAAGGGGTAACGGAATGGTCGAGGGAGGACTAGAGTGAAGGAGGTAGTAGGGTAATCTAGGTTGGTCCGGGCTCTCGCAACTTAGACCCACCTAGAGGTTCATCCTATAACCCATCTCGGTGACACACATGACAAACGGGGTTCTAACATGCTATAGTGGCCTAGGTCAAATCCGGGCTTTCGCTACTTAGACCGACCTAGGGGTCGTCCTCACCGGGCTCTCGCAACTTAGTGAGGGAACCAAACCCACAAACAAACTATCACCCACAAGAGAAAGGCAAGAAGAACAAGTATTTGCAATTACTAGTCAATCAAGCATTTCAACAAACATGTGATATGCACCAAACCAAGAGGAAACCCAAATCTTCCACCAACAATCTCCAACAATCCCTTAATCACCCAATTAACACCCTAATCACCTTACTAACCCTAGCAAGAACACTACTCAAACATAATCATACTACAACTAACACTAACAAGGAGAATCATCATAAACATCAAAACAAACATAAACAAACTAGTGAAAACTATTAACTACAATCAAAGATTGAAACTTGAATAACATAAAAAGGGATTAAGAAGAAAAGGAAGAGGAGTATACCATACTAGTGAAGAAGAAAGAACAAAACTTGCATTAATGAAGAAAACCCAAAACAAACATCCAAGGTTGTCAAGCTTGGTGAAGATCTTGAAAAATTCCCTTAATACAAGGCTAGTCTATGATTAAGGACTAATTACCGACTAATCTACACTAATCTAATCTAATCTAACCTAAAGTAGTCTAGGGTTTTTTTATCTAATGAAGTCCATCCCCTTTACATAACAAGGGAAGGGTATATATAGGGTTTAAGAATGAAAGGAGAAGAAAGAAAGCAAAGCACGGCAGCAGCACGCCCGTCCCGGCCGAGACGGGATGGTCCCGGTCGGGACGAGGTCGGTCCCGGTCGGGACGCTACCTTCCCGATCGGGATGGGCCCTGGTCAGTAGCCTCCTTGTTTGTGCACCTCATCCCGAACGGGATGAGCCTTGTAGGCCTCCATTATGATCTTTTTGGTCCCTCCTTGGTTCTCATGGGCTTCTCACCGATTCTCGGGACTCGGGATCGGGTCGCGGAGGCTCGGGATTGGGTCCCAAGGTCTCGGGGTCGACTCCAAGGCATCGAGTGATCGTTCCTTTACTCCGTTGGCTCCAAAATGTGTATGTATCGAGTCGGAATCGCTCCAACTCTTCCAATTCGGTCTCGGGAACCTGAAACGAACTAAAGGAAGCATAAGAAGCCCCTAAACCGCTCCCAAGGAGCGATTCTACAAGGAAAATGGGACCAAAACACTACGAAATAGGCACTACAAATGACACTTATCAACGGCTTTGTTAAGGTCTCGGAAATCTACACTGACTCGGATCCTCCCGTCCTTTTTGGGGACGGGGACTACGTTGACTACCAAGTCGGAGTATTCGAAAACATGTATGAATTCGGTTTAAAATTTTTTATCTACCTCTTCTTTGACCTTAAGGGCCCATTCGGGTCGCATGCGGCGCATCTTTTGTTTTACTGGTTTAAACTCGGGTTTGATTAGGATTCGGTGGTAAGCGAAGTCTCGGTCTATGCCTGGCATGTCCTTGTACGACCAGGCGAAGACGTCTTTGTATTGTGTGAGTAAGCTTATGAGTTTTTCCCTTTCAGCAGGATCTGAGGTTCCTATTTTGAGGATTTTGGCTTCTAGGGAAGTTCCAATGTTTATGGATTCGGTGTCTTCGATTACTGGGGCCCCTAACTCTTCCCTGGCTAATTCTCTCATGGTTTCCGGCGGGAGGTAAGTGTTGTAAGAATCAACATGATCATTTTTGTTTTGTTCGCTATCGATAATGGCATTGCATGTTAAATGCGATGAGTCATAAGCGAAAGTATTTTTATTAGTTAAATCAAACATGTCGAGGACTTTTGATAAGGAGACCCTCTGTTCGTTTGGCAGAGATAACATTATTGGGATTTCCAGGACAGGCCCGGTTCATCCTGAACGGACACGAACGTAGGTGGGAGACAAACAATACTAGACTCTTGGCTCGTTTCAGAATCAGATTCCCACTCAGACTCGGTCTCTGTTTCGGATTCGGACTCGGACTCCTTGAACATCCTCCTTTCTCCTGTAGTCTGCTTGAACCTCCTACCATTCTTGTTGACCCATGTGACAGACTTCCTCCACTCTCTACCTTCTTGGTTTTTGTCGGTATTGACAATAAGGGAGATGGGGTCAAATTGCTTGTCGATCATGATCATATTGACCAGCTCATTGGGGTTTACGGGGACGAAGTGTTCTTCCCCGAGTAAGAGATTGTTGGCTAGGCCATCCATGCAAGGTGCGGGTTTGGGTTTTGAGGAGTTTAGCGCGGTTTCTGGGATGAAGTAACAGTCTTGAAATATTTCTATCCCGGGGTGTCGTACGCCTTTGATGTTGGTTGGTTCGGAAAATCCCATATAAGGTTTGTTGTCACCTTCCTTTACGAAGCATCCATTTAGGGTTAGGTCATATGGCGGAATTTGGATGCCTTCTGTTTTACGTGTGCACATGATAGCCATGCGCTCACGTATTTCATTTTCGGTTGCGGGGTACCCGAAACCTATTGTGTGGGTTTGTCCAATGGGATCTCGGAGTTTGCTTGCGGTGCTAGGGTTCTTTTCTAGTGATAACCCTGGGAGGTGCCCTTGTTGCTTTATTACGAAGTTAATGGCTAGGTTTGAGTACTGATCAAAGTCGAATGAGGCTAAGTCTTGTTCTAATAGGTTTACTACATGGAATCCCCTTAACTCAGTATCGACGTCTTCCGTAACTTGCGAGGTAGTGCCTTTTTCTATAAAGGCTTTCATGGGGGAGGCATGGATGGTGATTATTTCACCGTTTAGGGGAACCTTCACCTTTTGGTGTAGGGTGGATGGTAAAGCTTTGAGGGCGTCAATCCAAGGTCGCCCTAGAATCATGTTATAGGAACTGGTTTAAACGTCAAAGACTTGAAAATCCATTTTCCTCTCTATGGGCCCTACGAGGGTGTTAACGGTCGCCACTTCCGTGACCGGGCGCCGTGTATCGTCATAAGCGCGTACTCCGGATTTAGTGGGTATGAAGTCGATGTTTGACGTTCCTAGAGCGCGGGCGGTTTTGAGGGGGATTACGTTTACGGAGGAACCGTCATCCACAAGGGTCTGTTCATTCTCCGTAGGGCCTGGACTAGAGCCATACGGTGGTTATAGGAGCTTGCTATGAGTTGCCATATATATGGAAAGATCGGTTTTGGCTTTTTGCAGTTGTTTGACTATTTGCACTTCGGGGGTAGTGATAGGGGTTTCGTCAGTGGTAGTGGTGTTTTCAGGAGTATGGTTGGTGATTGGTATGTCAGAGGTGACATTTTGGTAAGGTCGTCCAGATCTGGTGACGTGGCTCACATCTTGGATTTGGGTGGTAGTCGGGAGAATCATGATTATTGGCTCGTGGATATAGACATCGTCGTCATTGTCTGCCCACACCTCATGGATGTCATGATCACGTTGGTATTGTTCATAATTGATTGTGCAGAACTGGATGTGTGGTGGATTTTTGAGAGGGGGAAGGTTCCTTCCTCGATTAGGTTTTGGATGGCCTGTTTTAGTTTGGTGCAGGATTGAGTTTTGTGACCAGGTCCTTAGTGAAAGGAGCAGAAGGCTTTGGGATCCCACGATTTGCTTCTTTATCCTAAGGGGGTTTCGGGTGTTGGCTCTAGAGGAGATAGTACACCATATCGGATGGCAAGGGCTACAGCTTCGTCATATGGGATATCTAAGTTGACAAACTCTCGTGAGGTTTTCTTCTTTTGGGGGGCCCTATTCTTATTCACTTGGATTGATGGAGGGTTTCGGGTTTTGACCGCGAGGGAGTCCATCCGCTTGTTAAGGTTATGGATAGAGGCCTCGATGTCGGTTATGGAGTTGATCAGGTTGCAAACCATACGAGTTAAATCTTTGACGCTAAAGTTTGGGACGATAGTCATGATGGAGGATGATTTCTGCAAGATAACGTCGGAGGTCAGGTAGGATCCGTCGGATGAGTTAGAGGTTCGAGGAATGCTCTTGACCGAGCGACGCGGAAATGAGACCCTTGATTCGCACGTGTTTTCGGTAATCATTTCGGGGACTCAGGTGCTTTAGACTCTTAGTGTATTCGGCGGAGCGCCTAATGAATCTATGTCTCTAAAGCAAGACGATCTGACACAAATCTCGGAGATGAGATTTTAAGAGGACTTCTCGGGATGAGATGACCCAAAATGTAAGACCTCGAGTAGAGGTGACTCTAGTAACTTGCACACACAGTTAATCACACGGCTGTACTACGTAATAAATTGATCGCGATCCCGGCTCAGGCTCAGAGAGTTTAGATTTTTTTTTGAAATGGAAGGTTTTTGAAAATAAACTTATTTTTTGAAAACGAGAATTTGCAAAATCGTTGCTACGATGGCTTAGTGGCACCGTTCGTGATATGTGCAAAGCATTGCTATACGTTTGTCGGGTACTCGACGATAGCAAAAGCGTTCAGGGTGGTTTTGGAAAAAAAGAGCGCGGTTCTAATGGAACCGGTTTTGAAAACGATGAGGTCGTGTTCCTGCCGAAACTACTATTAATTAGTTAGCTCGGTGTTCGTGGCGTGGACGGTATTCGTGATGTCCGTGATGGTGTTTCGAAAAGTGTGACTAAATCCTTGTTACGGGATTTAGGTAGTGAATAGCGTTTTTTAAGGGTGTAACCGTTTTAGGTTCCTTAACTTCATTGATTGAAGTTTCGGTTGTATCGACGGTATGTGCAAAAACTCTTTTCTTTTTTTTTGAAAATAAAATGTGACCGTTCAAGGTACCTCGACCCCATTAATCGGGAGTTTTGGCGGTATTAACGGTATTTGTTGTTGGCGGGTTTTATTTTGGCCAAGGTGATGGTGCTTGTAAAAGAGTTTTTTGAAGGATCTGTCGTGATGACATTTTTTTCTTTTGAAAAAAAGGGTTTTCAAAAAAATTATTTTAGATCGGTCGGAACATCGGCGTTGGAACGAGCAGTTTTTTTGGAAAGAGAGATGATTGACCCCCTTTTTTTCGAAAACGGAGTTGGGTGCGGTTGAATATGTTGTCGTGGTTGAATCTAGATTTTAGTGTTTTATTCGGGTTGTTCAAACACGCTACACATAACTAGGAATGCATACACTCATGCATGATGCAGACACGGGTAGGTTAGGGTAGGCTACCGCCCACGAATAGCCCTTGCTTAGGTGGCGACAATTCACCCGAGGGGGTGAGTGTTGTACCGTCTTTTTGGACTATTCGCTTGGTTTATCCGCTGGATGCGCGTTAAGCGGCCAGAGCGTCAACCGAGGATCTCCCCGCGTGTCCTTGAGGATCTTACCGCGAAGAGGTCGATTAGTCCTGATATCGGTTAGGGTGAGCTTTTTAGGGCCAAACCTTGTAGTGACCACAACAGGAAACTAGGAAACGAGCTTCACCGACCTCGTTCAAGTTACACCACCGCTGGAAACTTGTTTCCAAATCCCCAACGGAGTCGCCAAACTGTGGACGTCCGTCCGCACCGCCCGGCGTTTCGCGCCCGCCTGCGTGGTACCGACCCGGTTTTGATCGCGGCGGCCACCCACGCGCCCCCCTCCCGGTCGAGGGCCGGTCCGATCTCGCGTTCGGGGCGATGTGTCGGACTTCTATTCGGATGACGATTCGGACTTGTAATAAACGGGCGCAGGCGCCCGTGTTTCCGTTGGAATCGATCGAGTCGTGGTTGTAAATGTTTAAAGGCCGATATGTTTTGTAAGGCGACCTTTTTAGTGAACTGAATTTGTTGCCGATTTGTGGAGTCGCCACCGAGTTAATTATGGGGACTCGGAAACCGTTCAAGTCAACTTTGAACCTTAGCCGGCTCAAAGCTGAGTGGCACGGGACCTAAAGATAAAGACTTGTACCCTTAAGCACTCCATGCCTGGAATGACTCTCATTGCATAGGGTTTCAGACATCCATAAACCGTCGACAATATTGGGAAGCCGATGTTCGCTAGACATCGACACCCAATCTCGCCCGCACAATAGCGGCCTCTACTAATCAATCGGTGGGATGATAACTTCGTTTACTTGTTGTGGCGGAAGTACTGTAAAATCCATTGTTTTAACCCTATGTTTAGCTACGTCGGTTGTTTAAGGGCAAGTAAGTTTTGTCATCGAAGTAGTTATGTTTACATTCTTTGCATGCTATTTCACGTGACAGGCAGACCATGAAAAGATGCACATAGGAGAATAGAGAGTACTAATATTATAGGTATTAGCAAGTCAGTTTTAACGTGATAATACGTATATTAGTCATTCTCGTGCTATACCTTACCTGGTATTCTGCTTAAGATGTGTCGGTCTGGCGAATGTAAGGTCATGCGATTATAAGGTCATAAAAACAATAAATCAAACGAAAAACTTTAAATGCGAATGTAAGTAAATCACATCGTGAGGAGTTGCACCCTCGGAGTATACGCTAAACCGGACTCGATGCATGGATAGTAGAGAACGGATCTCGGAACTACTCGGGTCTATTTAGAATGTTTTAGTGTTTATGATTGAAGTTGGGACGTTACGTGTTTTAGTAAGTGTCGTGGACCTAGTGTCCACATTTGATATTATCGTACTGTATTATAATAAAGGTACGAGAATATAAAGTTTTGTTTAGACGACAACCTAGTGATGATTCGACTTCAAAGGCGGATCCTCCTAGCTTTCCCAGTGATTTCTGCAGAGTTCCCTCACCCCGTGGCCCTTCCTGCGGCTAATCCGGCAGAGATCCGCTACTACTTGCTAGTTCTGCGGCTAATCCGGCAGAACTCCATTAGACTCGGAGTAGCTAGTCGATCACAGGCACCTCGGTATCTAGTGGGGTGCTCGAAGGTGAGGAGTGGCGTCGATTTCACTTTCGGGACTATGATCGAGTGGATCGTTTGCTTTGGGCGTCGGAGTGCGAGCCCAAGCGAGATACTCATAACGAGTCAAAGAGTCGAGCCCAAGCGAGATACTCTTAACGAGTCAAAGAGAGAAGGGAAGATGTATTGTGTGTTGAATGCAGGAGTGGAGGGGGGTGGGGGGGTTATTTATAGGTGTTTTCGGCTCTCATCGCCCGGATGGACGCCTGAGTCCAGGCGCACCAGAACTCAGGCGCATGGGTTTAGGCGTGTGAAACCTGAGGCGCGCAAGGTGAGGCGCTCTGGATTTTGAAGATACGATTTTGATACTTTCCAAAATCGAGAGGTGCGCGTATTATACATGTCTTGGGGATTAAGGCTCCCTCGCCTTGACTTAGCGCCATTGCGCCTAGTGGGCCTCGGGCGCGCCTCCCGATGTTCGCTTGGCGCGGTGCTGGCTCGGTTAGTATTTCGGGATCGATTCGGAGTCCTGGTGTCAGAATTGACTCTAATTAGTGTCTATGTGACAGTAATGACACGACTAAGGTTGATTTTATTTTAATTTTTCCGAGTAATTATTTGATCCGTTCTACAGAAAAACTATCTAAAACATCGCGAACCCGTGTCGCGTTGCTGTTCGATCGTCATCGGGTGTTTGTTCGGCACTTCTGCTGGCACCAGGTCCAAATCTGGGTGTCTACAGTACGTTACACCTCCTGTTGTCGCACCCCCGGGCTTCTCATAAGGGTTGGGCTTGACTTTTTGCCAAAAGGCCAATTTCCTAGGGCGACGGATCACCTCCGGATGCCGAGCCAGGGGTAAAATCCGACTTTTGCGCCCAAAGGAGGGACCTTTTCAGAATCCGACGTACAACAAGGCGGTATCGGAACTTCAAGCGACGGCCAAAGAATTTCCTTGTCTTCACTGCTGCACCCCTCTTCAAAACTAGGTCAAACCTCCAAGTCATATTTGGAAGAAAAGAAGTGACGGAATGAAGGGGTGGAAGTTTATAAGTTTCCCTTTTATACTCCAAGGGAAAACAGTTGGAGAGTTATTACCCCAACTATCCTAAAGATGGGTGACAAGTGTCGAAAACGAACGCAACCCAAAAGATTTCCTTTGCCTCCATGATGATTACTAATGCAGACAATCGAGTGCCTCGAGCACACCAAAAGACTGCAGAGAAGTAAGCCCGACAAGACATCCCAAGTCTTGGGAAAGGGCGAAAAGCACATAGAACGAGGATGAGGCTCACCCTCTCAGACTAGACGCAGGAGCGGGCATGATGACGTCTTCCACCATTTCACCAGTAGGACGACTTCGATCCCAGTGCGTCTCTTCGGTGGCCGATAGGAAACTCGTACCTCCCGGCCACCGAGGAGAAATTGATGACGCCGGTATCACTGCCACCCCTCGGCCTGAGTCAACCCCGTGTCCAGGACAAGTCTGGATAATCCCGCTGGGGGCTCATCCAGACCCTTGGCTAAAGGACTCGGACTGAAAGAGCCGAGGCCACTAGCGCTATCATCAGAGCTACCGAGGTTGGCCTCAGTCGGGCCTCTAGGCCCCTAAGCTGAGGGGCTCGGTGGACTTGCGAGTATCAGTGCCTCGCCAACCGGGGCAGGAAGCCGGGCCAGCTGATAAGTGTAGTTTGTAGTGCCTAATTGTTGTGTTTTGGTCCCATTTTCCTTGTGGAATTGCTCCTTGGGAGCGGTTTATGGGCTTCTTATACTTCCTCTAACTCGTTTCAAGTTCCCGAGACCATCCACAAAGAGTTGGAGCGATTCCGACTCAATACATACACTTTTTGGAGCCAACGAGATAAAGGAACGATGACTCGATGCCTTGGAATCGACCCCGAGACCTTGGGACCCAATCCCGAGCCTCCGAGACCCGATCCTGAGTCCCGAGAATCGGCGAGAAACCCATGAGAGGCAAGGAGGGACCAAAAAGCTCTTAAGGGAGGCCTACAAGACACATCCCGGTCGGGAAGGCCTCATCCTGTCCGGGATGGGGTGCACATTTAGAGGTGCTACTGTGAGGAGCCCGTCCCGGCCGAGATCAGGCCGTCTCGGTCGGGACCACGCCATCCCGGGCGGGACCAAACCGTCCCGGGCGGGACGAAGAGCTGGCAGCACGCATCAACTTATTTCTTCCTCCTTCATTCTTGTACCCATATATATACTTCCCTCTTGTATTGTTAACACATCTTAGGATACATTAGACTCTCTTAAGCCTTCAAAACCCTAGATTAGTTCTCCACACATTAATCTTAATCTTCCTTTAATCTTTAGTTAATCTAGTTTAATTAGTTCTTGTATTAAGAAGTTCTTGAAGATTTCTCCAAGCTTGACATCCTTGGGGTTTATTTAGGTTCTTATTTATACAATATTGCATCTTTTCATCTTCTTGTTGTTGGTATAATCTTCCTTTCTCTTGTTTATTGTTATTTATTCAAGTTTCAATCTCTACATATTGTTATTGTTATTCTTTGTTCATTATGGATGTTTGGATGTTTGTTTTGTTTTCCTTTTTTTATGTTAGTTCAATCATGATAATGAGTGAGTAGATTACTTGTGGGGTTAGTAGGGGGATTAAGGGTAGATTATGGGTGAATAGGGTTTGTTTAAGGGAAAAGGGTGAACCTTTGTTGTTAGTCACATATTAGGCACTCTATGTGTTTGTTGATATGCTTGTGTGAGTTGTAGTGGCCATGCTTCCCATACTTGTGTTCATCTTCTCATTGCTTGTCTATTATGTGGATCTGTTGAGAATTGTCTTTGTCACGAGAGTGCGGACATTGGTCTACGTAGCGAGAGCCCGGACCAACCTCGACATCGGTCTACGTAGCGAGAGCCCGGACCGACTCTAGCACTAGGAGACACCTATACCCTTGACCACCCAATTGCCCATCTACACTTATGAACCCGACCTACCCCACTTCCTTCCATATTTGATCTCAACTTCTTATTTAGTCATCGTTTCTTCTAGTTTACTAGTTAGTTCGATCATAGTCATCCCATCTTAGCATTGTTTCAGATAGTCATTGTTAGTCCACTTTCTTCATCTCCAACCATCATAGTTTACCATTCATTGCTTTCCTTGTGTTTGTTTGGTGATTTAGTCTTGTTTTTAGGCCAACCTAGTCTAGACTTTATCATACCGTCCCCGTGAATATCGACCCTACTTGCCCTAGCTACCCACTAGGAATAGTCGGTTTATTATTGACGGTGGGGACGTGACAAATCGCTACCATCAATTTGGCGCCGTTGCCGGGGACGGTGCATTGTTTAGACTTAGTTTGCTTATAGCTAGACTTAGTTACCCTTCTTTGTGCTCTTCTATCATCTCTTGTGCATATTTTCTAGATTTTTCTTGTTTCCTTAGTTTTATTTCTTTCTTTTCTCTTTGTCTCTAGTTGTGCTTGATTATTGTCGTTGCCTAGTGCCTATAAAGCACTAGGTGTTCTCACGTTTGTTCTAGTGTGTAGTGTATGCCTAGGAGAGGAGGCGATTTCTTTCTCTTCAATCCAGAGCCGGAGAGACTCTTTAGAGCCTTTCGCCAACGGACGATTGATCGGGTTAGACACTCTCAACCGGGTACTAGCAATACTCATCAAGAGCAAGCTCAAGGATCCGACTTTAGCGAGTCACCTCGAGAGACGGCCGGAGGGACCTTCATCAATCCCTTCGGTAATTCTTCTCCTAGTTCCCCCTCTTCATCTACATCAACACCGTCTACACCACCGTCTCCCTTACATCCAATTATGCCTAAGTTTTCTTCTCACTCAACCTTCACGGAGGACGTTTTGCCGGGTCCTACCACTTTACCGGAGGCATATACCGGGAATTTTGTGGCGAAAACGCAATTTATCCAATTGGTCGAGAGAAGTCAATTTAGTGGGTTACCAACCGAAGATCCTCATCAACACATGGAAACCTTTTCGGACTATTGTGACGGTATTTCTCAAACGGGAATAACTCAAGACCAAATCCGGTGGGTATTATTTCCTTTCTCTCTTATTGGCAAGGCGAAGCAATGGTTCAAGGGGTTGGACAAAGCAAGTCTCGGTATTGATACTTGGAAGAAGCTAGCCTTAGCTTTTTACCAACAATTCTATCCCCCGGAGAAGACAAATCTATTGAGAGCCTCTATCACGGGATTCCAACAACGTGATGAAGAAAGCCTTTATGAATCGTGGGAAAGATTCAAAGCCTTGATCCGCTCTTGTCCACACCATGGTCTATCACAATGGTTCCTTGTGCAACAATTTTGGAACGGGTTATATGAAGACTCAAGGGCCATACTCAACATGGGATCTAATGGTAGGTTTACCGAAGTGGATGATGACCAAACTTGGTCAAGAATCGAGGAGATGGCAATTCATAATTCACAATACTCAAGGCCTAGGAAGGCAAATCGAGGAGGTAGGCACGAGATCGATGCTATCACTCAATTAAGCATTGACCTTGGGGCTCAACTAAGAACTCACATGGAGACCATTGACAAAAAGCTCCAAAGCCACCTCACCCAAGTCCAAGGCACTAGTTCCTCCCACCATCAACCGATTCAAGAAGTGAATGCTTTGGGATTTGCACCTCCTTTGCCTTATTATGGGATGTGTGATACTTGTGGAATCGTTGGTCATGATCCTATGCATTGTCGAGGAAGCGTTGAGCAAGTGAACGTCTTTCAAGCTTTCAAGCAAGGTGCCTCCTATTCTAATCAATACCAAGCTTCCAATCAAGTCCCTCAACAACAATCTATGCAACCTCGTCCCTATGTTCCACCTCCCTTAAGGGACAACATTCAAGGTTATCAAGGTTATATGGGTAATCCAAGACCCTTCAACAACTTCAAGCAAAATAGCCAAGGTACCTTCCACAACAACAATCAAGGGTTCCAACAAGGAAACTTCAATCAAGGTGGTTTCCGAGGAAACCAAGGCTTTCAAGGGCAACAAAACCACAACCAAGGGTTTCAAGATCACAATCAAGGCCTTAATCAAGGCAATTCTCATGGGTTCCAAGGGAACCGTCAACAACAAGCAACACAAGGTAATCAACAACAAAGCAAGCCTAGGAGCCGGTCTCCTATTCATGACTATGGTACTCCATTAGCCCTCACCCACACTCCGCATAATCCATCATCTCCACCTCGATAATTCGACATTCAAAAGACTATGACGGATGTGCAAAAGAGTACTCAAGATTTGCAAAAAAGTCAAATGGAGATGTCAAGAATCCAACAAGAGCTCTTCACTTATATTCAAGGGGAAAGCGCGGTAAGAGACACCCGTATGAAGATGCTTGAGACTCAAGTATCTCAACTTGCTTCGGGGAGCTCCTCAAGACAAAAGGGGCAACTACCTTCTCAAGGTGAAACACCGACATTTGAGCATGTAAATGCTATCACCACAAGGAGAGGTACATCTTATGACTCCCCTTCATTCCCTAGTGAGCAAGAGCCAATGCAAGAACCGACAAAGAAAATGGCATCTCCAACTCAAGAAAGCTCAAGCTTTGATAATCCAATGGAGGAACAAGTCTTATGGGAGATCGAAAAACCCATTGAAGACAAGCCTTCCCCACTTCAAGCACAAGAAAAGGGTAAAGGGAAAGTGTCAAGTGTGGAGTCCACCCCTATTGAGCAAAACAAGGTTCAAATCAAGTTGCCTTTCCCAACAAGGCAAATGAAGACTAAGGTGGACGTCCAATTTGACAAATTCCTAGACATTATGAAGAAATTGGATGTTAATGTCCCATTCACCGAGTTACTTACCCAAGTCCCGGCATATGGAAGATTCATGCGGGATATCCTAAATAGGAAGAGATCCATCGACAAGGAAGAGACAATAGCATTCACGAGGATGGTGAGCGAGCTTATTCAAGGTTCCACGCTTCCGAAGTTGAAGGATCCGGGTAGTTTCTCGATCCCGTGCACCATAGGCAACTTTATGATCAAGAATGCGTTATGTGAATTGGGCGCGAGTGTGAGCATCATTCCCTATTCTATTTGTTGCCGACTCGGGATGAAGGAATTGAAATGTACGTCCATTACACTCCAAATGGCCGATAAATCATTCAATCGACCATTAGGGATGTTAGAGGACGTACCGGTACGAATCAGGAAATTCTTCATTCCGGTCGATTTCATCGTGCTCGACATGCCGGAAGATGCCAACACTCCCATTATCCTTGGGCGCCCATTTCTACACACCGCTGGTGCTATGATCGACGTGAAGAACGGTAGGATCACCTTCGAGTTGGGGGAAGAAAAGTTAGTGTTTGACCTCCAAGGCAACACTTCGCCCACCAACGATGAGTCTTGCAATATGATCCAAGCCACGAAAGACATCGATCTAGGGGGTGAGCCGGGACAAAGCTTGAAGAAGTACTCTTATGTACTTGAGGATGATGACTCCGATTTGGAGGAGGATGAGTGCCCATATCATGGGCTTGATGACAAGTTGAAAAGCAAGGAGAAGGATGAGCCTCCCTTGGGGCCACATGAGGATCGGTGGACGTTCGGGTATATCCCGAAAGATCAAAAGTACAAGTTCAAGCCATTGAACTTGGAAGATCGGGATGCCCCGGGAACGTCGATGCAAGGTCATGAAGAACCTTGGTATGTGGATGCCTATATAACGAGCTTGATTGAAGACTTTGCTAGGGCCTTCGACTTGTTCCTTCGTGCCCTCGATGGAGATGGAATTGGTTTCAAGGTTATTGAAAAAGAATTGAGGAATGCACCATCATGGTTTGACGGAGTTCCACAAGAACCGTCCCATTGTATATATCTCTTTCTTGTAGTTAGTTTGAGTTTTGTGATATTCTTGTAATTTGGAATTTTTGTTGAGTGATGTGAGCGAGGGGATTCTAATGATTATTGTGAAGTTGTGTAGGATGATTGATGTTTGAAGATGATTATATGAGTTTTGGAGGTGAAGGCTTGAAGCGGTCTTGGGAGCGGTTCTATTATTGATTTTTGGGAGCTTTGATGAAGCTATGTGCTTAGGTGAATATTCGAAAATCAAGAGAAGCTCCACTTGTATCTCCTAAGATTAGCATCAAGTATTTCGTGCTCGGTCTTCTATTTTTCCGTCAAGTCTCGGCTCGGTGGGATTTTTATTGGAAGACGGGAGCTAGATGGTTGTTTTTGAGCTTGCAATAAGCTTTTGGGGACGGGATTTCGGATCCCGAGTTGTTATTTGTGGATTGGGAGGAAGGCTAGGTGAGTTCTTGAAAGGAAGCTTCAAAGGGCATCCCGGGCGAGAACGGGTTTTATTTGGGCGAGAAATGGTGTCATCTCGGGCGGGATGACAACTCTTCCCGGCCGAGACGATCCCATCTCGGTCGGGTTGATGTGGCACAAAAGCTCAGCTACTGTAGTACCATCCCGGGCGAGACGAGCTCGTCCCGGGCGAGACGAAGACCCATCCCGACCGAGACGAACCCTTCTCGGCCGAGACGAGCTGTTTATAGCAGTGCTTCGTTTTGTTTCCTCCTGCAGCCCGAACCCACCCAGTTTCATTAAGCCCGCCCCGCCCTTACTACTCCCCTCTCACACAATAATACCCAAACCCAACCCAACCCATTCCCATATCATACTAACTCATCTTCAACCTCCTTCATCTTCATAACACACAAAACCCCAATTTCAAAACCCCAAAACACCATAAATATACAAATACTCCACCAAATCTCATCAAATCACTTCCAAAACCACCCAAAATCAGTTTCTATCACATTAATACCTATCCTAGACCCATGTTCTACCATTTAAATCACCAAAAACGAAAAAAAAATCGAGTTTTTATCACCATTTTTTCCAAAATCCGAGTTTGAGGTTTTGGTTTCAAACTCGATTTAGCTTGTTGGAGTTGGTGTTGGAAGCTTATTACACCATTTTTAAGCTTCTATTGTGTGTTTTTGTGGGTTCTAGCTAGTGTTTTTGGGTAAAAATCCGAGTTTGGGTGTTCACCATTTTTGAAGCTTCTTCATCATTAATGGCTCCAAAGAAAAGAGGGAATGTGGTAGGAAGCAAGAAAAGGAAGAGCGCTTCCACTTCTAGAGCCGAAATCGAGCCCGAGGTCGAGGTTGAAGAGCCGGAAATTCCTTGCCATCCGGATTTTCCTACCCTTGTCTTTGGTTCGGAATGGCAAAAGGAGCAATTCTACAAGCTCCTTGGTAAGCCTCTTGAGCCAACTCGTTTTATTTGAAAAATCATACTTAGGAAGCTTGGCATCGTTGAACAATGTAGACAATTGTTTGTGGGTATGGGGTTGGAATTATTATTTAATATGCATGAGCGGACCTACAAGCAACTCACCCTTGAGTTCTTTAGTAGCTTTGTTCTAAATACTAGAGTTGATCCACCCCGGGTTGCATTTCGGGTGAACAATGATGACTACAATTATACCCTCCCCGAATTTGGTGCTATTTTCGGTCTCCCCTCCGTGTCTAATTGTAACCCACCAGCCGGTTTTCGTGAAATTGATGTTTGGAAAAATATAACCGGTCTCACACTTGTTGACTTTCGACGGTTGTCTAGTCGTCATGTCCACCACCCGGTTTTGCGTTTTTGGCATCGATTGATTGCGGGTACGATATTTGGGAGACCCGAAATGAGCTCTTTCACGCAACAAGAATTAACCATACTCGGGGCCTATTTAAATCTTAAGAGTCAACCTAGGTTCACCCCCGACCTTTCCCTTGCCTTGGCTAAGCACTTTCTTAAGATAAGTAAGGCGGGGAAGAATGTGAGTGAGATTGTTCTCGGGGGGGCTCATAACACACATAGCTAAGGCGGTAGATGAGAATTTCCGCGAGGAAGACTTGATTCCCGTACCGGGGGATACTACCATAGATGAGGACCGTTTGACTAGGTTCCATAAATGGATCGCCTATGAGAGGGACCACAAGAGGTATCAATGGTTTACCTCGGGTCGGCCACACTTCACTTTGCCATGCCCTTGATGGTAAGGATTTGTCAAGTCCCTAACCGTCAATAAACTACCGATTACACCTAGTGGGTAGCTAGGGTAAGTCGGGATCGTATCCACGAGGACGGTATTGCAAGGCTTAGACTAGGTCGGCCTACAAACGAGACTAGGTCACCAAAACAAACACAAAGAAGCGAGGAGAAGAGATAGCTAGACTAATGATGAACTAACTATGAGAACTAACTAAACAAAGAAACTATAGAAATGATGACTAACTAAGACGATGAACTCAAATATGGAAGAAAGTGGGGTAGGTCGGGTTCATAGGAGTAGAAGGGTAACTGGGGTGATCAAGGGTATAGGCGTCTCCTAGTTACTAGAGTCGGTCCGGGCTCTCGCAACTTAGACCGATGTCAAGGTGGGTCCGGGCTCTCGCAACTTAGACCCTAGTCCGCGCTCTCGCGACTAAACTATTCTCAACATTTCCACAAAATAAGCAATCAATGAGAAGATGAACACAAGTATGGGAAGCATGACCACTACAACTCACACAAGCATATCAACAAACACATAGAGTGCCCACAATGTGACTAACAACAAAGATGTAACCTTTTCCCCTTAATCAACCCTAATCATCCATAATCTACCCCTAATCCCCCTACTAACCCCACAAAGAAACTACTCACTCATTATCATGAACAAACTAGCATTCACAAAAGAAACTAGAACAAACATCCAAACATTCATTATGAATAACAAGAACAATAACAATAACAACATAAAAAGATGGAAACAAGATTAAATAACTAAGAACAAGAGTAAGAAAGGTTATACCAACAATAGGATGAAGAAAAGATGAAAACTTGTATTAATGAGAAACCCAAATACAATCCCAAGGTTGTCAATCTTGGAACAATCTTCAAGAATCCCCTTAATCCAAGAACTAATTACAATGATTAGCTAAGAATTAAAGAGAGATTAAAACTAATGAGTGAGAGTAAATCTCGGGTTTTAGATGTTAATGGAGGCTTAAACTAGTCTAGGGTAAGATAAGATGTCTTAACATTACAAGAAGGGAGTATATAAATATGGGTACAAGAATGAAGGAGAAGAAAAGAAAACAATGCGGGTGAGCTGTAGCCCATCCCGACCGGGACGGATCATCCCGATCGGGAAGGGTTCTGTCATCCCGATCGGGAAGGGTTCAACCCAACCGGGAAGGACCCACAGTGGCGCTTCTAATCGTGCACCCCTTCCCGATCGGGAAGGCCACTATCCCGCCCGGGAAGGGTCTTGTATGCCTCCAATAAGAGCTCTAGGGTCCCTCCTTGTATCTCATGGGCTTCCCGTCGATCCTCGGGACTCGGGATTGGGTCTCGGAGGCTCGGGATTGGGTCCCAAGGTCTCGGGGTCGATTCCAAGGCCTCGAGTCATCGTTCCTTTATCTCGTCGGCTCCAAAATGTGTATGTATTGAGTCGGAATCACTCCAACTCTTCCAAATCGGTCTCGGGAACCTGAAACGGACTAAAGGAAGCATAAGAAGCCCATAAATCGCTCCCATGGAGCAATTCCACAAGGAAAATGGGACCAAAATATAGTAAAATAGGCGCTACAAACTACACTTATCAACTCCCCCACACTTAACCCTTACTCGCCCTCGAGTAAGCACAAACTAAATACTAAACTAGCCGAGTGGGTATTAGCGCACCCTACGCCCTTTCAAATCACGCGAGTGCACTTAGAGGAAAAGTGCACCCCGCAAGGCAAGTCGGGTCTTGCGACAAAACCGCGGATACAACCGGACACAAAACATACAAACAAACAAACACACAAACAAACACGTAATCGGTTGCACCCAAAACAAAAGAAATACCGCTTCCCTCTAAACGCTGTGAATGAAACACCGGTTTAGGACTCGAGGTAAGTGACAACGTTCCCAAGCTATCAATACAAACCAAGGTGGACTAAACCCTAATAGTATGACGATAAAGCAACAAAAATGTTGGTAACTTACCTAGGTCATCCTAACTTTCTAGAAACGTACTACGGGACGATCGGCGGAGTGGAAAAGTGAGGAACCACGGTGTTAGTCGACACTGTAGGTAGGTGAGACCCCGCCCCCTTTAGCGTGAGCCAAGAGGGTCGTCCCGTGTCCAAGACCGCCTAACTAGTCCAAGTAAAAAGGTGGGAAACATGCAAAATGAGGGAAGACCGACTAATGCCGCTATCATCCTTCCTCGGGACTCGGTCCTTTGGTAGGCTCTTCACGGCAAAAGTCGGAAAAAGGCTTATTTTTGTGGGGATTTCTATTTGTGAGACGGGTTTTCTTTTGGCATTTTCTTTCTTTTCGACATTTTGATTTGTTTGTTGCCATGCCATTTCTCTTTCTTCTTTTCTATTTTCTTTTCGGCTTTTGTGCCTTTTCTTTTTCTTCATTCTTTTCTTTCTTTCATTTCTTTCATTTTCTTTTCTTAGCCCTTTTGGCAAGATTTGGCATTTTTGGCATTTCCTTGTGTAACAAGAAAGAGAGAATTCAACATAATGCATTTTATTGTGTGGATATGTGTAGGAGGTAGGGTAATGGGTAAGTCGGATTTGCGCATTCCCTTTCAAACCCACAAAAGTGGCGAACTTGGACTAATCAAACAATCCTAGACATGGTCACCTAAGGGACGAGACTCGGTAACCAAGGCCTTTTCACACCGTGGGTGGTCATAATGGTCAAAAGTGCAAATCCCGTAGTAAATCCCTAGTAAGCTAGGTGGACTCAAGGTAAAGGACCAACGAAATCATTGATTTAGGGTCATTCTACTAGACTAAAGTCCATGACTCGATTTATACTACTAGGAAGGGAAAGTAAACACTCACACACTAGCCTCTAAATCGGGTTTTCGAAAACGGTTTACGCACAAGACACACAAAACACAAACAAAGACTCAACGAGAACGAAAGAAAAATAAGTAAAAGCAACGAAACAAAAACAACACAAAATGAACATATACACAACATAAACACCACCCCGATCATCCAAACAAGCCACCAAATCAACCATACTTTACAGAGCTCCACCCGAGCACACAACATCACAATCTCCTCCAAACTCTGCAAGAGGTAAAGAAGAAAAAGGGATAAGATGTTACCGGAAGTCTTGAAAGCCTTCCAAAGTTAACGGTGATTAAAGCAACCTATAAGGGAAAGGGAGGCAAACACGCACAACAACACAAATATACAAGACACAAAGACACCAAAAGGAAAACACACAAAAAGAAAATCTTTTTGA
This sequence comes from Agrostemma githago, assembly GCA_958450325.1. NCBI lineage: Eukaryota > Viridiplantae > Streptophyta > Magnoliopsida > Caryophyllales > Caryophyllaceae > Agrostemma > Agrostemma githago. The sequence continues at coordinate 22,494,697 of OY288252.1, read as the reverse complement.
TTTTTGTGAAAAAATTTCAAATTTTTAGGTATTTTTAAAGGTTTTTCGAAAAAGGGAAATTTTTAAAGGTTTTTCGAAAAAGGGAAAAATAAAACTAACTACGATAGAATATCGCTTCCCCACACTTAAACCGAGCAATGTCCTCATATGCTCAATCATAGTGCGCGGAGAGACAAAAGAAAAGGAAAAGAAACTACGAAAGTAATGCTAAAAATCAAAAATAAATTGGAGAAAAGGTAGAAGGTGTCCGGCTGGGGTGTAGTCAAGTCACCATGGGCCGAGACGAGAAAAAGATATGGAATGGGGAAGAAAATAAAAAGAAGGAAATAAAAGGAAATGGGAGGGGAGGGCTAGGTGTAATCAAGTCACCTAGCCCGGATTCCGTCCAAATCCGACTAACTCCTAAAAAAGCGGTGAAAATCTTGTAAATTGGACTAATCGATTGACTCCCGACGTAATCACGTCGTCGGAAGTCGGGAGTAACCACACTACGGCCTCGAAGGCCACTAAGATCCCATGACTCGAGGGAAGGGGGCAAACAATGAAAAACAAGCGATAAAAAGACGGGAAAGTAAGGATAGTTACCCAAACCGAGCGGCTAGTAACTCACTTGCTCCATCGTCTTGATGATCATTAGAGGCTCGTCGCTTGTCTTCTCGGTTGCCATCTCGCTTCACACTCAAGAAGGACTCACGGTTGGGGTAGTAATGGTGTGAGGGGATGGTATTTGATGTGAGAGTCGGTGTAAAGTGATTAGGAAACGGAGTGAGGGCATGACAATGAAGTGCATGGGGCATATGATAAGGCTAGGGTAGCTAGAGAGGTTGGGAGGGGGCATAAAATGGTTGGGTGGACTCGATTTGCGAAGAAGAATCACAAAAGGGGAGCAGAGGACCATCCCGATCGGGAAGATTGATCCCGATCGGGTTACCTCACCCGTCCCGGTCGGGACGCCCTCATCCCGGTCGGGACGGACTCACAGCAAGCTCGAAAACAGGTGCACCCTTCCCGATCGGGACGGAACCCTTCCCGGTCGGGAAGCCTTACCCTTCCCGGTAGGGACGCCTCATTCCGGTCGGGATGGGCCTTCTTCAACTTCCACAATCCCAAAAGCTCGCTCTAAACTTCAAAAACCCGATCCTCGTGCTTACAACCCAAGGTATATCATAGCCATTCTTCTCTAGGAGCATTCTCACTTCACCTGACCAACAAACTCAACTCAAGCATCAAATTCTCTCCCTCGCCTCACTCATCAATAATCCAATATTACAAGAATTCACAAAAATCCAAAGAAATTACAAGAATAGAGTATATACAATGACACGGTTCTTGTGGAACTCCGTCAAACCAAGGATGGTGCATCTTCATTCTTTTTCAACAACCACGACCAATTCCATCTCCATCAAGGGCACGTAAGAACAAGTCGAAGGCCCTAGATAAGTCTTCAATCAAGCATGTCATATAACAGTCCACTAACCAAGGCTCTTCATGACCTTGCCTTGACGTTCCCGGGGCATCCTGATCTACTAAGTTCAATGGCTTGAACTTGTACTTGCGATCCTTCGGGATATACCCAAATGTCCAACGATCCTCATGTGGCCCCAAGGGAGGCTCATCTTCTTCCTTGTCATTGCACTTGTCATCCAACCCATGATATGGGCTCTCATCCTCCTCACTCTCGGAGTCATCATCTTCAAGTACATAGGAGTACTTCTTAAAGCTTTGTCCCGAATGATCCCCTCGATCAACGTCTTCCGTGGCATGGATCACATTACACGTCTCGGTCATAGGCGAAGTGTTGCCTTGGAGGTCGAACACTAACTCTTCGTCGCCTAGTTGAAAGGTGATCCTACCCTTCTTCACATCGATCACGGCACCGGTGGTGTGTAAAAATGGGCGTCCAAGGATGATGGGAGTGTTAGCATCCTCCGGCATGTCAACCACAATGAAGTCGGCCGGAATGAAGAACTTCCCTATTTGTACCGGCACATCCTCTAACATTCCCAATGGTAGGTTAAGAGACTTATCGGCCATTTGGAGTGTAATGGAGGTACATTTCAATTCCGTCATCCTTAGTCGCTCACAAATGGTGTAGGGAATAATGCTCACACTCGCGCCCAAATCACACATAGCTCTCTCGATCTTGTAATTGCCTATGGTGCATGGGATGGAGAAACTACCCGGATCCTTCAACTTTGGAAGCGTGGAACCTTGAATAAGCTCGCTCACCACCCTCGTGAACGCTACCGTCTCTTCCTTGTCGATGGACCTTTTCCTAGCCAAGATTTGTTTCATGAATTTACCATATGCCGGGATTTGGGTAAGTAACTCGGTAAACGGGATACTAACATCCAATTTCTTCACAATACTAAGGAACTTGTCGTATTGAGTGTCCACCTTAGTCTTCATTTGCCTTGATGGGTAAGGCAACTTGATTTGGTACTTGTTTTGCTCAATAGGAGTGGACTCTTCAAAGGACACCTTCCTTTTTCCCTTGTCTTTCTCTTGAAGTGGGGGAGGGTTGTCTTCTTGGGGTTTCTCGACCTCCCTTAAGACTTGCTCCTCAATTGGAATGTCAAAGCTTTACTCTTCTTGATTTGGAGATGTCATTTCCATTGTCGGTTCTTGCATCGGCTCTTGCTCATTAGGATATGGAGTTTGTAGCGCCTATTTTACTATATTTTGGTCCCATTTTCCTTGTAGAATCGCTCCTTGGGAGCGGTTTAGGGGCTTTTTATGCTTCCTTTAGTTCGTTTCAGGTTCCCGAGACCGATTTGGAAGAGTTGGAGCGATTCCGACTCGATACATACACATTTTGGAGCCAACGGAGTAGAGGAACGATGATTCGATGCCTTGGAATCGACCCCGAGACCTTGGGACCCAATCCCGAGCCTCCGAGACCCAATCCAGAGTCCCGAGGATCGACGGGAAGCCCATGAGATACAAGGAGGGACCCTAGAGCTCTTATTGGAGGCATACAAGACCCTTCCCGGGCGGGATAGTGGCCTTCCCGATCGGGAGGGGGTGCACGATTAGAAGCGCCACTGTGGGTCCTTCCCGGTCGGGTTGAACCCTTCCCGATCGGGATGACAGAACCTTTTTCGATCGGGATGATCTGTCCCGGTCGGGATGGTCTACAGCTCACCCGCATTGTTTTCTTTTCTTCTCCTTCATTCTTGTACCCATATATATACTCCCTTCTTGTAATGTTAAGACATCTTATCTTACCCTAGACTAGTTTAAGCCTCCATTAACATCTAAAACCCGAGATTTACTCTCAATCATTAGTTTTAATCTCTCTTTAATTCTTAGCTAATCATTGTAATTAGTTCTTGGATTAAGGGGATTCTTGAAGATTGTTCCAAGATTGACAACCTTGGGATTGTATTTGGATTTCTCATTAATACAAGTTTTCATATTTTCTTCATCCTATTGTTGGTATAACCTTTCTTACTCTTGTTCTTAGTTATTTAATCTTGTTTCCTTCTTTTTATGTTGTTATTGTTATTGTTCTTGTTATTCATAATGAATGTTTGGATGTTTGTTCTAGTTTCTTTTGTGAATGCTAGTTTGTTCATGATAATGAGTGAGTAGTTTCTTTGTGGGGTTAGTAGGGGGATTAGGGGTAGATTATGGATGATTAGGGTTGATTAAGGGGAAAAGGTTACATCTTTGTTGTTAGTCACATTGTGGGCACTCTATGTGTTTGTTGATATGCTTGTGTGAGTTGTAGTGGTCATGCTTCCCATACTTGTGTTCATCTTCTCATTGATTGCTTATTTTGTGGAAATGTTGAGAATAGTTTAGTCGCGAGAGCGCGGACTAGGGTCTAAGTTGCGAGAGCCCGGACCCACCTTGACATCGGTCTAAGTTGCGAGAGCCCGGGCCGACTCTAGTAACTAGGAGACGCCTATACCCTTGATCACCCCAGTTACCCTTCTACTCCTATGAACCCGACCTACCCCACTTTCTTCCATATTTGAGTTCATCGTCTTAGTTAGTCATCATTTCTATAGTTTCTTTGTTTAGTTAGTTCTCATAGTTAGTTCATCATTAGTCTAGCTATCTCTTCTCCTCGCTTCTTTGTGTTTGTTTTGGTGACCTAGTCTCGTTTGTAGGCCGACCTAGTCTAAGCCTTGCAATACCGTCCTCGTGGATACGATCCCGACTTACCCTAGCTACCCACTAGGTGTAATCGGTAGTTTATTGACGGTTAGGGACTTGACAAATCCTCATCAATTTGGCGCCGTTGCCGGGGACGGTGCATTGTTTAGACTTAGTTTGCTTATTTCTAGACTTAGTTACCCTTCTTTGTGTTCTCCCATCTTCTCTTGTGAATATTTTCTAGTTTTTCTTCTTTTCTAGCTTTCTTTTCTCTTTGTCTCTAGTTGTGCTTGTTTTTGTCGTTGCCTAGTGCCCACAAAGCACTAGGTGTTCTCACGTTTGTTCTAGTGTGTAGTGTATGCCTAGGAGGGGAGGCGACTTCTATCTCTTTAATCCAGAGCCGGAGAGAATCTTTCGAGCCTTTCGCCAACGGACGATTAATCGAGTTAGGATCTCTCAACCGAGTGCAAGCAATACTCATCAGGGGCAAGCCCAAGGAGCCGGCTTGAACAATCCACATCGAGAGACGGCCGAAGGGGGATTCATTAACCCTTTTGGTGATTCTTCTTCTCCTAGTTCCCCCTCTTCATCTACATCAACACCGTCTACACCACCATCTTCTCCCTCATCCAAGAATGCCTAAGTTTTCCTCTCACTCCACATTCACCGAGGATATCTTGCCGGGACCGAGTGCATTACCGGAAGCCTACACCGGAAATTTTATGGCAAAGACCCAATTTATCCAACTTGTGGAGAGGAGCCCATTTAGTGGTTTGCCCACCGAAGACCCGCACCAACATATGGAGACCTTCTCCGATTATTGTGACGCTATATCTTAAACCGGGGTTACTCAAGATCAAATTCGTTGGGTACTTTTCCTGTTTTCTCTTATTGGAAAAGCGAAGCAATGGATCAAGAGTCTCGATAGGGCAACCATTGGGATCGATACTTGGAAAAAGCTTGCCTTGGCGTTCTACCAAAAGTTTTACCCTCCGGAAAAGACGAATTTGCTTAGGGCCTCCATCACCGGGTTCCAACAAAGGGATGAAGAGAGCCTTGAAGCTTGGGAGCGGTTTAAGTCTTTGGTAAGATCGTGCCCTCATCATGGACTCTCACAATGGTTCTTGGTGCAACAATTTTGGAATGGTCTTTATGAGGACTCGAGAGCCATTCTTAACATGGGCTCCAATGGTAGGTTTACCGAGGTCGATGACGACCAAACATGGGCGAGAATCGAAGAGATGGCGGTGCATAATTCGCAATACTCTAGGCCTAGGAAGGCACATCGAGGAGGCATACATGAGGTCGATGCTATCACCAAATTAAGCATTGACCTTGGAGCTCAATTGAAAACACACATGGAGACTATTGACAAGAAGCTCCAAAGCCACCTCAACCAAGTCCAAGGCACTAGTTCCTCCCACCATCAACCGATTCAAGAAGTGAATGCTTTAGGGTTCGCACCTCCTACACCTTACTTTGGGATGTGTGACACTTGTGGAATCGTTGGTCATGACCCTATGAATTGTAGAGGAAGCATTGAGCAAGTGAACGCCTTTCAAGCGTTCAAGCAAGGTGCCTCCTACTCTAATCAATACCAAGCTTCCAATCAAGTCCCTCAACAACAAGCACTTCAACATCAACAACAATATCGTCCCTATGTTCCACCTCCCTTACGGGACAACAATGAAAGTTACCAAGGTTATGTGGGTAACCAAAGACCCTTCAACAATTTCAAGCAAAATAACCAAGGTAACTTCAACAACAAGCAAGGGTTCCAACAAGGGAACTTCAATCATGGTGGTTTCCAAGGAAACCAAAATTTCCAAGGAAACCGAAACTTTCAAGGACAACAAAACCACAACCATGGCCTTAAAGGCAATTCTCATGGGTTCCAAGAGAACCAACAACAACAACAAGCAACTCAAGGCAATCAACAACAAAGCAAGCCTAGGAGTCGGTCTCCTATTCAAGACTATGGTACTCCATTAGCCCTCACCGATACTCCGCATAATCCATCGTCCCCACCTCAGGATTTTGACGTTCGAAAGACTTTGATGGATATGCAAAAGAATACTCAAGATGTGCAAAAATGTCAAATGGATATGTCAAGAACCCAACAAGATCTCTTTCCTTATATTCAAGGGGAAAACGCGATGAGAGATACCCGTATGAAGATACTTGAGACTCAAGTATCTCAACTCGCTTCGGGGAGCTCCTCAAGGCAAAATGGGCAACTACCTTCTCAAGGTGAAACACCGACATTTGAGCATGTAAATGCTATCACCATAAGGAGAGGTACCTCTTATGACTCCCCTCCATATCCTAATGAGCAAGAGCCGATGCAAGAACCGACAATGGAAATGACATCTCCAAATCAAGAAGAGTCAAGCTTTGACATTCCAATTGAGGAGCAAGTCTTAAGGGAGGTCGAGAAACCCCAAGAAGACAACCCTCCCCCACTTCAAGAGAAAGACAAGGGAAAAAGGAAGGTGTCATTTGAAGAGTCCACTCCTATTGAGCAAAACAAGTACCAAATCAAGTTGCCTTACCCATCAAGTCAAATGAAGACTAAGGTGGACACTCAATACGACAAGTTCCTTAGTATTGTGAAGAAATTGGATGTTAGTATCCCGTTTACCGAGTTACTTACCCAAATCCCGGCATATGGTAAATTCATGAAAGAAATCTTGGCTAGGAAAAGGTCCATCGACAAGGAAGAGACGGTAGCGTTCACGAGGGTGGTGAGCGAGCTTATTCAAGGTTCCACGCTTCCAAAGTTGAAGGATCCGGGTAGTTTCTCCATCCCATGCACCATAGGCAATTACAAGATCGAGAGAGCTATGTGTGATTTGGGCGCGAGTGTGAGCATTATTCCCTACACCATTTGTGAGCGACTAGGGATGACGGAATTGAAATGTACCTCCATTACACTCCAAATGGCCGATAAGTCTCTTAACCGACCATTGGGAATGTTAGAGGATGTGCCGGTACAAATAGGGAAGTTCTTCATTCCGGCCGACTTCATTGTGGTTGACATGTCGGAGGATGCTAACACTCCCATCATCCTTGGACGCCCATTTTTACACACCGCCGGTGCCGTGATCGATGTGAAGAAGGGTAGGATCACCTTTCAACTAGGCGACGAAGAGTTAGTGTTCGACCTCCAAGGCAACACTTCGCCTATGACCGAGACGTGTAATGTGATCCATGCCACGGAAGACGTCGATCGAGGGGATCATTCGGGACAAAGCTTGAAGAAATACTCCTATGTACTTGAAGATGATGACTCCGAGAGTGAGGAGGATGAGAGCCCATATCATGGGTTGGATGACAAGTGCAATGACAAGGAAGAAGATGAGCCTCCCTTGGGGCCACATGAGGATCGTTGGACATTTGGGTATATCCCGAAGGATCGCAAGTACAAGTTCAAGCCATTGAACTTAGTAGATTGGGATGCCCCGGGAACGTCAAGGCAAGGCCATGAAGAGCCTTGGTTTGTGGACTGTTATATGACATGCTTGATTGAAGACTTCTCTAGGGCCTTCGACTTGTTCTTACGTGCCCTTGATGGAGATGGAATTGGTCGTGGTTGTTGAAAAATAATGAAGATGCACCATCCTTGGTTTGACGGAGTTCCACAAGAACCGTCTCATTGTATATACTCTATTCTTGTAATTTCTTTGGATTTTTGTGAATTCTTGTAATATTGGATTATTGATGAGTGAGGCGAGGGAGAGAATTTGATGCTTGAGTTGAGTTTGTTGGTCAGGTGAAGTGAGAATGCTCCTAGAGAAGAATGGCTATGATATACCTTGGGTTGTAAGCACAAGCATCGGGTTTTTGAATCTTAGAGCGAGCTTTTGGGATTGTGGAAGTTGAAGAAGGCCCATCCCGACCGGGATGAGGCGTCCCGACCGGGATGAGGCGTCCCGACCGGGAAGAGTAAGGCTTCCCGACCGGGAAGGGTGTCGTCCCGATCGGGAAGGGTGCACCTGTATTCGAGCTTGCTGTGAGTCCGTCCCGACCGGGATGAGGGCGTCCCGACCGGGACGGGTGAGGTAACCTAATCGGGATCAATCTTCCCGACCGGGATGGTCCTCTGCTCCCCTTTTGTGATTCTTCTTCACAAATCGAGTCCACCCAACCGTTTTATGCCCCCTCCCAACCTCCCTAGTTACCCTAGCCTTATCATATGCCCCATGCACTTCATTGTCATGCCCTCACTCCGTTTCCTATTCACTTTACACCGAATCTCACATCAAATACCATCCCCTCACACCATTACTACCCCAACCGTGAGTCCTTCTTGAGTGTGAAGCGAGATGGCAACCAAGAAGACAAGCGACGAGCCTCTAATGGTCATCAAGACGATGTTGCAAGTGAGTTACTAGCCGCTCGGTTTGGGTAACTATCCTTACTTTCCCGTCTTTTTATCGCTTGTTTTTCATTGTTTGCCCCCTTCCCTCGAGTCGTGGGATCTTAGTGGCCTTCGAGGCCGTAGTGTGGTTACTCCCGACTTCCGACGACGTGATTACGTCGGGAGTCAATCGATTAGTCCAATTTACAAGATTTTCACCGCTTTTTTAGGAGTTAGTCGGATTTGGATGGAATCCGGGCTAGGTGACTTGATTACACCTAGCCCTCCCCTCCCATTTCCTTTTATTTCCTTCTTTTTATTTTCTTCCCCCTTCCACATATTTTTCTCGTCTCGGCCCATGGTGACTTGACTACACCCCGGCCGGACACCTTCTACCTTTTCTCCACTTAATTTTTGATTTTTAGCATTACTTTCGTAGTTTCTTTTCCTTTTCTTTTGTCTCTCCGCGCACTATGATTGAGCATATGAGGACATTGCTCGGTTTAAGTGTGGGGGAGCGATATTCTATCGTAGTTAGTTTTATTTTTCCCTTTTTCGAAAAACCTTTAAACATTTCCCTTTTTCGAAAAACCTTTAAAAATACCTAAAAATTTGAAAAAAATTCACAAAAATCAAAAAGATTTTCTTTTTGTGTGTTTTCCTTTTGGTGTCTTTGTGTCTTGTATATTTGTGTTGTTGTGCGTGTTTGCCTCCCTTTCCCTTATAGGTTGCTTTAATCACCGTTAACTTTGGAAGGCTTTCAAGACTCCCGGTAACATCTTATCCCTTTTTCTTCTTTACCTCTTGCGGAGTTTGGAGGAGATTGTGATGTTGTGTGCTCGGGTGGAGCTCTGTAAAGTATGGTTGATTTGGTGGCTTTTTTGGATGATCGGGGTGGTGTTTATGTTGTGTATATGTTCATTTTGTGTTGTTTTTGTTTCGTTGCTTTTACTTATTTTTCTTTCGTTCTCGTTGAGTCTTTGTTTGTGTTTTGTGTGTCTTGTGCGTAAACCGTTTTCGAAAACCCGGTTTAGAGGCTAGTGTGTGAGTGTTTACTTTCCCTTCCTAGTAGTATAAATCGAGTCATGGACTTTAGTCTAGTAGAATGACCCTAAATCAATGATTTCGTTGGTCCTTTACCTTGAGTCCACCTAGCTTACTAGGGATTTACTACGGGATTTGCACTTTTGACCATTATGACCACCCACGGTGTGAAAAGGCCTTGGTTACCGAGTCTCGTCCCTTAGGTGACCATGTCTAGGATTGTTTGATTAGTCCAAGTTCGCCACTTTTTGTGGGTTTGAAAGGGAATGCGCAACCCCGACTTACCCATTACCCTACCTCCTACACATATCCACACAATAAAATGCAATATGTTGAATTCTCTCTTTCTTGTTACACAAGGAAATGCCAAAAATGCCAAATCTTGCCAAAAGGGCTAAGAAAAGAAAATGAAAGAAATGAAAGAAAGAAAAGAATGAAGAAAAAGAAAAGGCACGAAAGCCGAAAAGAAAATAGAAAAGAAGAAAAAGAAATGGCATGGCAACAAACAAATCAAAATGTCGAAAAGAAAGAAAATGCCAAAAGAAAACCCGTCTCACAAAAAGAAATCCCCACAAAAATAAGCCTTTTTCCGACTTTTGCCGTGAAGAGCCTACCAAAGGACCGAGTCCCGAGGAAGGATGATAGCGGCATTAGTCGGTCTTCCCTCATTTTGCATGTTTCCCACCTTTTTACTTGGACTAGTTAGGCGGTCTTGGACACGGGATGACCCTCTTGGCTCACGCTAAAGGGGGCGGGGTCTCACTTACCTACAGTGTCGACTAACACCGTGGTTCCTCACTTTTCCACTCCGCCGATCGTCCCGTAGTACGTTTCTAGAAAGTTAGGAGGACCTAAGTAAGTTACCAACGTTTTTGTTGCTTTATTGTCATACTATTAGGGTTTAGTCCACCTTGGTTTGTATTGCTAGCTTGGGAACGTTGTCACTTACCTCGAGTCCTAAACCGGTGTTTCATTCACCGCTTTTAGAGGGAAGCGGTATTTCTTTTGTTTTGGGTGCAACCGATTACGTGTTTGTTTGTGTGTTTGTTTGTTTGTGTGTTTGTTTGTTTGTATGTTTTGTGTCCGGTTGTATCCGCGGTTTTGTCGCAAGACCCGACTTGCCTTGCGGGGTGCACTTTTCCTCTAAGTGCACTCGCGTGAGTTGAAAGGGCGTAGGGTGCGCTAATACCCACTCGGCTAGTTTAGTATTTAGTTTGTGCTTACTCGAGGGCGAGTAAGGGTTAAGTGTGGGGGAGTTAGCCTCTAAACCGGGTTTTCGAAAACGGTTTACACACAAGACACAACTACGCACACAAAACAAAGACTCAACGAAAACGAAAGAAAAAGAAGCAAAAGAAACAAAACACAAACAACACAAAACAAACACAACACAACACAAACACCACCCCAAATTTCCAAACAAGCCACCAAATCAACCACAAGTATGTACAAGCTCCACCCGAGCACACCACATCACAATCTCCTCCAAACTCCGCAAGATACAAAGAAGGAAAAGGGATAGAAGATGTTACCGGACATCATGAAAGCTCTCCAAAATTAGCGGTGATTCAAGCAACCTATAAGGAAAAGAGGGCAAACACACAACAAAACAAACAACACGACACAAAGACACAAAGGGAAAACACACAAAAGAAAAATCTTTTTGATTTTTGTGAAAAATTTTCAAATTTTTAGGGATTTTTAAGATTTTTTTCGAAAAACTAAGAAATAAAACTAACTATACTAGAATATCGCTCCCCCACACTTAAATCGAGCCATGTCCTCATGCTCGATCGTAGGGTGCGGAGAGACAAAAGAAAAAGAAAAGAAACTACGAAAATAAAGCTAAAAATCAAAAATAAAGTGAAGAAAAGGGTAGAAGGTGTCCGGCCGGGGTGTAGTCAAGTCACCATGGGCCGTGACGAGAAAAATATATGGAAGGGGGAAGAAATAAAAGAAGGAAATAAAAGGAAATGGGAGGGGAGGGCTAGGTGTAATCAAGTCACCTAGCTCGGATTCCGCCTAAATCCGACTAAATCCTCAAAAAAGAAAGTGAAAATCTTGTAAAAATTTGGATTTTGAAATGACTCTCGATGTAGTCACATCATCGAGAGTCGGGAGCAACAGCTACCAAGCCCTTGAAGGCCACTAAGATACCATGACTCAAGGGGAAGGGAATAAACAAAGGAAAACAAGCAATAAAACACGGAAAAGTAAGGATAGTTACCCAAACCAATCGGCTAGTAACTCACTCGCTCCATCGTCTCAATGATCATTATAGGCACAAAGCTTGTCTTCATCATTGCTATCCCGCTTCAAGCTCAATAATACCGCATGGTAGAGGTGGTAAAGGTGTGAGGGAGGGTGGGATTTGATGTCGATCTCGGTGTAAAGTGAGGTGTACGGGTGATATGATAGGAGTAAGGAGGAGTAGGGAGGTTGGGAGGGGGTATAATGGATGGGTGGAGTCAAAGGAGATCATCCCGGTCTGGATGAATGGTCCCGATAGGGTTGACAAACCCTTCCCGATCGGGAAGCACTCGTCCCGGTCGGGAATGCACTCCAGTGAGTCCGAATTTTTGCACCTTCATCCCGATCGGGATGGCTCTTTTCCGGTCGGGATTCCTCATCCTTCCCGGTCGGGAAGCCCTCTTCCCGGTCGGGATGAGTCTTCTTTGCTTCCCCAAGCCCAAAAGCTTATCATGAGCTTCAAAAACCGACTTCCTCGCTCGCAAACCAAACTCCATCATCAACCACTCCTTTCTAGGAGTCACCTTCACTTCACCTATCACAATAAACTCAAAGTACACATCAAATTCACTCCCTCACATCGCTCATCAAAATACCAAATCAATTACAAGAATCCCACAAAAACAAAGGAGTCCTAGAAACAAAAATCACAAATACAAGCACAAGAATTCTAAAGAAGAGAGGAGGGGAATATACAACATGACGGTTCTTTAGGAACTCCGTCAAACCTAGGATGGTGGACTCTCCTTCAACCGTAGCCCTCAAGGGCATGGAGGAGCAAGTCCAACGCGCTACCGACATCATAGTGAAGGCCCAAGAAGCGCTCGGGCTTAGCCGACCTCCACGGCCTCCAAGGAGGAGGCAAGAAGTAGGATTCCCAATACCCAAAATCATCTTCAAAGTAGTCTCCGGGGTCTATCCATCCTACGAGCTTCACCGACCTCTTCCTCCCTAAGCATTGCTTCCAATCACAATCAAGCTTCATCTCCAAGAAACAAGGCACAAAAAGCGGTTTTGGCCTCACTTCCTCGTTGCACACCCCCACACTTGCCTCAAGTTATGGTTCCCCATCTTCATCACTCGGCCCCACATCATCATGAAGGAGAGAATCGAAACTTCTACCGGCGGTTTCAATCTCTTCCAAACCATCTCTCGGTGTACTAGCAAGGGGCTCTTGATGCTTATCAAAATTATCGCACAAGGGCAACTCGAGGCTAACAATTTCACCCAACAACTTCACAAACTCCACCAAACCATCCAACTTACTATCCTCCTCCAATTCCTCACCAAGAATGCCTTCACCAAGGGTTATCTCCTCATTCGTCTCTTTTTGGGTAGACGATTGAGGTTCTTCAAAGCAAACTTCTCTTCCAAAGGGAACTACATCGGCGGCTTCATGGCTAGGTTGCTCCTCTTTCTCAAGTGGGCACCCTTCATCTAATTTTGATGTTCGGGATAAAAGCATTACGGTTTGAACCGATATTGCATTTAATCGAGCATCCCTCGCCTCGTTTTCCCTTCGAAATTGGACCATGAATTCATCTTGCTCCTTTTGCATTTGAATGGCCATTTCTTGTGTGCTCCTTTGCAATTGAAGAATCGAATGATACAACTCCAAGTTTGACGATTGGTGGTCATTGGGGTCTTGTAAAGCTCCTTGATAATCTTGATGATACCCAAGGGGTGGGGCATCATATTGTTGGTAGCAAGGTGATGGGAGGGGATTTGTCGCGGAATCCCAACCGTCAATAATATAACCGGCTATTCCTACGGTAGATAGGGCAAGTCGGGTCGAATCCACGGGGACGGTAATGTATAGCCTAGACTAGGTCGGCCCAAATACTAGACTAAGTCAAAGAGCTAAACTAGAGAATGATAGAGGGGAGAAGGCTAAACTATGACTACGGAGAACAAACTAGGAAAACGGGCTAGGATTAGGTCGGGGTCAAAGGGGTAACGGAATGGTCAAGGAAGTACTAGAGCGAAGGAGGTAGTAGGGTGATCTAGGTAGGTCCGGGCTCTCGCAACTTAGACTCACCTAGAGGTTCCACCTAGAACCCATCTCGGCGACACACAACACAAACGGGGTTCTAGCGCGCTATGGTCCTAGGTCGAATCCGGGCTCTCGCTACTTAGACCGGCCTAGGGGTCGTCCTCACCGGGCTCTCGCAACTTAGTGAGGGGACCGAACCCACAACAAACTAACACCCACAAAGAAAGGCAAGAAAAACAAGCATTCGTACATACTTAGTCATTCAAGCAATTCCACAAACATGTGATGTGCATCAAACAAGAGGAAACCCAAATCTTCCACCAACAACTCCAACAAACCCTTAATCATCCAATCAACACCCTATTTACCCTACTAACCCTAGCAAGACACTACTCTAACATAATCTTACTAATACTAACAAGAACAAGAAGATCTAACATAAGAAACTAAACAAACATAAACAAACTCAACCAAACTAACAAGAACAAGAACAAACAATAATAAAGATTCAAACTTGAACAACAAAAAAAAGATTAAGAGAAAAGGGAAAGAATTGTACCAAACTAGAGGAAGAAGAAAGAACAAAACTTGCATTAATGAAGAAAACCCCAAAACAATCCACCAAGGTTGTCAAACTTGGTGGAGATCTTGAAGAATTCCCCTAATACAAGGCTAATCTATGATTAACTACTAATTACCGACTAATCTACACTAATCTAATCTAATCTAACCTAAAGTAGTCTAGGGTTTTGAGGATATAAGAGTGCATATACTTTACATAACAAGGGAAGAGTATATATAGGGTTACAAATGAAAGGGAGAAGAAAAGAATAGAAGGCGGGCTGCAGCAGACCCGTCCCGGCCGAGACAGGGTGGTCCCGGTCGGGACAAGGTCGGTCCCGGTCGGGACGCCACCATCCCGAACGGGATGGGCCCTGGTCAGTGGCCTCCTTGTTTGTGCACCTCATCCCGAACGGGATGAGCTTATCCCGAACGGGATGAGCCTTGTAGGCCTCCATTATGATCTTTTTGGTCCCTCCTTGGTTCTCATGGACTTCTCACCGATTCTCGGGACTCGGGATCGGGTCTCGGAGGCTCGGGATTGGGTCCCAAGGTCTCGGGGTCGATTCCAAGGCCTCGAGTCATCGTTCCTTTATCTCGTTGGCTCCAAAATGTGTATGTACCGAGTCGGAATCGCTCCAACTCTTCCAAATCGGTCTCGGGAACCTGAAACGAACTAATGGAAGCATAAGAAGCCCCTAAACCGCTCCCAGGGAGCGATTCTACAAGGAAAATGGGACCAAAACACTACGAAATAGGCACTACAAATGACACTTATCAACTCCCCCACACTTTACCCTTACTCGCCCTCGAGTAAGCACATACTACTACTAAACAATCCGATTGGGTATTAGCGCACCCTACGCCCCTTCAACTCACGCGAGTGCACTTAGAGGAAAAGTGTACTCCACAAGGCAAGTTGGGTCTTGCGACAAAACTGTGGATGCAACCGGACACCAAACACATAAACAAACAAACATACAAACAAACACAAAATCGGTTGCACCCAAAACAAAAGAAATACCGCTTCCCTCTAAAAGCGGTGAATGAAACACCGGTTTAGGACTCGAGGTAAGTGACAACGTTCCCAAGCTAGCAATATAAACCAAGGTGGACTAAACCCTAATAGTATGACGATAAAGCAACAAAAACGTTGGTAACTTACCTAGGTCCTCCTAACTTTCTAAAAACGTACTACGGGACGATCGGCGGAGTGGAAAAGTGAAGAACCACGGTGTTAGTCGACACTGTAGGTAAGTGAGACCCCGCCCCCTTTAGCGTGAGCCAAGAGGGTCGTCCCGTGTCTAAAACCGCCTAACTAGTCCAAGTAAAAAGGTGGAAATATGCAAAATGAGGGAAGACCGACTAATGCCGCTATCATCCTTCCTCGGGACTCGGTCCTTTGGTAGGCTCTTCACGGCAAAAGTCGGAAAAAGGCTTATTTTTGTGGGGATTTCTTTTTGTGAGACGGGTTTTCTTTTGGCAATTTCTTTCTTTTCGACGTTTTTGCTTTATTTGTTGCCATGCCATTTCTTTTTCTTCTTTTCTATTTTCTTTTTGGCTTTTGTGCCTTTTCTTTTTCTTCATTTCTTTTCTTTCTTTCATTTTTTTTCTTTCTTTTTCTTTTCTTTGCCCTTTTGGCAAGATTTGGCATTTTTTGGCACTTCATTGTGTAACAAGAAAGAGAGAGAATCAACAATTTGCAATTTATTGTGTGTATATATGTGTAGAAGGTAGGTTAATGGGTAAGTCGGGGTTGCGCATTCCCTTTCAAACCCACAAAAAGTGGAGAACTTGGACTAATCAAACAATCCTAAACACGGTCACCTAAGGGACGAGACTCGGTAACCAAGGCCTTTTCACACCGTGGGTGGTCATAATGGTCAAAATGCAAATCCCGTAGTAAATCCCTAGTAAGCTAGGTGGACTCAAGGTAAAGGACCAACGAAATCATTGATTTAGGGTCATTCTACTAGATTAAAGTCCAAGACTCGATTTACACTACTAGGAAGGGAAAGTACACACTCACACACTAGCCTCTAAACCGGGTTTTCGAAAACCTTTTACACACAAGACTCAACAAACACAACACAAAATGAAGACATGACGAAAACGAACGAAAGAAAAAGAAACAAAAGCAACAAAACAAGAACAAAACAAAACGAACACATACAAAACAAACACCACCCCGAACTTCCAAATGAGCAACCAATCATCCACAAACTTTACAAAGCTCCACCCGAGCACACCACAACACATATCTCCTCCAAACTCCACAAGAAACAAAGAGGAAAAAGGGTTGAAAAGATGTTACCGGGTGTCTTGAAAGCTCTCCAAAGCTAGCGGTGATTAAGCGACCTATAAGGAAAAAAGGAGGCATAACACGCACACAAACAAATATACGACACAAAGACACAAAATGAAAACACACAAAAGAGAAATCTTTTTGATTTTTATGAAAAAAATTCAAATTTTTAGGGATTTTTAAGATTTTTTCGAAAAACTAAGAAAATAAAACTAACTATAATAGAATATCGCTCCCCCACACTTAAATCGAGCCATGTCCTCATGCTCGATCGTAGGGTGCGGAGAGACAAAAGAAAAAGAAAAGAAACTACGAAAATAAAGCTAAGAATCAAAAATAAAGATGAAGAAAAGGTAGAAGGTGTCCGGCCGGGGTGTAGTTAAGTCACCATGGGCGGAGACGTGAAAAAGATATGGATGGGGAAAGAAATAAAAAGAAGGAAATAAAAGGAAATGGGAGGGGAGGGCTAGGTGTAATCAAGTCACCTAGCCCGGATTCCACCTAAATCCGACTAAATCCTCAAAAAGAAAGTGAAAATCTTGTAAAAATTTGGATTTTTCGATTGACTCTCGACGTAATCACATCATCGAGAGTCGGGAGCTTAAACTACCGAGGCCTCGAAGGCCACCATGACATCAAGACATAAAAGTGTACAAGGGGAAGGGAAAAAACAAAGGAAAACAAGCAACAACAAAAACGGAAAAGAAAGGATAGTTGCCGTACCATAGGTTAGCAACTCACTCTCTCCATCGTCTCATAGATCTATAAAGGCGTTTGCTTGTCTTCATCATTGCTATCCCGCTTCAAGCTTGATAGAACCGCATGGTAGAGGTAGTAATGGTGTGAGGGTGGGATTTGATGTGGATCTCGGTGTGTAAAGTGAGGTGTACGGGTCATATGATAGGAGTAAGGAGGAGTAGGGAGGTTGGGAGGGGGTATAATGGATGGGTGGAGTCAAAGGGGACCATCCCGGTCGGGATGGATGGTCCCGATCGGGTTGATAAACCCTTCCCGATCGGGAAGCTCTCGTCCCGGTCGGGAACACACTCCAGTGAATCCGAATTTCAGCACCTTCATCCCGATCGGGATGGCTCCTTCCCGGTCGGGATTCCTCATCCTTCCCGGTCGGGAAGCTCTCTTCCCGGTCGGGATGAGTCTTCTTTGCTTCCCCAAGCCCAAAAGCTTATCAAATCTTCAAAAACCGACTTCCTCGCTCGCAAACTCCATCATCACCACTCCTTTCTAGGAGTCACCATCACTTCACCTATCACAATAAACTCAAAGTGCACATCAAATACACTCCCTCACATCGCTCATCAAAATACCAAATCAATTACAAGAATCCCACAAAAACAAAGGGGTCCTAGAAACAAAAATCACAAATACAAGCACAAGAATTATAAAGAAGAGAGGAGGGGAATATACAACATGACGGTTCTTTTAGGAACTCCGTCAAACCTAGTATGGTGGACTCCATTCTTCAACCGTAGCCCTCAAGGGCATGGAGGAGCAAGTCGAACGCGCTACCGACATCGTAGTGAAGGCCCAAGAAGCGCTCGAGCTTAACCAGCCTCCACGGCCTCCAAGGAGGAGGCAAGAAGTAGGAATCCCAAGACCCAAAATCATTTTCAAAGTTGTTTCCGGGGTCTCTCCATCCTACGAGCTTCACCGATCTCTTCCTCCCTAGGCATCGCCTCCAATCATTAGCAAGCTTCATCTCCAAGAAACAAGGCACAAAAAGCGGTTTTGGCCTCATCTCCTCGTTGCACACCCCCACACTTGCCTCAAGTTGTGGTTCCCCATCTTCATCACTCGGCCCCACATCATCATGGTGGAGAGAATCGAAACTTCTACCGGCGGTTTCAATCTCTTCCAAACCATCTCTCGGTGTACTAGCAAGGGGCTCATGATGTTTGTCAACATTATCGCACATGGGCAACTTGGGCTCATCAATTTCACCCAACAACTTCACAAACTCTACCAACTCATCCAACCCACTATCCTTCTCCAATTCCTCACCAAGAATTCCTTCACCAAGGGTCATATCCTCATTCGTCTCTTTTTGGGTAGACGATTGAGGTTCTTCAAAGCAAATCTCTCTATCAAAGGGAACTACATCGGCGACTTCGTAATTAGGTTGCTCCTCTCTCTCAAGTGGGCACCCTCCATCTAAATACGATGCTCGGGATAAAGACATTACGGTTTGAACCGATAATGCATCTAAATGAGCATTCCTCGCCTCGTTTGCCCTTCGAAGTTGGACCCATAATTCATTTTGTTGTTTATGAATTTGAGCGGCCATTTCTTGGTTGCTCTTTTGCAATTGAAGAAGCGAATGAAACTCCAAGCTAGGCATTTGGTGGTCATCGGGGTCTTGTAAAGTTCCTTGAAAATCTTGATGATGCCCAAGGGGTGGGGCATCATATTGTTGGTAGCAAGGTTGGGGAGATTGGTAGTATTGTGGGTCATGGGGTTCATATTGTGGTTGGGGTGTAGGGTAATATGGTGGGTTTTGGGGGTATTGGCTTCCATACGGTGAATCTTGATTGAACATGGTGGGTTCACAATCATAGCTCGAGTAATAGCCACCATGATCGTAGGAGTGATAATCGTCCACTTGTTGGTAGCCATTTTCATACTCTTGAGGATCATACCCATCTTGATTACCCCAAGAAGCTTGATAATGATAGGGGGACGTCATGTCATAGCTTTGGGTCATGGAAGAAGAGGAGTAGCTCATATCAGCTCCCGAGTATGTGGATTTTAGATCAAACCCCATGCTTGCTCGAAAATCGTAGTCCATACGCGGTTGGAAACCACTCATCCTAGCAACCGTCCGTTTAAGCGGCTCTGAGTTGCAAGAAGAAGATAATCACCACCTCTAAGCACAAACTGTAGACTAAGAACAAACGTGAGAAGTCTAGTGCTTTTTGGGCACTAGACAAGAGAGAAATAAACTTCACACACACAAGAAGCAAGGTAACAAAAAGAAAAAAGAAAACATAAACACAAAGACAAAGTCAAGTAACTAGGAAAACAAAGTCCAAACTAGCACCGTCCACGGCAACGGCGCCAAATTGATAGGAGGGGATTTGTCGCGGAATCCCAACCGTCAATAATATAACCGGCTATTCCTACGGTAGATAGGGCAAGTCGGGTCGAATCCACGGGGACGGTAATGTATAGCCTAGACTAGGTCGGCCCAAATACTAGACTAAGTCAACGAGCTAAACTAGAGAATGATAGAGGGGAGAAGGCTAAACTATGACTACGGAGAACAAACTAGGAAAACGGGCTAGGATTAGGTCGGGGTCAAAGGGGTAACGGAATGGTCAAGGAAGTACTAGAGCGAAGGAGGTAGTAGGGTGATCTAGGTTGGTCCGGGCTCTTGCAACTTAGACTCACCTAGAGGTTCCACCTAGAACCCATCTCGGCGACACACAACACAAACGGGGTTCTAGCGCGCTATGGTCCTCGGTCGAATCCGGGCTCTCGCTAGTTAGACCGGCCTAGGGGTCGTCCTCACCGGGCTCTCGAAACTTAGTGAGGGGACCGAACCCACAACAAACTAACACCCACAAAGAAAGGCAAGAAAAACAAGCATTCGTACATACTTAGTCATTCAAGCAATTCCACAAACATGTGATGTGCATCAAACAAGAGGAAACCCAAATCTTCCACCAACAACTCCAACAAACCCTTATTCATCCAATCAACACCCTAATTACCCTACTAACCCTAGCAAGACACTACTCTAACATAATCTTACTAATACTTACAAGAACAAGAAGATCTAACATAAGAAACTAAACAAACATAAACAAACTCAACCTAACTAACAAGAACAAGAACAAACAATAATAAAGATTCAAACTTGAACAACAAAAACAAGATTAAGAGAAAAGGGAAATAATTGTACCAAACTAGAGGAAGAAGAAAGAACAAAACTTGCATTAATGAAGAAAAACCCAAAACAATCCACCAAGGTTGTCAATCTTGGTGGAGATCTTGAAGAATTCCCCTAATACAAGGCTAATCTATGATTAACTACTAATTACCGACTAATCTACACTAATCTAATCTAATCTAACCTAAAGTAGTCTAGGGTTTTGAGGATATAAGAGTGCATATACTTTACATAACAAGGGAAGAGTATATATAGGGTTACAAATGAAAGGGAGAAGAAAGGAATAGAAGGCGGGCTGCAGCAGACCCGTCCCGGCCGAGACAGGGTGGTCCCTGTCGGGACGAGGTCGGTCCCGGTCGGGACGCCACCATCCCGATCGGGATGGGCCCTGGTCAGTGGCCTCCTTGTTTATGCACCTCATCCCGAACGGGATGAGCTTATCCCGAACGGGATGAGCCTTGTAGGCCTCCATTATGATCTTTTTGGTCCCTCCTTGGTTCTCATGGACTTCTCACCGATTCTCGGGACTCGGGATCGGGTCTCGGAGGCTCGGGATTGAGTCCCAAGGTCTCGGGGTCGATTCCAAGGCCTCGAGTCATCGTTCCTTTATCTCGTTGGCTCCAAAATGTGTATGTACCGAGTCGGAATCGCTCCAACTCTTCCAAATCGGTCTCGGGAACCTGAAATGAACTAAAGAAAGCATAAGAAGCCCCTAAACCGCTCCCAGGGAGCAATTCTACAAGGAAAATGGGACCAAAACACTACGAAATAGGCACTACAAATGACACTTATCACAAGGTTGGGGTGATTGGTAGTATTGTGGGTTATAGGGTTCATATTGTGGTTGGGGTGGAGGGTAATATTGTGGGTCTTTGGGGTATTGGCTTCCATAAGGTGAATCTTGATTGAACATGGTGGGTTCACAATCATAACTCGAGTAATAGCCACCATGATCGTAGGAGTGATAATCTTCCACTTGTTGGTAGCCGTTTTCATAACCTTGAAATTCATACCCACTAGAGTCTTGATCCCCCCAAGAAGCTTGATTATGGTAGGGGGACATCATGTCATACCCTTGGTTCATGGAAAAAGAGTGGTAGCTCATATCGGCTCCCGAGTGTGTGGAGTTTAGATCAAACCCCATGCTCGCTCGAAAATCGTAGCTCATACCCGGTTGGAAACCACTCATTCTAGCAACCGTCCGTTAAAGCGGCTCTGAGTTGCAAGAAGAAGATAATCACCACCTCTAAGCACAAACTGTAGACTAAGAACAAACGTGAGAAGTCTAGTGCTTTTTGGGCACTAGACAAGAGAGAAATAAACCGCACACACACAAGAAGCAAGGTAACAAAAAGAAAAAAGAAAAACACAAACACAAAGACAAAGTCAAGCAAATAGGAAAACAAAGTCCGAACTAGCACCGTCCCCGGCAACGGCGCCAAATTGATGGTAAGGGATTCGTCACGTCCCAACCGTCAATAAAATAACCGGCTAATCCTAACTAGGGTAGATAGGGTAAGTCGGGTCGAATCAACGGGGACGGTAATGTTTAGCCTAGACTAAGGTCGCCTAAATACGAGACTAAGTCAACGAGCTAAACTAGTGAATGATAAGAAGGGGAGAAGGCTAGGCTATGACTAAGGAGAACAAACTAGGAAAACGGGCTAGGATTAGGTCGGGGTCAAAGGGGTAACGGAATGATCAAGGGAGAACTAGAGTGAAGGAGGTAGTAGGGTAATCTAGGTAATGCCCGGGCTCTCGCAACTTAGACCCACCTAGAGGTTCCACCTAAAACCCAACTCGGCGATACACAACACAATCGGGGTTACTAGCACGCTATAGGCCTAGGTCGAATCAGGGCTCTCGCTACGTAGACCGACCTAGGTGTCGTCCTCACCGGGCTCTCGCAACTTAATGAGGGAACCGGACCCACAAAAAAACTAACACCCACAAGAGAAAGGGAAGAAAACAAGCATTCTTAACTACTTAGTCATTCAAGCAATTCAACAAACATGTGATGTGCATCAAACAAGAGGAAACCCAAATCTTCCACCAACATCTCTAACAATCCCTTAATCACCCAATTAACACCCTAATTACCCTACTAACCCTAGCAAGAACACTACTCTAACATAATCAAACTATATCTAACAAGAACAAGATGGATCAACATAGGAAAACAAAACAAACATAAACAAACTAACAAGTATGAAGAACAAAACAATAATCTAGAACTAAAGATAGAAACTTGAATAACATAAATAAAGATTAAGAGGAAAGGAAGAGGATTGTACCAAACTAGTGAAGGAGAAAGAACAAAACTTGCATTAATGAAGAAAAACCCAAAACAAACACCCAAGGTTGTCAATCTTGAATGGGTCTTGAAGAATTCCCTTAATACAAGTACTAATCTAAGATTAACAACTAATTACCGACTAATCTACACTAATATAATCTAATCTAACCTAAAGTAGTCTAGGGTTTTTTAGGATCTAACATAACATGATGTCTTAATACAAGAGGGGGGGGGGTATATATAGGGTTTTAGAATGAAAGGAGAAGAAAAGAAAGCAAGGCGTGCAGCAGCAGACCCGTCCCGGCCGAGACGGGGTGGTCCCGGTCGGGACGAGGTCGGTCCCGGTCGGGACGCCACCTTCCCGATCGGGATGGGCTCACATTAGCCGCGCATCATGCTCACTTCATCCCGAACGGGATGAGGCCATCCCGAACGGGATGGGTCTTTGTAGGCCTCCCTTAAGAGCTCTATGGTCCCTCCTTGCCTCTCATGGGTCTCTCGTCGATTCTCAGGACTTGGGATCGGGTCTCGGAGGCTCGGGATTGGGTCCCGAGGTCTCGGGGTCGACTCCGAGGCATCAAGTCATCGTTCCTTAACTCCGTTGGCTCCAAAATGTGTATGTATAGAGTCGGAATCGCTCCAACTCTTCCAAATCGGTCTCAGGAACCTGAAACGAACTAAAGGAAGCATAAGAAGCCCATAAACCGCTCCCAAGGAGCGATTCCACAAGGAAAATGGGACCAAAACACAGTAAAATAGACACTACAAACTACACTTATCAACCCCACACTTAACCCTTACTCGCCCTCGAGTAAGCACAAACTAAATACTAAACTAGCCGAGTGGGTATTAGCGCACCCTACGCCCTTTCAACTCACGCGAGTGCACTTAGAGGAAAAGTGCACCCCGCAAGGCAAGTCGGGTCTTGCGACAAAACCGCGGATACAACCGGACACAAAACATACAAACAAACAAACACACAAACAAACACGTAATCGGTTGCACCCAAAACAAAAGAAATACCGCTTCCCTCTAAAAGCGGTGAATGAAACACCGGTTTAGGACTCGAGGTAAGTGACAACGTTCCCAAGCTAGCAATACGAACCAAGGTGGACTAAACCCTAATAGTATGACGATAAAGCAACAAAAACATTGGTAACTTACCTAGGTCCTCCTTACTTTCTAGAAACCTACTACGGGACGATCGGCGGAGTGGAAAAGTGAGGAACCACGGTGTTAGTCGACACTGTAGGTAAGTGAGACCCCGCCCCCTTTAGCGTGAGCCAAGAGGGTCGTCCCGTGTCCAAGACCGCCTAACTAGTCCAAGTAAAAAGGTGGGAAACATGCAAAATGAGGGAAGACCGACTAATGCCGCTATCATCCTTCCTCGGGACTCGGTCCTTTGGCCTCTTCACGGCAAAAGTCGGAAAAAGGCTTATTTTTGTGGGGATTTCTTTTTGTGAGACGGGTTTTCTTTTGGCATTTTCTTTCTTTTCGACATTTTGATTTGTTTGTTGCCATGCCATTTCTTTTTCTTCTTTTCTATTTTCTTTTCGGCTTTTGTGCCTTTTCTTTTTCTTTATTCTTTTCTTTCTTTCATTTCTTTCATTTTCTTTTCTTAGCCCTTTTGGCAAGATTTGGCATTTTTGGCATTTCCTTGTGTAACAAGAAAGAGAGAATTCAACATATTGCATTTTATTGTGTGGATATGTGTAGGAGGTAGGGTAATGGGTAAGTCGGGGTTGCGCATTCCCTTTCAAACCCACAAAAAGTGGCGAACTTGGACTAATCAAACAATCCTAGACATGGTCACCTAAGGGACGAGACTCGGTAACCAAGGCCTTTTCACACCGTGGGTGGTCATAATGGTCAAAAGTGCAAATCCCGTAGTAAATCCCTAGTAAGCTAGGTGGACTCAAGGTAAAGGACCAACGAAATCATTGATTTAGGGTCATTCTACTAGACTAAAGTCCATGACTCGATTTATACTACTAGGAAGGGAAAGTAAACACTCACACACTAGCCTCTAAACCGGGTTTTCGAAAACGGTTTACGCACAAGACACACAAAACACAAACAAAGACTCAACGAGAACGAAAGAAAAAGAAGTAAAAGCAACGAAACAAAAACAACACAAAATGAACATATACACAACATAAACACCACCATGATCATCCAAACAAGCCACCAAATCAACCATACTTTACAGAGCTCCACTCGAGCACACAACATCACAATCTCCTCCAAACTCCGCAAGAGGTAAAGAAGAAAAAGGGATAAGATGTTACCGGGAGTCTTGAAAGCCTTCCAAAGTTAACGGTGATTAAAGCAACCTATAAGGGAAAGGGAGGCAAACACGCACAACAACACAAATATTCAAGACACAAAGACACCAAAAAGAAAAACACACAAAAAGAAAATCTTTTTGATTTTTGTGAAAAAATTTCAAATTTTTAGGTATTTTTAAAGGTTTTTCGAAAAAGGGAAATTTTAAAGGTTTTTCGAAAAAGGGAAAAATAAAACTAACTACGATAGAATATCGCTCCCCCACACTTAAACCGAGCAATGTCCTCATATGCTCAATCATAGTGCGCGGAGAGACAAAAGAAAAGGAAAAGAAACTACGAAAGTAATGCTAAAAATCAAAAATTAAGTGGAGAAAAGGTAGAAGGTGTCCGGCCGGGGTGTAGTCAAGTCACCATGGGCCGAGACGAGAAAAATATATGGAAGGGGGAATAAAATAAAAAGAAGGAAATAAAAGGAAATGGGAGGGGAGGGCTAGGTGTAATCAAGTCACCTAGCCCGGATTCCGTCCAAATCCGACTAACTCCTAAAAAAGCGGTGAAAATCTTGTAAATTGGACTAATCGATTGACTCCCGACGTAATCACGTCGTCGGAAGTCGGGAGTAACCACACTACGGCCTCGAAGGCCACTAAGATCCCATGACTCGAGAGAAGGGGGCAAACAATAAAAAAACAAGCGATAAAAAGACGGGAAAGTAAGGATAGTTACCCAAACCGAGCGGCTAGTAACTCACTTGCTCCATCGTCTTGATGATCATTAGAGGCTCGTCGCTTGTCTTCTCGGTTGCCATCTCGCTTCACACTTAAGGAGGACTCACGGTTGGGGTAGTAATGGTGTGAGGGGATGGTATTTGATGTGAGATTCGGTGTAAAGTGAATAGGAAACAGAGTGAGGGCATGACAATGAAGTGCATGGGGCATATGATAAGGCTAGGGTAGCTGGGGAGGTTGGGAGGGGGCATAAAACGGTTGGGTGGACTCGATTTGCGAAGAAGAATCACAAAAGGGGAGCAGAGGACCGTCCCGGTCGGGAAGATTGATCCCGATCGGGTTACCTCACCCGTCCCGGTCGGGACGCCCTCATCCCGGTCGGGACGCCCTCATCCCGGTCGGGACGGACTCACAGCAAGCTCGAAAACAGGTGCACCCTTCCCGATCGGGACGGCACCCTTCCCGGTCGGGAAGCCTTACCCTTCCCGGTCGGGACGCCTCATCCCGGTCGGGACGCCTCATCCCGGTTGGGATGGGCCTTCTCCAACTTCCACAATCCCAAAAGCTCGCTCTAAGCTTCAAAAACCCGATCCTCGTGCTTACAACCCAAGGTATATCATAGCCATTCTTCTCTAGGAGCATTCTCACTTCACCTGACCAACAAACTCAACTCAAGCATCAAATTCTCTCCCTCGCCTCACTAATCAAAAATCCAATATTACAAGAATTCACAAAAATCCAAAGAAATTACAAGAATAGAGTATATAGAATGAGACGGTTCTTGTGGAACTCCGTCAAACCAAGGATGGTGCATCTTCATTCTTTTTCAACAACCACGACTAATTCCATCTCCATCAAGGGCACGTAAGAACAAGTCGAAGGCCCTAGAGAAGTCTTCAATCAAGCATGTCATATAACAGTCCACAAACCAAGGCTCTTCATGGCCTTGCCTTGACGTTCCCGGGGCATCCCGATCTACTAAGTTCAATGGCTTGAACTTGTACTTGTGATCCTTCGGGATATACCCAAATGTCCAACGATCCTCATGTGGCCCCAAGGGAATCTTCTTCCTTGTCATTGCACTTGTCATCCTCCAACCCATGATATGGGCTCTCATCCTCCTCACTCTCGGAGTCATCATCTTCAAGTACATAGGAGTACTTCTTCAAGCTTTGTCCCGAATGATCCCCTCGATCGACGTCTTCTGTGGCATGGATCACATTACACGTCTCGGTCATAGGCGAAGTGTTGCCTTGGAGGTCGAACACTAACTCTTCGTCGCCTAGTTGAAAGGTGATCCTACCCTTCTTCACATCGATCACGGCACCGGCGGTGTGTAAAAATGGGCGTCCAAGGATGATGGGAGTGTTAGCATCCTCCGGCATGTCAACCACAATGAAGTCGACCGGAATGAAGAACTTCCCTATTTGTACCGGCACATCCTCTAACATTCCCAATGGTCGGTTAAGAGACTTATCGGCCATTTGGAGTGTAATGGAGGTACATTTCAATTCCGTCATCCCTAGTCGCTCACAAATAGTGTAGGGAATAATGCTCACACTCGCGCCCAAATCACACATAGCTCTCTCGATCTTGTAATTGCCTATGGTACATGGGATGGAGAAACTACCCGGATCCTTCAAATTTGGAAGCGTGGAACCTTGAATAAGCTCGCTCACCACCCTCGTGAACGCTACCGTCTCTTCCTTGTTGATGGACCTTTTCCTAGCTAAGATTTCTTTCATGAATTTACCATATGCCGGGATTTGGGTAAGTAACTCGGTAAACGGGATACTAACATCCAATTTCTTCATAATACTAAGGAACTTGTCGTATTGAGTGTCCACCTTAGTCTTCATTTGCCTTGATGGGTAAGGCAACTTGATTTGGTACTTGTTTTGCTCAATAGGAGTGGACTCTTCAAAGGACACCTTCCTTTTTCCCTTGTCTTTCTCTTGAAGTGGGGGAGGGTTGTCTTCTTGGGGTTTCTCGACCTCCCTTAAGACTTGCTCCTCAATTGGAATGTCAAAGCTTGACTCTTCTTGATTTGGAGATGTCATTTCCATTGTCGGTTCTTGCATCGGCTCTTGCTCATTAGGATATGGAGGGGAGTCATAAGAGGTACCTCTCCTTGTGGTGATAGCATTTACATGCTCAAATGTCGGTGTTTCACCTTGAGAAAGTAGTTGCCCCTTTTGCCTTGAGGAGCTCCCCGAAGCGAGTTGAGATACTTGGTATCTTCATACGGGTATCTCTCATCGCGTTTTCCCCTTGAATATAAGCAAAGAGCTCTTGTTGGGTTCTTGACATATCCATTTGACATTTTTGCACATCTTGAGTATTCTTTTGCATATCCATCAAAGTCTTTTGAACGTCAAAATCCCGAGGTGGGGACGATGGATTATGCGGAGTATCGGTGAGGGCTAATGGAGTACCATAGTCATGAATAAGAGACCGACTCCTAGGCTTGCTTTGTTGTTGATTGCCTTGAGTTGCTTGTTGTTGTTGTTGGTTCCCTTGGAACCCATGAGAATTGCCTTGATTAAGGCCATGGTTGTGGTTTTGTTGTCCTTGAAAGTTTCGGTTTCCTTGGAAATTTTGGTTTCCTTGGAAACCACCATGATTGAAGTTCCCTTGTTGGAACCCTTGCTTGTTGTTGAAGTTACCTTGGTTATTTTGCTTGAAATTGTTGAAGGGTCTTTGGTTACCCACATAACCTTGGTAACTTTCATTGTTGTCCCGTAAGGGAGGTGGAACATAGGGACGATGTTGTTGTTGATGTTGAAGTGCTTGTTGTTGAGGGACTTGATTGGAAGCTTGGTATTGATTAGAGTAGGAGGCACCTTGCTTGAACGCTTGAAAGGCGTTCACTTGCTCAATGCTTCCTCTACAATTCATAGGGTCATGACCAACGATTCCACAAGTGTCACACATCCCAAAGTAAGGTGTAGGAGGTGCGAACCCTAAAGCATTCACTTCTTGAATCGGTTGATGGTGGGAGGAACTAGTGCCTTGGACTTGGTTGAGGTGGCTTTGGAGCTTCTTGTCAATAGTCTCCATGTGTGTTTTCAATTGAGCTCCAAGGTCAATGCTTAATTTGGTGATAGCATCGACCTCATGTATGCCTCCTCGATGTGCCTTCCTAGGCCTAGAGTATTGCAAATTATGCACCGCCATCTCTTCGATTCTCGCCCATGTTTGGTCGTCATCGACCTCGGTAAACCTACCATTGGAGACCATGTTAAGAATGGCTCTCGAGTTCTCATAAAGACCATTCCAAAATTGTTGCACCAAGAACCATTGTGAGAGTCCATGATGAGGGCACGATCTTACCAAAGACTTAAACCGCTCCCAAGCTTCATATAGGCTCTCTTCATCCCTTTGTTGGAACCCGGTGATGGAGGCCCTAAGCAAATTCGTCTTTTCCGGAAGGTAAAACTTTTGGTAGAACGCCAAGGCAAGCTTTTTCCAAGTATCGATCCCCATGGTTGCCCTATCGAGACTCTTGATCCATTGCTTCGCTTTTCCAATAAGAGAAAACGGGAAAAGTACCCAACGAATTTGATCTTGAGTAACCCCGGTTTGAGATATAGCGTCACAATAATCGGAGAAGGTCTCCATATATTGGTGCGGGTCTTCGGTGGGCAAACCACTAAATGGGCTCCTCTCCACAAGTTGGATAAATTGGGTCTTTGCCACAAAATTTCCGGTGTAGGCTTCCGGTAATGCACTCGGTCCGGGCAAGACATCCTCGGTGAATGTGGAGTGAGAGGAAAACTTAGGCATTCTTGGATGTAAGGGAGAAGATGGTGGTGTAGACAATGTTGATGTAGATGAAGAGGGGGAACTAGGAGAATAAGAATCACCAAAAGGGTTAATGAATCCCCCTTCGGCCGTCTCTCGATGTGGATTGTTCAAGCCGGCTCCTTGGGCTTGCCCCTGATGAGTATTGCTTGCACTCGGTTGAGAGATCCTAACTAGATTAATCGTTCGTTGGCGAAAGGCTCAAAAGAGTCTCTCCGGCTCTGGATTAAAGAGATAGAAGTCGCCTCCCCTCCTAGGCATACACTACACACTAGAACAAACGTGAGAACACCTAGTGCTTTGTGGGCACTAGGCAACAACAATAAACAAGCACAACTAGAGACAAAGAGAAAAGAAAGCTAGAAAAGAAGAAAAACTAGAAAATATTCACAAGAGAAGATGGGAGAACACAAAGAAGGGTAACTAAGTCTAGAAATAAGCAAACTAAGTCTAAAAATTGCACCGTCCCCGGCAACGGCGCCAAATTGATGGTAAGGATTTGTCAAGTCCCTAACCGTCAATAAACTACCGATTACACCTAGTGGGTAGCTAGGGTAATTCGGGATCGTATCCACGAGGACGGTATTGCAAGGCTTAGACTAGGTCGGCCTACAAACGAGACTAGGTCACCAAAACAAACACAAAGAAGCGAGGAGAAGAGATAGCTAGACTAATGATGAACTAACTATGAGAACTAACTAAACAAAGAAACTATAGAAATGATAACTAACTAAGACGATGAACTCAAATATGGAAGAAAGTGGGGTAGGTCGGGTTCATAGGAGTAGAAGGGTAATTGGGGTGATCAAGGGTATAGGCGTCTCCTAGTTACTAGAGTCGGTCCGGGCTCTCGCAACTTAGACCGATGTCAAGGTGGGTCCGGGCTCTCGCAACTTAGACCCTAGTCCGCGCTCTCGCGACTAAACTATTCTCAACATTTCCACAAAATAAGCAATCAATGAGAAGA
This sequence comes from Agrostemma githago, assembly GCA_958450325.1. Taxonomy (NCBI): domain Eukaryota; kingdom Viridiplantae; phylum Streptophyta; class Magnoliopsida; order Caryophyllales; family Caryophyllaceae; genus Agrostemma; species Agrostemma githago. The sequence continues at coordinate 22,464,090 of OY288252.1, read as the reverse complement.
TGAACACAAGTATGGGAAGCATGACCACTACAACTCACACAAGCATATCAACAAACACATAGAGTGCCCACAATGTGACTAACAACAAAGATGTAACCTTTTCCCCTTAATCAACCCTAATCATCCATAATCTACCCCTAATCCCCCTACTAACCCCACAAAGAAACTACTCACTCATTATCATGAACAAACTAGCATTCACAAAAGAAACTAGAACAAACATCCAAACATTCATTATGAATAACAAGAACAATAACAATAACAACATAAAAAGATGGAAACAAGATTAAATAACTAAGAACAAGAGTAAGAAAGGTTATACCAACAATAGGATGAAGAAAAGATGAAAACTTGTATTAATGAGAAATCCAAATACAATCCCAAGGTTGTCAATCTTGGAACAATCTTCAAGAATCCCCTTAATCCAAGAACTAATTACAATGATTAGCTAAGAATTAAAGAGAGATTAAAACTAATGAGTGAGAGTAAATCTCGGGTTCTAGATGTTAATGGAGGCTTAAACTACTCTAGGGTAAGATAAGATGTCTTAACATTACAAGAAGGGAGTATATATATGGGTACAAGAATAAAGGAGAAGAAAAGAAAACAATGCGGGTGAGCTTTAGCCCATCCCGACCGGGACGGATCATCCCGATCGGGAAGGGTTCTGTCATCCCGATCGGGAAGGGTTCAACCCGACCGGGAAGGACCCACAGTGGCGCTTCTAATCGTGCACCCCTTCCCGATCAGGAAGGCCACTATCCCGCCTGGGAAGGGTCTTGTATGCCTCCAATAAGAGCTCTAGGGTCCCTCCTTGTATCTCATGGGCTTCCCGTCGATCCTCGGGACTCGGGATCGGGTCTCGGAGGCTCGGGATTGTGTCCCAAGGTCTCGGGGTCGATTCCAAGGCCTCGAGTCATCGTTCCTTTATCTCGTCGGCTCCAAAATGTGTATGTATTGAGTCGGAATCACTCCAACTCCTCCAAATCGGTCTCAGAAACCTGAAACGGACTAAAGGAAGCATAAGAAGCTCATAAATCGCTCCCAAGGAGCGATTTCACAAGGAAAATGGGACCAAAATATATTAAAATAGGCGCTACAAACTACACTTATTAGCCCTACGCTTCCGACCCTTGTGCCTTTGCGACATTCCTCAGTCCCGGTCCGAGAGCCTAACCTTCTAATGCCCGGTGCGGGAGGTGACCCCGGTGCCTCTTCCTCCCTTAGTCCGCATAAACATGCTAGTGTGAGGCCTCGACAGCAACCAACCCAACAACAACAACAGCAAGCTACCCGACCACTTCCCTTTTGCCCTACGCCCCCGGCGTATGTGTACGTTCCTCCGTACACCCCCTACACTCCTTTTGCCTACCCTCAGCCCCCGGCCGATGCATCCACGGCCGCGATGCTTAGTGCTCTACATCTAGGGCAATATGAACAGAGGAGGGATGATTATTATGCTCAATACCCCGGTTATCATCTTTTGGCACAACAGGGGTATATTGATCCACGTGGCAACCTTTCGTCATGGTATAGACCCGAGTATTTCCCTAACCACGGTAATTCTAGTGGTAGTGGTGCCATGATGGATGATGATGGATGGGTAATCAGGAAGCCGGTGAAGAAGATGAAGATGGAAATGATGATGATGACAACAATGGATGTGAGTAGGTGGATGATGACGAGCGAGATGACTATTGATTATTGAAACGATGGAGATGCTTTAGTTGCTAACCCTTGGTATGACAACTTTCTTTTCTTTTCCGTTTTTGATGCTTGTCTATTTTATTTCCCCCTTGCTATGAGTAATATGTTGGCCCTCGGGGCCTTTATGGTGATCGCTCCCGATTCTCGATGACGTGATTACATCGAGAATCATTTGAAAAATCCAAATTTACAAGTCTTTTCTCTTTCTTTCTTTTATTTTTCTTTTAGTAGGAGTTAGTCGTATTTAGGCGGAATTCGGGCTAGGTGACTTGATTACACCCAGCCCTCCCCTCCCCTCCCATTTCCTTTTATTTCTTTCTTTTTATTTCTTCCCCCATCCATATCTTTTCTCGTCTCGGCCCATGGTGACTTGATTACACCCCGGCCGGACACCTTCTACCATTTTCTCCATTTTATCTTTGTTTTTTAGCTTTATTTTCGTGATTTTCTTTTCTTTTCTTTTGTCTCTCCGCACACTACGATCGAGCATGAGGACATTGCTCGGCTTAAGTGTGGGGGGAGCGATATTCTATCATAGTTAGTTTTATTTTTATAGTTTTCCGAAAAACCTTTAAAAAACCCTAAAAATTTGAAAAAATTTCAATAAAAATCAAAAAGATTTTCTTTCTTTTTTGTGTCTTTTTCTTTTGTGTGTTTTCCTTCTTATGTTTTTGTATCGTATATTTGTTTTGTTGTGTGTGTTTTGCCTCCCTTTTCCTTATAGGTTGCTTGATCACCGTTAGTTTTGGAAAGCTTTCAAGACATCCGGTAACATCTTCTATCCCTTTTCCTTCTTTATTTCTTGTGGAGTTTGGAGGAAATTGTGATGTTGTGTGCTCGGGTGGAGCTTTGTGCATATTGGTGGATGATTTGGTGACTTGTATGGAATATCGGGGTGGTGTTTGTGTTGTTTATGTGTTTGTTTCTCCTTGTTTTGTTTTGTTACCTTTTGTCTCATTTTCATTCATTTTCGTCATGTCTTCATTTGTGTTGTGTTAGTTGTGTCTTGTGTGTATAAATGGTTTTCGAAAACCCGGTTTAGAGGCTAGTGTGCGAGTGTTTACTTTCCCTTCCTAGTAGTATAAATCGAGCCTTGGACTTTAGTCTAGTAGAATGACCCTAAATCAATGATTTCGTTGGTCCTTTACCTTGAGTCCACCTAGCTTACTAGGGATTTACTACGGGATTTGCATTTTGACCATTATGACCACCCGCGGTGTGAAAAGGCCTTGGTTACCGAGTCTCGTCCTCTAGGTGACCGTGTTTAGGTTTGTTTGATTAGTCCAAGTTCTCCACCTTTTATTTGTGGGTTTGAAAGGGAATGCGCACCCCCGACATACCCATTCACCTACCTCCTACACATTCCGCACAATAAATTGAAATTTGTTGAATTCTCTCTTTCTTGTTACACAAAGAAATGCCAAAAGCCAAATCAAGCCAAAATGGCAAAAGAATGAAAAGAAAGAAAAGAATGAAGAAAAAGAAAAGGCACAAAAGCCAAAAAGAAAATAGAAAAGAAAAAAAAAAGAAATGGCATGGCAACAAACAAGGCAAAAATGCAAAAAAAGAAAAGAATGCCAAAAGAAAATCGTCTCACAAAAATAATCCCGACATCTCAAAATAAGCCTTTGATGGTAAGGATTTGTCGCGGAATCCCAACCGTCAATAATATAACCGGCTATTCCTACGGTAGATAGGGCAAGTCGGGTCGAATCCACGGGGACGGTAATGTAAAGTCTAGACCAAGGTCGCCTAAATACGAGACTAAGTCAACGAGCTAAACTAAAGAATGAAAGGAGGGAGAAGGCTAGACTAAGACTAAGGCGAACAAACTAGGAAAACGGGCGATATGATAGGAGTAAGGAGGAGTAGGGAGGTTGGGAGGGGGCATAATGGATGGGTGGAGTCAAGGGGGACCATCCCGGTCAGGATGGATGGTCCCGATCGGGTTGATAAACCCTTCCCGATCGGGAAGCTCTCGTCCCGGACGGGAACACACTCCAGAGAGTCCGAATTTTTGCACCTTCATCCCGATCGGGATGGCTCCTTCCCGGTCGGGATGAGTCTTCTTTGCTTCCCCAAGCCCAAAACCTTATCATAAGCTTCAAAAACCGACTTCCTCGCTCGCAAACCAAACTCCATCATCAACTACTCCTTTCTAGGAGTCACCTTCACTTCACCTATCATAATAAACTCAAAGTACACATCAAATTCACTCTCTCACATCGCTCATCAAAATACCAAATCAATTACAAGAATCCCACAAAAACAAAGGAGTCCTAGAAACAAAAATCACGAATACAAGCACAAGTATTCTAAAGAAGAGAGAGAGGGAATATACAACATGACGGTTCTTTTAGGAACTCCGTCAAACCTAGGATGGTGGGCTCCATTCTTCAACCATAGCCCTCAAGGGCATGGAGGAGCAAGTCGAACGCGCTACCGACATCATAGTGAAGGCCCAAGAAGCGCTCGAGCTTAACCGACCTCCACGGCCTCCAAGGAGGAGGCAAGAAGTAGGAATCCCAAGACCGACATCATCTTCAAAGTAGTCTCTGGGGTCTCTCCATCCTACGAGCCTAACCGACCTCTTCCTCCCTAAGCATTGCCTCCAATCACAAGCAAGCTTCATCTCCAAGAAACAAGGCACAAAAAGCGGTTTTGGCCTCATCTCCTCAATGCACACCCCCACACTTACCTCAAGTCGTGGTTCCCCATCTTCATCACTCGGCCCCACATCATCTTGGAGAGGAGAATCGAAACTTCTACCGGCGGTTTCAATCTCTTCCAAGTCATCTCTCGGTGTACTAGCAAGGGGCTCTTGATGCTTGTCCAAATTATCGCACAAGGGCAACTCGAGGCTAATAATCTCACCCAACATCCTCACAAATTCCACCAACCCATCCAACTCACTATCCTCCTCCAATTCCTCACCAAGAATGCCTTCACCAAGGGTCACATCCTCATTCGTCTCTTTTTGGGTAGACGATTGAGGTTCTTCAAAGCAAACTTCTCTATCAAAGGGAACTACATCGGCGGCTTCGTAATTAGGTTGCTCCTCTCTCTCAATTGGGCACCCTCCATCTAAATATGATGCTCGGGATAAAGACATTACGGTTTGAACCGATAATGCATTTAAATGAGCATTCCTCGCCTCGTTTGCCCTTCGAAGTTGGACCCATAATTCATTTTGTTGTTTTTGAATTTCGGTGGCCATTTCTTGGTTGCTCTTTTGCAATTGAAGAAGCGATTGAAACTCCTCCATGTCGGGCAATTGGTGATCATTGGGGTCTTGTAAAACTCCTTGATAATCTTGATGATGCCCAAGGGGTGGGGCATCATATTGTTGGTAGTGAGGTTGAGGTGATTGGTAGTATTGTGGGTCATGGGGTTCATATTGTGGTTGGGGTGGAGGGTAATATGGTGGGTTTTGGGGGTATTGGCTTCCATAAGGTGAATCTTGAGTGTACATGGTGGGTTCACAATCATAGCTTGAGTAATAGCCACCATGATCGTAGGAGTTATAGTCATTCACTTGTTGGTAGCCGTTTTCATAACCTTGAAGATCATACCCACTAGAGTCACCCCAAGAAGCTTGATAGTGGTAGGGGGACGTCATGTCATACCCTTGGTTCATGGAAGAAGAGTGGTAGCTCATATCGGCTCCCGAGTGTGTGGAGTTTAGATCAAACCCCATACTCGCTCGAAAATCGTAGTCCATACCCGGTTGGAAACCACTCATTCTAGCAACCGTCCGTTAAAGCGGCTCTAAGTTGCAAGAAGAAGATAGTCACCACCTCTAAGCACAAACTGTAGACTAGGAACAAACGTGAGAAGTCTAGTGCTTTTTGGGCACTAGACAAGAGAGAAATAAACCACACACACACAAGAAGCAAAGTAACCAAAAGAAAAAAAAAAAACAAACACAAAGACAAAGTCAAGCAAATAGGAAAACAAATTCCAAACTAGCACCGTCCCCGGCAACGGCGCCAAATTGATGGGAGGGATTCGTCGCGGAATCCCAACCGTCAATAATATAACCGGCTATTCCTACGGTAGATAGGGCAAGTCGGGTCGAATCCACGGGGACGGTAATGTAAAGTCTAGACCAAGGTCGCTTAAATACGAGACTAAGTCAACGAGCTAAACTAAAGAATGAAAGGAGGGAGAAGGCTAGACTAAGACTAAGGCGAACAAACTAGGAAAACGGGCTAGGATTAGGTCGGGGTCAAAGGGGTAACGGAATGATCAAGGGAGGACTAGAGTGAAGGAGGTAGTAGGATAATCTAGGTAATGCCCGGGCTCTCGCAACTTAGACTCACCTAGAGGTTCCACCTAAAACCCAACTCGGCGATACACAACACAACAAACGGGGTTCTAGCGTGCTATGGTCCTATGTCGAATCCGGGCTCTCGCTACTTAGACCGGCCTAGGGGTCGTCCTCACCGGGCTCTCGCGACTTAGTGAGGGAACCGAACCCACAACAAACTAACACCCACAAAAGAAAGGCAAGAAAAACAAGCATTCGTACATACTTAGTCATTCAAGCAATTCCACAAACATGTGATGTGCATCAAACAAGAGGAAACCCAAATCTTCCACCAACATCTCCAACAATCCCTTAATCACCCAATTAACACCCTAATCACCCTACTAACCCTAGCAAGAACACTACTCTAACATATCTAATCTAAAATTGACACTAACAAGAGGAATCATCAAAGAAACAAAACAAACATCAACAAACTAATGATAACAATGAACAAACAATAATAAAGATACAAACTTGGATGAATAAAACTAGATTAAAGAGTAAAATAGAAGAGGATTATACCAAACTACTGAAGGAGAAAGAACAAAACTTGCATTAATGAAGAAAACCCAAAACAAACATCCAAGGTTGTCAAGCTTGGTGAAGATCTTGAAGAATTCCCTTAATACAAGTACTAATCTAGGATTAACTACTAATTACCGACTAATCTACTCTAATCTAAACTAATCTAACCTAAAGTAGTCTAGGGTTTCAAGGATATAGCATATGATAACATAAGATGGTGTCTTAATACAAGAGAGGGGTATATATAGGGTTACAAATGGAAGGGAGAAGAAAAGAAAGCAAGGCGAGCAGCAGCAGGCCCGTCCCGGCCGAGACGGGTTGGTCCCGGTTGGGACGAGGTCGGTCTCGGTCGGGACGCCACCATCCCGATCGGGATGGGCCCTGGTCAGTGGCTTCCTTGTTTGTGCACCTCATCCCGAACGGGATGAGCTTATCCCGAACGGGATGAGCCTTGTAGGCCTCCATTATGATCTTTTTGGTCCCTCCTTGGTTCTCATGGACTTCTCACCGATTCTCGGGACTCGGGATCGGGTCTCGGAGGCTCGGGATTGGGTCCCAAGGTCTCGGGGTCGATTCCAAGGCATCGAATCATCGTTCCTCTACTCCGTTGGCTCCAAAATGTGTATGTATCGAGTCGGAATCGCTCCAACTCTTCCAAATCGGTCTCGGGAACCTGAAACGAACTAAAGGAAGCATAAAAAGCCCCTAAACCGCTCCCAAGGAGCGGTTCTACAAGGAAATGGGACCAAAACACTACGAAATAGGCACTACAAATGACACTTATCAACTCCTTCACACTTAACCCTTACTCGCCCTCGAGTAAGCACATACTACTACTAAACTAACCGAGTGGGTATTAGCGCACCCTACGCCCCTTCAACTCACGCGAGTGCACTTAGAGGAAAAGTGTACTCCGCAAGGCAAGTCGGGTCTTGCGACAAAACTGTGGATGCAACCGGACACAAAACACATGAACAAACAAACATACAAACAAACACATAATCGGTTGCACCCAAAACAAAAGAAATACCGCTTCCCTCTAAAAGCGGTGAATGAAACACCGGTTTAGGACTCGAGGTAAGTGACAACGTTCCCAAGCTAGACATACAAACCAAGGTGAACTAAACCCTAATAGTATGACGATCAAGCAATAAAAACGTTGGTAACTTACCTAGGTCCTCCTAGCTTTCTAAAAACGTACTACGGGACGATCGGCGGAGTGGAAAGTGAAGAACCACGGTGTTAGTCGACACTGTAGGTAAGTGAGACCCCGCCCCCTTTAGCGTGAGCCAAGAGGGTCGTCCCGTGCCCAAGACCGCCTAACTAGTCCAAGCAAAAAGGTGGAAATATGCAAAATGAAGGAAGACCGACTAATGCCGCTATCATCCTTCCTCGGGACTCGGTCCTTTGGTAGGCTCTTCACGGCAAAAGTCGGAAAAAGGCTTATTTTTGCGGGGATTTCTTTTTGTGAGACCGGTTTTCTTTTGTCATTTTCTTTCTTTTCGACGTTTTGATTTGTTTGTTGCCATGCCATTTCTTTTTCTTCTTTTCTATTTTCTTTTTGGCTTTTGTGCCTTTTCTTTTTCTTCATTCTTTTCTTTCTTTCATTTTTCTTTCTTTTCTTTTCTTTGCCCTATTTTGGCAAGATTCGGCTTTTTGGCATTTTCATTGTGTAACAAGAAAGAGAGAATCAACAATTTGCAATCTTTTTGAGTGGATGAGTGTAGGAGGTAGGTGAATGGGTAAGTCGGGACGGGCCAAGACCCTTCAAACCCATAAAAAGTTGAGAACTTGGACTAATCAACCGATCCTAAACACGGTCACCTAGGGAACGAGACTCGGTAACCAAGGCCTTTTCACACCGTGGGTGGTCATAATGGTCAAAAGTGCAAATCCCGTAGTAAATTCCTAGTAAGCTAGGTGGGCTCAGGGTAAAGGACCAACGAACTCATTGATTTAAGGTCATTCTACTAGATTAAAGTCCAAGACTCAATTTACACTACTAGGATGGGAAAGTAGGCACTCACACACTAGCCTCTAAACCGGGTTTTCGAAAACCATTTACTCACAAGACACAAAAACACACAAACAAAGACTCAACGAGAACGAAAAAAAAAGAAGTAAAAGCAACAAAACAAAAACAAAACAAAATGAACACATACACAACATAGACACTACCCCTTTCTTCCAAATGAGCAACCAATCATCCACAAACTTTACAAAGCTCCACCCGAGCACACCACAACACATATCTCCTCCAAACTCCACAAGAAACAAAGAGGAAAAAGGGTTGAAAAGATGTTACCGGGTGTCTTGAAAGCTCTCCAAAGCTAGCGGTGATTAAGCGACCTATAAGGAAACAGGGAGGCAAAACACGCACACAAAAGAAATATACAACACAATGACACAAAAGGAAAACACACAAAAAAAAAAACTTTTTGATTTTTTTGTGAAATTTTTTCAAATTTTTAGGGATTTTTAAGATTTTTTCGAAAAACTAAGAAAATAAAACCAACTATACTAGAATATCGCTCCCCCACACTTAAATCGAGACATGTCCTCATGCTCGATCGTAGGGTGCGGAGAGATAAAAGAAAAAGAAAAGAAACTACGAAAATAAAGCTAAAAATCACAAATAAAGTGAAGAACAGGTAGAAGGTGTCCGGCCGGGGTGTAGTCAAGTCACCATGGGCCGAGACAAGAAAGAGATATGGATGGGGGAAGAAAATAAAAAGAAGGAAGGAAATAAAAGGAAATGGGAGGGGAGGGCTAGGTGTAATCAAGTCACCTAGCCCGGATTCCGCCTAAATCCGACTAAATCCTCAAAAAAAAAAGTGAAAAACTTGTAAAATTTGGATTTTGAAAATGACTCTCGATGTAATCACATCATCGAGAGTCGGGAGCAACATATACCAAGGCCTCGAAGGCCACCACGACATCAAGACACAAAAGTGTAAGGGGAAGGGAATAAACAAAGGAAAACAAGCAACAACAAAAACGGAAAAGAAAGGATAGTTGCCGTACCATAGGTTAGCAACTCACTCTCTCCATCGTCTCATAGATCTATAAAGGCGCTTGCGTGTCTTCATCATTGCTATCCCGCTTCAAGCTTGATAGAACCGCATGGTAGAGGTAGTAATGGTGTGAGGGGGGGGATTTGATGTGGATCTCGGTGTAAAGTGAGGTGTACGGGTGATATGATAGGAGTAAGGAGGAGTAGGGAGGTTGGGAGGGGGCATAATGGATGGGTGGAGTCAAGGGGGACCATCCCGGTCGGGATGGATGGTCCCGATCGGGTTGATAAACCCTTCCCGATCGGGAAGCTCTCGTCCCGGACGGGAACACACTCCAGTGAGTCCGAATTTTTGCACCTTCATCCCGATCGGGATGGCTCCTTCCCGGTCGGGATGAGTCTTCTTTGCTTCCCCAAGCCCAAAAGCTTATCATAAGCTTCAAAAACCGACTTCCTCGCTCGCAAACCAAACTCCATCATCAACTACTCCTTTCTAGGAGTCACCTTCACTTCACCTATCATAATAAACTCAAAGTACACATCAAATTCACTCTCTCACATCGCTCATCAAAATACCAAATCAATTACAAGAATCCCATAAAAACAAAGGAGTCCTAGAAACAAAAATCATGAATACAAGCACAAGTATTCTAAAGAAGAGAGAGAGGGAATATACAACATGACGGTTCTTTAAGGAACTCCGTCAAACCTAGGATGGTGGGCTCCATCCTTCAACCATAGCCCTCAAGGGCATGGAGGAGCAAGTCGAACGCGCTACCGACATCATAGTGAAGGCCCAAGAAGCGCTCGAGCTTAACCGACCTCCACGGCCTCCAAGGAGGAGGCAAGAAGTAGGAATCCCAAGACCCGACATCATCTTCAAAGTAGTCTCTGGGGTCTCTCCATCCTACGAGCCTAACCGACCTCTTCCTCCCTAAGCATTGCCTCCAATCACAAGCAAGCTTCATCTCCAAGAAACAAGGCACAAAAAGCGGTTTTGGCCTCATCTCCTCAATGCACACCCCCACACTTACCTCAAGTCGTGGTTCCCCATCTTCATCACTCGGCCCCACGTCATCTTGGAGAGGAGAATCGAAACTTCTACCGGCGGTTTCAATCTCTTCCAAGTCATCTCTCGGTGTACTAGCAAGGGGCTCTTGATGCTTGTCCAAATTATCGCACAAGGGCAACTCGAGGCTAACAATCTCATCCAACATCCTCACAAATTCCACCAACCCATCCAACTCACTATCCTCCTCCAATTCCTCACCAAGAATGCCTTCACCAAGGGTCTCAAAGGGAACTACATCGGCGGCTTCATAATTAGGTTGCTCCTCTCTCTCAAGTGGGCACCCTCCATCTAAATATGATGCTCGGGATAAAGACATTACGGTTTGAACCGATAATGCATTTAAATGAGCATTCCTCGCCTCGTTTGCCCTTCGAAATTGGACCCATAATTCATTTTGTTGTTTTTGAATTTGGGTGGCCATTTCTTGGTTGCTCTTTTGCAATTGAAGAAGCGATTGAAACTCCTCCATGTTGGGCAATTGGTGATCATTGGGGTCTTGTAAAACTCCTTGATAATCTTGATGATGCCCAAGGGGTGGGGCATCATATTGTTGGTAGTGAGGTTGAGGTGATTGGTAGTATTGTGGGTCATGGGGTTCATATTGTGGTTGGGGTGGAGGGTAATATGGTGGGTTTTGGGGGTATTGGCTTCCATAAGGTGAATCTTGAGTGTACATGGTGGGTTCACAATCATAGCTTGAGTAATAGCCACTATGATCGTAGGAGTTATAGTCATTCACTTGTTGGTAGCCGTTTTCATAACCTTGAAGATCATACCCACTAGAGTCACCCCAAGAAGCTTGATAGTGGTAGGGGGACGTCATGTCATACCCTTGGTTCATGGAAGAAGAGTGGTAGCTCATATCGGCTCCCGAGTGTGTGGAGTTTAGATCAAACCCCATGCTCGCACGAAAATCGTAGTCCATACCCGGTTGGAAACCACTCATTCTAGCAACCGTCCGTTAAAGCGGCTCTAAGTTGCAAGAAGAAGATAGTCATCACCTCTAAGCACAAACTGTAGACTAGGAACAAACGTGAGAAGTCTAGTGCTTTTTGGGCACTAGACAAGAGAGAAATAAACCACACACACACAAGAAGCAAAGTAACCAAAAGAAAAAAAAACACAAACACAAAGACAAAGTCAAGCAAATAGGAAAACAAAGTCCAAACTAGCACCGTCCCCGGCAACGGCGCCAAATTGATGGGAGGGATTCGTCGCGGAATCCCAACCGTCAATAATATAACCGGCTATTCCTACGGTAGATAGGGCAAGTCGGGTCGAATCCACGGGGACGGTAATGTAAAGTCTAGACCAAGGTCGCTTAAATACGAGACTAAGTCAACGAGCTAAACTAAAGAATGAAAGGAGGGAGAAGGCTAGACTAAGACTAAGGCGAACAAACTAGGAAAACGGGCTAGGATTAGGTCGGGGTCAAAGAGGTAACGGAATGATCAAGGGAGGACTAGAGTGAAGGAGGTAGTAGGATAATCTAGGTAATGCCCGGGCTCTCGCAACTTAGACTCACCTAGAGGTTCCACCTAAAACCCAACTCGGCGATACACAACACAACAAACGGGGTTCTAGCGTGCTATGGTCCTATGTCGAATCCGGGCTCTCGCTACTTAGACCGGCCTAGGGGTCGTCCTCACCGGGCTCTCGCAACTTAGTGAGGGAACCGAACCCACAACAAACTAACACCCACAAAAGAAAGGCAAGAAAAACAAGCATTCGTACATACTTAGTCATTCAAGCAATTCCACAAACATGTGATGTGCATCAAATAAGAGGAAACCCAAATCTTCCACCAACATCTCCAACAATCCCTTAATCACCCAATTAACACCCTAATCACCCTACTAACCCTATCAAGAACACTACTCTAACATATCTAATCTAAAATTAACACTAACAAGAGGAATCATCAAAGAAACAAAACAAACATCAACAAACTAATGATAACAATGAACAAACAATAATAAAGATACAAACTTGGATGAATAAAACTAGATTAAAGAGTAAAAGAGAAGAGGATTATACCAAACTACTGAAGGAGAAAGAACAAAACTTGCATTAATGAAGAAAACCCAAAACAAACATCCAAGGTTGTCAAGCTTGGTGAAGATCTTGAAGAATTCCCTTAATACAAGTACTAATCTAGGATTAACTACTAATTACCGACTAATCTACTCTAATCTAAACTAATCTAACCTAAAGTAGTCTAGGGTTTTAAGGATATAGCATATGATAACATAAGATGGTGTCTTAATACAAGAGAGGGGTATATATAGGGTTACAAATGGAAGGGAGTAGAAAAGAAAGCAAGGCGAGCAGCAGCAGGCCCGTCCCGGCCGAGACGGGTTGGTCCCGGTCGGGACGAGGTCGGTCCCGGTCGGGACGCCACCATCCCGATCGGGATGGGCCCTGGTCAGTGGCTTCCTTGTTTGTGCACCTCATCCCGAACGGGATGAGCCTTGTAGGCCTCCATTATGATCTTTTTGGTCCCTCCTTGGTTCTCATGGACTTCTCACCGATTCTCGGGACTCGGGATCGGGTCTCGGAGGCTCAGGATTGGGTCCCAAGGTCTCGGGGTCGATTCCAAGGCATCGAATCATCGTTCCTCTACTCCGTTGGCTCCAAAATGTGTATGTATCGAGTCGGAATCGCTCCAACTCTTCCAAATCGGTCTCGGGAACCTGAAACGAACTAAAGGAAGCATAAGAAGCCCCTAAACCGCTCCCAAGGAGCGGTTTTACAAGGAAATGGGACCAAAACACTACGAAATAGGCACTACAAATGACACTTATCAGCCTTTTACCGACTATTATCGTGAAGAGCCTACCAAAGGACCGAGTCCCTAGGAAGGATGATAGCGGTAGTGGTCGGTCTTCCCTCACTTTGCAACATTTTCCACCTTTTTACTTAGACTAGTTGGGCGGTTTTGGGCATGGGACGACCCTTTTGGCTCATCGCTAAAGAGGGTGGGGTCTCACTTACCTACAGTGTCGACTAACACCATGGTTCATCCCTTTTTCCACTCCGCCGATCGTCTCGTAGTACGTTCTTACAAAGTTAGGAGGAATCAAGGTAAGTTACCAACGTTTTTGTTGCTTTATCGTCATACTATTAGGGTTTAGTTCACCTTGGTTTGTATTGCTAGCTTGGGAACGTTGTCACTCGCCTTGAGTACTAAACCGGTGTCTTTTCACCGTTTTGTTGAGGGAAGCGGTATTTGTTTTCTTTTGGGTGCAACCGATTATTTGTTTGTTTGTGTGTTGTTGTGTCCGGTTGCATCCACAGTTTTGTCGCAAGACCGCACTTGCCTTGCGGAGTGCACTTTTCCTCTAAGTGTACTCGCGTGAGTTGAAAGGGCGTAGGGTGCGCTAATACCCATTCGGCTAGTTTAGTAGTTAGTATGTGCTTACTCGAGGGCGAGTAAGGGTTAAGTGTGGGGGAGTTGATAAGTGTAGTTTGTAGTGCCTATATGTTGTGTTTTGGTCCCATTTTCCTTGTGGAATCGCTCCTTGGGAGTGGTTTATGGGCTTCTTATGCTTCCTCTAGCTCGTTTCAGGTTCCCGAGACCATCCACAAAGAGTTGAAACGATTCCGACTCAATACATACACTTTTTGGAGCCAACGAGATAAAGGAACGATGACTCGATGCCTTGGAATCGACCCCGAGACCTTGGGACCCAATCCCGAGCCTCCGAGACCCGATCCCGAGTCCCGAGAATCGACGAGAAACCCATGAGAGGCAAGGAGGGACCAAAAAGCTCTTAAGGGAGGCCTACAAGACCCATCCCGGTCGGGAAGGCCTCATCCCGTCCGGGATGGGGTGCACATTTAGAGGTGCTACTGTGAGAAGCCCGTCCCGGCCGAGATCAGGCCGTCTCGGTCGGGACCACGCCGTCCCGGGTGGGACCAAACCGTCCCGGGCGGGACGAAGAGCTGGCAGCATGCATCAACTTATTTCTTCCTCCTTCATTCTTGTACCCATATATATACTTCCCTCTTGTATTGTTAACACATCTTAGGATACATTAGACTCTCTTAAGCCTTCAAAACCCTAGATTAGTTCTCCACACATTAATCTTAATCTTCCTTTAATCTTTAGTTAATCTAGTTTAATTAGTTCTTGTATTAAGAAGTTCTTGAAGATTTCTCCAAGCTTGACATCCTTGGGGTTTATTTGGGTTCTTATTTATACAAGATTGCATCTTTTCATCTTCTTGTTGTTGGTATAATCTTCCTTTCTCTTGTTTATTGTTATTTATTCAAGTTTCAATCTCTACATATTGTTATTGTTATTGTTTGTTCATTATGGATGTTTGGATGTTTGTTTTGTTTTCCTTTGTTTATGTTAGTTCAATCATGATAATGAGTGAGCAGATTACTTGTGGGGTTAGTAGGGGGATTAAGGGTAGATTATGGGTGAATAGGGTTTGTTTAAGGGAAAAGGGTGAATCATTGTTGTTAGTCACATATTAGGCACTCTATGTGTTTGTTGATACGCTTGTGTGAGTTGTAGTGGCCATGCTTCCCATACTTGTGTTCATCTTCTCATTGCTTGTCTATTATGTGGATGTGTTGAGAATTGTCTTTGTCACGAGAGTGCGGACATTGGTCTACGTAGCGAGAGCCCGGACCAACCTCGACATCGGTCTACGTAGCGAGAGCCCGGACCGACTCTAGCACTAGGAGACACCTATACCCTTGATCACCCAATTACCCATCTACACTTATGAACCCGACCTACCCCACTTCCTTCCATATTTGATCTCAACTTCTTAGTTAGTCATCGTTTCTTCTAGTTTACTAGTTAGTTCGATCATAGTCATCCCATCTTAGCATCGTTTTAGATAGTCATTGTTAGTCCACTTCCTTCATCTCCAACCATCATAGTTTACCATTCATTGCTTTCCTTGTGTTTGTTTGGTGATTTAGTCTTGTTTTTAGGCCAACCTAGTCTAGACTTTATCATACCGTCCCCGTGGATATCGACCCTACTTGCCCTAGCTACCCACTAGGAATAGTCGGTTTATTATTGACGGTGGGGACGTGACAAATCCCTACCATCACCAGCCATGCATCCTCCACACTCTTGGACGTAAAAGAAGAGACGTCCTTCTCCAGCCATAAATTCAAAAAGCTAATGGATCAAATAATTTAATAAAGTGGATGGAGGGTGGGGAAGTTTTCCGGTACTGGTACCAGCTCCAATGTAACAACCCGGTTCTTCCAATGACATTAATTTACAAGAAGGAAAATAATTAAGTCGTAAAAAGTGGTAAAAATTAAAACCGTCGACTCAAGTGAGTCTTTCATTAATACAAAAACCGAATGTCACTTACGACAAGTACTTCACTTTTGAACATATGTATTCATTCAACCTAATTTATCACGTCGATATAGAACAATAACAGGCATACCGAAACATGTGATTTAGAAAACTATAGTAGTTTTAAAAACAAAGGTTTCCTTACACGCAACGCACAGGACAAGACTACTAATGTCTCATGCGTACTTAAGGCTTGCATCTTACCATAACTGCGGATGAGATCATCAATCCCCACCAATCATATTTATACTAAGGCCCTGTTCTTTTCAGCTTCTTTTCAGTCCGTTTCAGACCAGCTCAGCTTCTATCAGCTCAGCCAAGCTCGTATCAGCTCAGCCCAACTCCTATAAGCTCAGCTCAGCTCAGCTCAGCTATAATTTTTTCAGCTCAGAAACTCCAATATTTCCAGCTCCTAAAATAATAATAATACTAATAATAATAATAATAATAATAATAATAATAATAATAATAATAATAATAATAATAATAATAATAATAATAATAAATATAATAAATATAATAAATATTAATAATAATAATATTATTATTATTATTTATTTATTTATATGAAACTAAAATTGCATTAAGATCGAAACAAATTACAATAAATTATTATTATTGTAGTTGTCGTTATTATTATTATTATTATTATTATTATTATTATTATTATTATTATTATTATTATTATTATTTTGCAAAAATTATCATTTCATATCATTTAATGAAATTACAGTTTATGCAAAAGACTATCACACTAAGTACATCAATTCAAAATTGAGACTAAATGAGGTAGAATCCTAAGAATTTTAGGATTCAAACAGTGAAACTGAAATCTCGCTGATACTGTATACTTTGCCTGAACAATGATCGCTGCAACTGAAGACTCCAATCCAGTAAAGGTTCTCTTATTTCTCTCTTTCCAAATTGCATAAACACTTGCAGCCAGACTAGTACGGAACCAGATCGCCTTCCAGTGCTTACTATGATGCTTATTAAGGATCCAAGAGGCTGCTATACGCAGACTGCGGCCAGTATAACAAATCCCCATCCAATCTAACATAGCCGACCAAATTTGAGCAGAAATCTCACATTGGAAGAAAAGATGAGCGTGGCTTTCTGCATCCTTCTTGCAGAGGCAACACCTGTTCACCATATACAAACCTCTCCGTGCATAAAGATCAATAACCGGGAGCTTAGATTGATATGCTAGAGAAAGAATCACAAAATGACTTGGCTTGATTACTGCAGAAGAGAACAAGCCCTTAGGTATCTTAACAGGAGCAGGTCCATTAAACATGGAATAAGCCAAATTTAGAGAAAACTTGGCATTATTGCAGCAAGACTCCAAGAAACCCCGCACCAGGGAAACTGAACCAAGTAACTGAATACAATGGTCCCTTACTCTTATAATACTTTTCAGAATTGTAGGAAAAAATTCCTTGACTTCAACATCCCAAATGGACTGCCCACTCAGTAAATATGCACGACACCATTTAATCCAGACGCTACCAGTACCAGTATATAATTTCCAAAGCCATTGAGACATGAGAGCATTATTCCAGGAAGCCAAGTCCTTGACATTAAAACCCCCCACTATCCCAAGGAGAACAAACATCCCTCCACTTTTTAAAAATGAGCCTTCTACTACCATCTTGAATTCCCCAGAAAAAATTCATACACATCCTATTAACTGTGCTTAACACCCCTTCAGGCAGAAGCATACTTCCACACCAAAATTTTTCAAGGCCAAAGATAACTGAATTAATTAATTGAGCTTTAATTTACCCGCATAAGAAAGATAATGAGAGGACCAAAGAGAAAGTGACCTCTGAATCTTTAGAATAAGAGGGTCGAACAACCGTTCATTCAATCTAGCAGTATTCAGAGGGATCCCCAAATAACGAAATGGGAAAGAACCTGTAGTGAAGCCGGATGCACTCAAAATACAGTCTTTAACAGACTGATCTACACCGCCAAAGTAGATACTAGTTTTCTCCTCGTTAGCATTAAGACCAGAGACACCAGCAAACTCAGTTAAAGCAGATTTCACTGCAAGAACTGAAGGCAAATCTCCCCGAACAAATATCATCAAATCATCCGCAAACACAAGATGAGCGAGGTTCAACTTACACCACTTTGGATGGTATGAAACATTAGGCAATTGACTTAATTGTCGAAGTTTTTTAGAGAGAATTTCCATGCTCATAACAAACAAATAGGGGGATAAGGGATCCCCTTGCCTTATCCCACTTAGTCCTTTAAAATAGCCAGAAACACCCCCATTAAGCTTTAGGGAGAACCAAGGATTTTTTATACAACCCATGACCCATTTTGTGAATTCAGAGGGAAAGCCAAAAACACCAAACATATCCTCAATAAAAGTCCATTGGAGAGAGTCGAATGCCTTTCTAATATCCACCTTGATGAGACACCTAGGTGTAAGGAATTTCCTTGTGTAACCTTTCACTAAGGACTGAGACATCAAAATGTTTTCAAATATACTACGATATTGCACAAAGGCCCCTTGTTCTTCACCAATAAAGGAAGGCAAAAAAGGCTTAATCCTATTAGCTAAGACCTTAGAGATAGCTTTATAAAAAAACTGTACAACATGATATAGGTCTATAATCCAAAACGGAGCAAGCTCCAGGCCTTTTAGAAATAAGAGAAATTAATGTCAAGTTTGCTTGCTTAGACATGTTACCTGTACTGTCTTAAAGAAACTGTGAGCAACCTTGCAAAAATCCCTACCAATTATAGACCAGGCAGACTTAAAAAAGCCAGCAGAGAATCCATCAACTCCCGGACTACTACTGGAATTCATTTGAAATATTGCATTTTTTATTTCCAAATCAGTAATAGGTAAGATCAAGGCATTTATAGAAGCAGTAGGAGAACATACAGGCATTGTCAGATGAGAAACTTCAGGTCTAGTTCCCAATAACTGTTTGTAATAGCCCTGAAATGCATCTGCTACAACAACAGGCCCTTTCCTGATCTGTCCCATTGTATCTGTAATAGTACCAATCATTTGAGAGCTTTTCCTCTCAGCAATTTTGGAGAAGAAATATTGAAAGGAGCAATTTGCAAGTTGGACATGCTGAACTTTTGCGCGCTGTTGCAGCATACTCAACTCAACTTGCTTATGCACCATATATTGAGCACACAAGCCCTTCTCTTCGAGTAAAAGATCAGCAGAAAAAGGATCAGATTGAATCCTATATTGACAAGAAAGCAAAGCCTTCTTTGAAGCCTTAACCCTGGAAGAAATCCCTGAGTAGTCAGTGTTATGCAGGACGAGTAAAGCCCTCTTAACAGACTTCAGTTTAGCAAAAAGACTGAACATAGGGGAACCCGGAACAGACACATTCCAAGCTCTAGCAACAGTAGAGAGATAAGTTGGGTGAGCACACCAACTATTAAGAAAACTAAACCTTCTTTTGAAAGAATAATCTTGAGGGACCTCCACAATAATGGGCGAGTGGTCAGAAACACCAGCTTCATGAAAGCAAGCAAAGGAAGCAGAAAACAAAGCAACCCATCCAGGATTAACCATAACCCTATCAAGCTTAGACCATACTCTTGAATGAGGATCTTGCTTATTAGTCCATGTAAGATCACAACCAGAACTCTACAGATCATCAAGCTTGCAAATACTAAGACAATTGTTAAAATCCCACATATCCTGCAAGGAAGGGGGATTAGGTCCAAGCTTTTCCTCCAAACTCCTAACCACATTGAAGTCACCTAGCACAAGCCAAGCTGTATCAGTGGCAAAGGAGACCAAATCATCCCAAAGAGATTGCCTCAAATTCCCATCATTCTTAGCATAAATGGCACTAAAAAGGAAGCTAGAATTAGTCAAGAGATAAGTAACAGCACAAGTAATATGCTGATCAGAAGAACTAAGGTGAGCAACAGAGATAGTAGAAGGATTGTAGAAAACCCATATCCGACCATTGTAATGCTGGTCATAGTTAGTAAACAAAGACCACTTATGAAACTACTTACTAATGAGCTTTGTAGCCTTTATTTTCTCAACCCTAGTCTCCAGAAGAGCAAACAAATCCAACTTATTCTTGGTGACAAAATCAACAACTTCACTAAGTTTTATTGGACTATTGAGTCCTCTAATATTCCATGAGGCAACCTTCATTATATATGTCTGGGGGGATAGGTTCCTGTACTCTACCTCGACATTCAGGTGAACATCCTTGATGCATTACAAGTTCACCAAAGCTACTACAAGCCAATGGATCCCTTGAGGTATCACCTAATTCACCTGACTCAGAGCTCAATAGCTGGAAGGGGTTATCCAAAACTACTGGCACCACTACTGCAGGCTGAAGAATCTTTGCTGCTGAAGAGTTTCTTTTACTGATAGGCTTAAAACTATCATCACTATGAACAACAACAGGCTGCTGGACAACATCAGATGCAGTAGAAGGCAAATCCACCTGGACTTTTTCCAAAGAGGGCTTTGCCACTTCCTTCTGAACCTTTACTTCCACATCAGCCTTCTTCTTCGTCTCCTTTTTATAAGTAGATACTGTATGTCCCATTTTCCCACAACCACTACAATAGTAAGGTATCCACTCATATTGAGTCCTTTGAATAGAATGATCACAATAACGCGTATTGATCACCACATGATCAGGCAATAGTTTGGAGATATCTGCTTCCACCAAGACCCTAGCAAAGGAGATCTTAGCCTTGGCAGTGGTTGCTAGATCCGCACACAAAGGCTTTCCGACCTTGCTAGCCATTTTTCAAAGAACCATTTCAGACCAAAGATACGTGTCGAGATCTGGGAAAAGAACCCAGATAGGAACAGTAGCAATCCTCTCCATTTCTGCTGAAAACGAAGGGGACCATTCCTTTAGAATGAGAGTGTACATACCCAATTTCCAAGGACCACCTCGAAGAACCGCATCCATGGCTTCCTTTGTAACAAATCGAAAGGAATACCAACCTTTCTTAAAATACTGTACTGTAGGAGAAGCAATTTGACCCCATTTGTCACTAACAAACTTCTGCATAGTTTGAAGAGAAGGACGAGACCCGATAACATTACCCATGAGAGTATTGTTCCAGATTTTAAGCTCATCCTCAAACTCATCAATGGCGATATCAATTTCCGAAGAATCAACAACATCTTCAAAGAAAGGCAAACTCATTCCTAGAGGTTGAGAATTAGCAGCAATGTTCGCCCAATTCTTACGAGGCGGACGAACATGCTCTAATTCCTGTACCACCTTAGCCAAAACAGGGGTGTCAATTGTCCTAGAAACATGAATCGAAGTATCAACAATGGTAGAGGAATTACCAGAACCAGAAGAAGCTGTAGCAATTAAACCAGAAGAAGCTGTAGTGATTAAACCAGAAGCCTGCATTGCATTAAGAATGACATTATTGAGAGATTTCCCGCGTAGCACTCTGGTTCTCTGTTATCTCTATTGATTCGCTCCCAAGTTCCACCGAACCTGAGCCCGAGTTCGGCGGATTTGGCGGCTGAGATTTCTTAGGCGGCCAACCAGGCCCTCTCTTGGCGGTGGCGGTTGCCATGGAAGCTCGAGAATTCAGTTGAGAGAAAAACAAATCCAGAGAGAGAAAGACTTTCTCTCACTAGGCGGTTATTATTATTATTATTATTATTATTATTATTATTATTGCATTTCGATATTAATGCAAGTTTCTTTTCATAAAAATATAATAATGATGATAATAATATTGTTGTTGTTGTTGTTGTTGTTATTTTTATTTCTCATATCTCTTAATGTTAATAATAATAATAACAAATTATTATTATTATCATCGTCATCATCGTTGTCTTCATCGTCATCGTCGTTGTTATTATTATCGTTATTACTATTATTATTATTATTATTATTATTATTATTATTATTATTTTCTATTTTTTTATCATCATTGTTATTATAATAACTATTAATATTATTATGCAATCCATAATATTTTGAGGTCTTGAAATAGATATTATATTTAAATATTTACAACTCTGCCTCAATGTCATTATGATTAATTTACGTTCTTTACACTATTTTTGAGTGAATAAAATATCTAATATATATTTAAGATCATGTGAGAACCACCAACATGATGATAACCGTGAGAACTCCGTTAAATTAACTTTTTTTTATCAAAATTTAATGACATATTTGAATTCGTCGTATAATTAAATGGTTGTGTAACATATTTTTCGGTAAAAAAATCTCATCTAGTGACGGAAACGGAAACATATAATTTTAGTGTACCTAATACTCGTTTCAGTGTATCCAATTTTGTGTGTGTGTGTGCGCGCGCGCATATGAGTATTATTTGTATTGTATTAAGATTTAAGAATATCAAACTATAAATTTTGTATATTACGTAATCAAATATATATACATAACACTTTCTATTGCCAAGTACGAAAAAAAACAATTATGTTGTTGTCATTATTATCATTACTATTATTAAATAATAATAATAATTATTATTATTATTATTATTATTATTATTATTATTATTATTATTATTATTATTATTATTACTATTATAATTAATTTATTATTATTATTATTATTATTATTATTATTATTATTATTATTATTATTATTTAGTGTTATAATTTTTTATATTTTTTTTTCATTTTTTTAAAATATTATTAGATAATTTATATAAGTAGTTATTAGTTTCAGCTTCTTTCAATTCAGCTCAGCTTCTATCAGTCCAGCTCAGCCCTTATCAGACCAGCTCAGCTCCTATCAGACCAGCTCAGCTCAGCTCAGCCCTATTTCAGTCGAAAAGAACAGGGCCTAAGAGGTTTACATCTCACCCCTAGTGCTCAATAGGATCGAACAACAACTATGATTTGATTTAGAACTCTAATCGCGGGGGAGAACAGACTACTAATGATGTGGACGACAACTCGCAGAAGCCTGCCCACACCACCACGAGGCCCACTGACAACACGCAGAAGTCAGGGAAAAGAATCACGTACACAACCGTGAATAAAAGTGCCAAGATATCAGAAAGAGATTAGAGTTTATCAAGCCCTTGTCAAACACATGCGCACGTACCCCCTACCGTAACTCTTGGGTTCCTGCAGGTCCTCGGTGATAGCCGATGACTACTACTCTAACGACAATCCATCCATACGCAGCTTCAGGATGTGTTGTCCGTACTCTCATAGCAAAGCTCTCCGAGCAATCTCCCGTCACGTCGATCTCTAAACCTCGGCATAGCATTGCCCAACACGTAACGATAGTATGATATAGATTGTCTCTAGGAGACATATAAGGATGTTGGACACTTAGACTCCCGCGGGACCATTGGTTTAGACAACCAGAATGATCGCATACTGTCCCGAAGGTATAGTTGCTACATATGGCTCACTTGGTATTAAACTGTCAGACTCCCGGAGGACCTTAGTTCAGATAATCAAAACGGTGAATAATGTCCCGCAGGTACATAAATTCAAGAAATGGAACACTGCGAAGGTCCACTGATTCATATAGGACACTGACTGACCCGAAGGTACAACAGTTCCTTAAGCTAATTTAGGAATGATTTAGTAAACGATCATCACAATTATATTAAGTGTATTTTACTTAACTTATCATCTTAAGTATATTTGATGTTAGAGATTTGGAACGTTTTATTTGATGTATATTATTTGAACGTTCATTATTTGAGATTTGATTAAGATTCATTTATTTGAGATTCGGACTCAGACTCGGACTCTGTTTCGGACTCGGACTCAGACTACTCGAACATCCTTCTTTTTCCTGTAGTCAGCTTGAACCTCCTACCATTCTCGTTGACCCATGTGACGGACTTCCTCCACCCTCTACCTTCTTGGTTTTTGTCGGTATTGACGATAAGGGAGATGAGGTCAAATTGCTTGTCGGTCATGATCATATTGACCAGCTCATTAGGGTTTACGGGGACGAAACGTTTTTCCCCGAATAAGAGATTGTTGGCTAGGCCATCCATACAAGGTGTGGGTTTGGGTTTTGGGGAGTTTGGCGTGGTTTCACAACTACAAATCCCTCACTTTCTGGACACTTTAAAGTCGAAGCTTTTAAAAGCGTCGATTCTACTTTTACTAATATTCCACTTTTAATTAAAAAAAGCCGCTTATCTGGGCTAAAACCTAAGCAACGCGCCCATTTGATTATTTCATTCTCCCGCTCCCTAGCTTTCCTAAAATAAAACCTCTTTTACCGAAGATGTCTTAGCCTAGTGGTTAAGGCTAGGTGCTCTGGGACAATAGGTCTCAAGTTCAATCCCCCCTCCCCTATATTGTAATGCGACTAAGTGTGCTCTTCGTTGAACAAAAAAAGCCTCTTTTCTTATCATGAAAACTCTTCCGTTTGGATAACAAAATAGGAGGGAAAGGGAGGGGAGGGAGAAGAAGGAGAGGGAAAAAGAGGGGAAGGAAGGGGAGGGGAGGGAAAATGATGGTTGTTTGGATAACATGAATGAGGGAAGGGAGGGAGGGGAAGATTGATAAAAGTGTCTTTTATTAAGGAAGAACGAACGTATTATATAACCTTTGTAATTACGATTATTAAGTTTTGACTCATTTAAATATAACAAAAAAATGAATTAAGTTTCTTAAGCTTTTTTACTACTTCAAACATCAGTGTATGCTGAATGCTATGATGATATTGTTACCAAGGCAGACGGTGCTACCAAGAAGCTGGACCAACTCCAAGAGGAATTGATGTATGACATCCAGAATCCTAATCTTATTGCTGCTGAGATAAATCTGTTAGAACAGGTGAGATTATTGCAGCGAAATAAGGTTAGTTTTCTGCAGCAGAAGGCTAAAATCCAATGGATTAAAGATGGGGATGAAAATTCTGCGTATTTCCATTCGTGCATAAGGCAAAGGTAGAATAAGAATAAGGTGGTGCAAATACAAGATATGGAGGGCATATTATGTACCAAATATGAAGAAATTGAAGACGCTTTCATCAAGTATTATCAAAGCTTACTGGGCAGTTCTAAAGAGGTTCGAAGATGCATCATAGATCAGAGGAAGAAATGCTCGTTGATTCATAGAAATAGCCTTACTGCCCCTGTGACTATGGAGGAGAATAAACATGCTATGATCTCCATTTCTCCAGATAAAGCCCCGGGTCCAAATGGATACACAAGTGGTTTTTTTTAAAGATGCGTGGGATATAATCGGAAGGGATATTGCTGCAGCATTGACTGATTTCTTTGAAACAGGTGAGCTGCTTCAACAGATAAATGCAACTACTCTAACGCTTATCCCTAAGGTTGAAAGGCCAGAGTCAGTTAATCAGTTTCGACCTATAGCCTGCTGCAACACCATTTACAAGATTATCTCTAAGCTGCTGTGTAACAGGTTGGCTGGTATACTACCAGAGATCATTGAGGACACCCAAGGCGCCTTCATACATGGGAGGTCCATTATCGAGAATATCCTTATATGCCAGGACCTCGTTAAAATGTATGAAAGGAAAGGTGTTTTGGCTAGATGTCTATTTAAGATAGATCTGCAAAAGGCCTATGATTCAGTTGAATGGGTGTTCGTTGAACAATTGATGGAAGTTATGGAGCTCCCTCCTCTTTTCATAAAACAAGTCATGAGATGTATAACTACTCCTTCTTACACTATATCTCTTAATGGCAGAAACTTCGGATATTTTAGGGGAAGAAGAGGACTAAGGCAAGGACACCCTATCTCCCCCTTGATCTTTAGTATCTGTATGGAGTACCTAACAAGGACGATTAAATATGCTACGTCTAAATGGCCTTTTCAATATCACCCTATGTGCAAGGAGATGAAGCCTACTCACTTGATGTTTGCTGATGATCTTTTACTTTTTTGCAAGGGAGATCCGCAATCCATTTTACTCATGATGAAAGCATTCACTACATTCTCTAATACTTCAGGTCTTCAGAAAAATAATGGAAAATCGGAAGTATTTTTTAATGGAATGAATGAAGAGTTGATGAATGACATTCTGAAAGTCACGGGTTTCAAGAGAGGAGTTATGCCTTTCAGGTATTTGGGTGTGCCCATTAAGCCGGGGAAAATCTCGAAAAAGGAATGCAACATCCTTACTGACAAAATAGTTGCAAGATTAAGAAGTTTAGGAGCTCGGAAACTATCCTACGCTGGAAAATTGACCCTTATTAATGCAGTACTGAATACTCTTCACTGTTATTGGGCGACAATTTTTGTTCTTCCTAGTAGCATTGTCAAAAGAGTAGACGCCATATGTCGGAATTTCTTCCGGGCTAGGTCAGCGGATTAAAAACGGTTCCTTTGATTTCTTGGGAGAGGATTACTGTCCCTAAGAAAGAAGGAGGTTTGGAAATTAAAAACATCAAAAACTAGAATCTCAATGCGATTGCTAAACTGGCAGATTGGGTTCATACTCTTCCGGAAAAGCTTTGGGTGAGATGGGTGAACCAGATCTACATAAAAAGAGAAGAATGGCATGTCTACAAACCGAAACAAGGAGACAATTGGTTTTGGAGACAAATTTGTAAGGTGAAGGAGGATATGAAAGCAGCGTACCAGCAAAGTTCATGGCATGTCTCGAATATCCCATACAGAATAAAGGAGGGCTATGAAAGACTAAGAAGCAAACATCATGTGAAGAGTTGGACTAAAGTGGTTTGGAATAATTGGAATGTGCCTAAACATTCCATTGTTACCTGGATGGCTTAGAGTAATGGAATGAATACGAAGTACAAGCTGAAAAAAATAGGATGTTGCGAGGAGATGGAGTGCTGTTTGTGTGGAGAGGAAGATGAGACAGTACAACATCTTTTTTAGGAGTGCAGGTAACAGCAGAAGAATCCTCGATGATATCAGACAATGGTATGGACCAATACGGTCTGTCCAGTCATTGACAACTGATAATTAGGCTACAGTTCGATGGAAAATAGATGCAATGATGATGAATGCTTATTACTACAATGTCTGGACACAAAGAAATCGGGCATGGCAGGAAGGAATTCTAATTAGACTGGAAGAGATATCGAAGCGCATAAAGAAGGAGATGACAGTAAGGGCGCGGGGGAAAACTGACCCAAGCAACCTTCATTGGAATTATTAAATTAATTCTCGTCGGAATTGATATGCCATTTGGTTTTGTTAGTTATTGTACGTTGTAGTCTGGATACAAAATGCTCAGGTGTAATTGACCCATATTGATTTTTTTGGCAATATACTCAGAGTTTACCAAAAAAAAAAAGAATTAAAAATTGATAATTTTTTTTATTTTTAATTAGCTCAACTCACTGACTCACTCGTAATTTTTTTATTCGCATTATTATCCTAACCGACTCATCCGCGATGAAAAAAAAACATGACATAAAAAAACTGAATTGAATGTGTCTGAACTGAACTAAACTGAATCCGTCTAACTGGAGTGAACTGAAAGTGTCTGAATATAAGTCCACAAGAACAGGGCGTTCTCTTAACCCAACTCACCCATAAGGGCCATTACGAAAAAAAAAAGGCGTCATAATTTTTTTATCCTAACCTGACTCAACCGTAACGAAAAAAAGGCGTCGTAATTTTTTTTATACGTTTTCTTATCCTAACCCAACTCACACGTATCAGTGGAAAAAAATTCGTCGTAATTTATCCTAACTCGACTCACCCGTAACGGGAAAAAAAATCGTCGTAATTTATCCTAGCCCGACTCACCCATAACGGGGGGAAAAAAATCGTTGTAATTTTTTTATCCTCACCCGACTCACCCGTATCGGGAAAAAAATTCATTATTCTAGCCCGAATTACTAGTATTGGAAAAAAAAAGTTTGTGAATTGTCGTGAATGAGTGAAAATTGTTGGAGGAATACGTTTTGTTAGTAAAGACAAATTAGTAACTTTGTGATTAATGGAAAGACACTCATTTTCCTTCCAAATCTTGCCTAAGTTGACAAGATTTTATTTTAGACTAAAATGAATAAATCTCATCCCTCTATTTTCTTCCCCTCCATTTCTCTCCCTTCCTAAATGATATCCAAACAAAGATAGTCCATCCTCCCTTTCCCTCCATTTCCCCTTATCCAAATTCCAAACACACCCTAGTGACTGCGTTCCATCGCTCCTTCCTAGTGACTGCGTTCCATCGCTCCTTCAACTAATTGAATTCCGTGCCTTTCCTCTTTCATATGCATGTGCGCCGACCGATTCATGTTCAGTATATTCCTCCCTGATAATCTTCGCAAGTAGGTTTGGTTATTTTGTTGAGTTTCTAATTAATTTTTAGTTACTGATTTATTTGTTCAATTGAGATTGTAATTTCATTACTCTAGCTATTAGTTTTGCTTATGAAATGCGATTTTAGTTGGTTTAGTTTCATTCTGATATTGAATTATTAAGAGCGTTGTTTTAGCATTAAATTTGTAAAGCTGAACTCTAGAAATTGGATGATAAACTAGTTTTAGAGGGATGGTGAAGTTCACACTAATTAAGTATTTGAATTCATTGGTGCGCTTGTTTATTGCTCTTTTATTTATGTTACAAACCGACATGATTGTTGCTTGATGAATACTTGCACTTTTGTACAAAGTATCAATCATCTTGCACTTATTAAGTTGAATCTGTGTTCTAGGTGGTGACATTTGAAGTGGGGAGGAAATACATGTCAGATTGAATAAAATATTAGCTAGTATGTAATTAAATCCCTGAAGTTGGACTTGCTAAGAAAAAATTTCGACACAACTGATAAACTATTTGTTCACGTATTCATATATCCAGGCTTACTTAGGAGCTGTACCGCAAAAGTAATCGGGTTTATTGAAGCTCATTGTTTTCATTTTAGGTGATATTGTTCTTCATCAGACGGACATTTTGCTGGTCGTCTTATTCATCATTATGATCTAGCTATCAACGTCGACCTCATCTAAGGTCTTCTTACTAACTACTATTCATTTCTTTATTCTTAGCTTGTGTGTCTGTATTATAACTCATAACCAACTATGGAGCATTTAATAAGAATATGTCGTTACCTGACAAGACCTTTTTGAAACTTGAAACTTGATCTTTCAAGTTCCGTCACAAGATAAAACCAAATGATACTATATACTATAAGGTTGATGTCAACCAGTATACATGGTGTTTTTTCTCAAAAGTCTTTCCTAGCATTTGTTTCATCTGTTCTTATAATTATATGACTATTGGTATATACATAGTGAAGAATTGATCATTCTTATATATTGTCCAAATCGCCGAGTCAAATAAATTTGGCTCTTCAACTACCAAAGTGAAATATAAAAAATCATTTCTAAGTATATTCTAATTGACACAACCTTAATAATTAGCATCTTGTAGTATGTGTATGAGATGCCTTATCACATCCTACTATTTTGTCCATGAGAAGAGTATTAGAATGACCTTTCTTGTAGGCTAGGGTAACAAGGTCATTTCTTTTGAAAACGGGGAAACAATGCAATGAGAAAGTGGAGCTTGTTATTCTGAAGACAAATCGTGATTAGTTTGCTGCTGTTGTAAGTAAATTCCCTTACTATTTTTGGTTTATGAATTCTATAGTTTTAATTTGAACTTGTTTGTCATCTGTATGCTTTTCTAGCAAAATGTTCTTCTCCGTTTCTGGTTTCTTTTGATAAATGTTATAGTATTTGATACTCCCTTCGATTCATAAAGATCTTCCCCTTTGATTAAAATATACCTCACATATATTAAACAAAGGGGAAGATCTTTCTGAATCGGACCAAGTATGATTTAGTATGATGTTAAGGCCGTTTACCATATCAGGGTAATCCAAGCAAATAGCGACGATGGGAGTGTGAGACATGAAAGCTTCAGGAGATCTTGTTTTCAGTTTGCATTGCGCCTCCTTGGCAATAAATGTATAATCTGCACGAACAAAATAATGAAACACTTGAAATCAATCACAAATTTAAATCGTGCTTAAACCATATGAAACATTAGTACCGTGGTTACCAAATTTCATGATTATCAGCCTTCTTGATAATGAATGTATCACTTTCCTGATCATCAAGCTTCCTTGCTCTTTTTATTTTTTCATAGACTGGGTGTCTCCAACGTCGCCATGTTATGTTACTGAATGAGATAGATAAACTGGGAGCTCGTCGGGATCCTACTGCAACTCTTCTGGAAGTTCTTGATCCTGAAGAGAAGAAAACGGTTTCTGTCCACCAATGGGACTTGATATTATTACGAGCCTTCAATTAGTCGTACAAATTCATAAATACAAACTTATCTTCCAAGATTAGCAATATATATTTAGTGAAATTCAGTTATTAGGCTCATTATCTTTCTACTGCTACTTGGTTTTCCTCCATTTTCTTTCAACCTAGCTCTACTGGTACTGCAGGTATCTAAAGATGTTCAATATTTGATATGTAAGAAGTTCAATCCTAATGAGTTTGAGCTTAGAATGTTAATTTAGATTATTAAAAAAGTTAGAACTCTTATGGGAGTACAAGTATGTTTGATTTTTAATTATGGATCAACATCATTGACAACTTTCCAGATGACACCTTTTTAATTTTGTTCAGTATCGTTTGTTGCACTTTTTATATTTATCAGTTAAATTCTCTTAATGTTTAACCTTATGGGCCATGACATTAATATGTTATCCTTCCAGTATCCTTGTTTTGATAAATAGATGTATCATACATTAATACGTCTGATACTACTAATACAGGCCATGACACAGAATGCAATGCAATGACTGCTACAGAATGCAATGTTACTGTATATGTTCTGATCTAATATGTCGGTTTTTTATTCGGCGATTACGGGTTTGTTTTCCTCTTCTTCCTCAAATGTAAGATGATATAATGCCTTTGATATAATCCTTATCAGGTTTCTACTGATTTTGATACTATTGCAGAAAAATGGGTGATGATAGGAAGAGAGTTGTAGTGGTAATAATCAGATTTTTTTGAGTTGGTTGTATATGAAAAATATTATACTTTTTTTTCCTATTTTGTGAATGTACTGAATAAAAGTATTTTGGTTGTGTTTTCAGTAGGTATTTCAGTTCGTAAAGGATGTCGTCACAGCAAAACGAAACAAGTGACTGTCACTTTGACACAATGACGCTACATTGTATAGAACAATTTTTTAAAGAAATTTCTTATGTATTTGTATTTAGTTTAGTGAACTAGTATTACGGATGTACTTAGCATACCTTTCTTATATTATAATATGATATTGTACCTCGATTTTTAAATTTATTGATAGTCCTAAATGTATCTTCTTTTTTTTATTTATAAAATAAGTATCTCGACGCTTTTGTGTGTCAAGTTATAACCTTAAAAACTTTATGGACTTAGTTGATGACTTTTTCCAGTGTCAAAAGTGTTGACGCTAAAACGTGTCAAACTTAAAACAAGACGCTTAAAAGCGTCGCTAAGGTAGACAATAATAAGCGTCGAAAAATTCTGACGCCCCAAATTCTGATGCTTCAGTAAAGAGTCGAGAAAGAAATTATCTATACGTTAAGAATTAGCTCTATAAGCGTCGAGAAATTACGGAATTTGTTGTTGTGTTTCTAGGATGAAGTAACAGTCTTGAAATATTTCTATCCCGGGGTGTCGTACGCCTTTGATGTAGGTTGGTTCGGAAAATCCCATATAAGGTTTGTTGTCACCTTCCTTTCCAAAGCATCCATTTAGGGTGAGGTCATATGGCGGAATTTGGATGCCTTCAGTTTTACGTGTGCGCTTGATAGTCATGCGCTCGCATATTTCATTTTCGGTTGCGAGGTACCCGAAACCTATTGTGTGGGTTTGTCCGATGGGATCCCGGAGTTCGCTTGCGGTGTCAGGGTTCTTTCCTAGTGATAACCCTGGGAAGTGCCCTTGTTGCTTCATTATGAAGTTAATGGCTAGGTTTGAGTACTGATCGAAGTCGAATGGGGCTAAGTCTTGTTCTAATAGGTTTACTACATGGGATACCCTTAACTCAGTATCGGCGTCTTCCGTAACTTGCGAGGTAGTGGCTTTTTCTATAAAGGCTTTCATGGGGGAGGCATGGAGGGTGATTATTTCATCGTTGAGGGAACCTTCACCTTTTGGTGTAGGGTGGATGGTACAGATTTGAGGGCGTGAATCCAAGGTTGCCCTAGGATCATGTTATAGGAACTGGTTTTAACGTCAAAGACTTGAAAATCCATTTTCCTCTCTATGGGCCCTACGATGGTGTTAACGGTCGCCACTCCCGTGACCGGGCGCCGTGTATCGTCATAAGCGCGTACTCCAGATTCAGTGGGTATGAAGTCAATGTCTGACATTCCTAGAGTGCGGGCTGTTTTGAGAGGGATTACGTTTACGGCGGAACCGTCATCCACAAGGGTCATGGACACCTTTTTGCCTAGACAAGTTGCTGTGACGTAAAGAGCTAGGTTGTGCTTTGGCCAAAGAGTGGGAGGTCCTCATCGGAGAAGGTTACAAGGTCCTTTAGTTCTTTTGTCTCTTGTAGGACGTGTCCTATCATGTCTTCAGGTATGACTTTTGGGGATATGTTCATTCTCCCTAGGGCTTGGACTAGAGCCATACGGTGGTTATAGGAGCTTGGTATGAGTTGCCATATGGAATGGTCAGTTTTGGCTTTTTGTAGTTGTTTGACTATTTGCACTTCGAAGGTAGTGATAGGGGTTTCGTCGGTGGTAGTGGTGTTTTCAGGAGTATGGTTGGTGATTAGTATGTCAGAGGTGACATTTTGGTAAGGTCGTCCAGATGTGGTGACGTGGCTCACGTCTTGGGTTTGGGTGGTAGTCGGGGGAATCATGATTATTGCTCGTGGATATAGACATCGTCGTCATCGTCTGCCCACGCCCCATGGATGTCGTGATCACGTTGGTATTGTTCATAATTGATTGTGCCGAACTGGATGTGTGGTGGATTTTTGAGAGGGGGGAAGGTTCCTTCCTCAATAAGGTTTTGGATGGCATGTTTTAGTTTGGTGCAGGATTGAGTTTTGTGACCAGGTCCTTAGTGAAAGGAGCAGAAGGCTTTGGGATCTCACGATTTGCTTCTTTGTCCTAAGGGGGTTTCGGGTGTTGGCTCTAGAGGAGATAGTAGACCATATCGGATGGCAAGGGCTACAGCTTCGTCATATGGGATATCTAAGTTGACGAACTCTCGTGGGGTTTTCTTCTTTTGGGGGGCCCTATTCTTATTCACTTGGATTGATGGAGGGTTTCGGGTTTTGACCGCGAGGGAGTCCATCCGCTTGTTAAGGTTATGGATAGAGGCCTCGATGTCGGTTATGGAATTGATCAGGTTGCAAACCATATGAGTTAAATCTTTGACGTTAAAGTTTGGGACGGTAGTTATGATGGAAGATGATTTCTGCAAGATAACGTCGAAGGTTAGGTAGGATCCGTCGGATGACTTAGAGGTTCGAGGAATGCTCTTGACCGAGCGACGCGGAAATGAGACCCTTTATTCGCGCGTGTTTGCGGTCATCGTTTCGGAGACTCAGGTGCTTTACACTCTTAGTGTATTCGGCGGAGCGCCTAATGAATCTGTGTCTCTAAAGCAAGACGATCTGACACAAATCTCGGAGATGAGATTTTAAGAGGACTTCTCGGGATGAGATGACCCAAAATGTAAGGCCTCGAGTAGAGGTGACTCTAGTAACTTGCACAGACAGTTAATCACACGGCTGTACTACGTAATAAATTGATCGCGATCCCGGCTCAGGCTCAGAGAGTTTAGATTTTTTTTTGAAATGGAAGGTTTTTGAAAATAAACTTATTTTTTGAAAACGAGAATTTGCAAAATCGTTGCTACGATGGCTTAGTGGCACTGTTCGTGATATGTGCAAAGCGTTGCTATGCGTTTGTCGGGTACTCGACGATAGCAAAAGCGTTCAGGGTGGTTTTGGAAAAAAAGAGCGCGGTTCTAATGGAACCGGTTTTGAAAACGATGAGGTCGTGTTCCTGCCGAAACTACTATTAATTAGTTAGCTCGGTGTTCGTGGCGTGGACGGTATTCGTGATGTCCGTGATGGTGTTTCGAAAAGTGTGACTAAATCCTTGTTACGGGATTTAGGTAGTGAATAGCGTTTTTTAAGGGTGTAACCGTTTTAGGTTCCTTAACTTCATTGATTGAAGTTTCGGTTGTATCGACGGTATGTGCAAAAACTCTTTTCTTTTTTTTTGAAAATAAAATGTGACCGTTCAAGGTACCTCGACCCCATTAATCGGGAGTTTTGGCGGTATTAACGGTATTTGTTGTTGGCGGGTTTTATTTTGGCCAAGGTGATGGTGCTTGTAAAAGAGTTTTTTGAAGGATCTGTCGTGATGACATTTTTTCTTTTGAAAAAAAGGGTTTTCAAAAAAATTATTTTAGATCGGTCGGAACATCGGCGTTGGAACGAGCAGTTTTTTTTGGAAAGAGAGATGATTGACCCCCTTTTTTTCGAAAACGGAGTTGGGTGCGGTTGAATATGTTGTCGTGGTTGAATCTAGATTTTAGTGTTTTATTCGGGTTGTTCAAACACGCTACACATAACTAGGAATGCATACACTCATGCATGATGCAGACACGGGTAGGTTAGAGTAGGCTACCGACCACGAATAGCCCTTGCTTAGGTGGCGACAAGTCACCCGGGGGGGGGGGGGGTGAGTGTTGTACCGTCTGTTTGGACTATTCGCTTGGTTTATCCGCGGGATGTGCGTTAGGCGGCCGGAGCGTCAACCGAGGATCTCCCTGCGTGTCCATAGGATCTTACCGCGAAGAGGTCGATTGGTTCTGATATCGGTTAGGGTGAGCTTTTTAGGGCCAAAACCTGTAGTGATGATGCGCGTCAGATTGTCGCCTATCTAACACGATCAAACAATATTTATAAACTCCAACTAACTACTACGTAGTAGCGGTAAGTCGGGGATCGATCCGCAGGGACGGTCTAGGTAAAGTCGGTCAAGTCAAAGTCAAAGTCAAAAAGTGTTCGGAGTCTATTTTTGGGGTTTTCTGGGTTGAGTCTACACTAGTCTACACTAAAAAGCTATAAACTACGAGAAGATAATCTAATAAGGAAAATGTGTTAGGGGGAGTCGGGAATCGGAAATTGGGTTTTATGAGTCTCGGAATCGAGTTTTAGTCACAACGTCGATAAGGGAGAATGCCACCTTTCGGTTTCTTCACCCAAGCCACCTATACCCGCTTTCGCGGCGAAAGGGTAAGTCTCAAGTTAAGGTAACTCCTACCTCGAGTTTCCCCATATTGATAGGAGTGAGTCAATGTCGATTTAGTCGTACGCTCTAAGTCAACAAAGACACAAAAACTCAAACTTGATAAATCAACATGCAAACAACCCACCAACATCCCTCAATTCAAATTACCCAAAATCTTCCTCCCTTAACCCCTAACAAGAAATCTACTCACTATTCATAATGGAAACTAATAAATCAATAACTAAGGAAGAAAACAACTAAAACAAGCATAACAATTAAATCTAGAGAAAAAACAATAACTAAATTAAATCTAGACGAGAGATTAAATCTAGAACGAAATTAGATCTAACTACAGATTAGGGAGAGGAAGAGAAATATACCGACTATGGAGGAAAACGATAATAATAAAAAGAAGCTTGATGAAGACGACAATGGATTTGTCACTAACCCCTTGAAAATCTCCAAAAGAACTTCAATAAAAACTTAAATATAATAAAAATCGAGTCTTGTACACTAATTAATTAGATCTAGAATAGGTGGAGATTTTTGGATTGTCACCCTCCAAAAATCTCCCTACTAATTAATCTACTAATAAGCTAATAATAATTTACTAATATAATCTACTTATTAATCTACTAATAATCTACTAATTTTAATGGCTTAGGTAGTGTTGTGGTGGAGTGGTGTAATTGTGCCCCCAAAATGATGAGGGGTTACATATATATAGAGGAGAGAAAAGAGGGGTCTCAAAAACCCTAATCTTCTAAGCCCAATAAGTGGTAGCCCAATACTTCAATGCCCATATCCTTCATTTCACCCCATGAAACCCATCCGGTGAAATTTCGCCCTTCGGTTTTGCATAATTAATCACCGGGCAAAACTTTGCCCCACAGTTTTCCCAATTTCGCCCGATCATTTTAATTTCGCCCGATCACTTCGTAACCCCATGCTCTTTACGGTTTCACCCATTCCAATTCATTGCATCTCGACCCAATTAGATCTCACCCGTCCTTCTCGATCCAAATTAGATCTCACCGTTCATTCCAATTAAACTCCTCGAGTCCCCATTCAATTGACGGTTTCTAATCCCCGAACTCGACACACATCAACACTACGCCCAACATTTCAATTCAATCTTCGAGCCTCATTCAAATGTCGATTTCTATTCTCGAACTCCGGATCTGGGTCGAACCGGGTCGACACCGGAGTTGGTGTCGATGCCTGCGATACTTGCAGGAAAATGGAGATGAGGTGCTGGAGCCAGGCTGCTGTTGCTGTTGGTCGGAGAGAGGAGGGCGAGCAGGGGCGTGGTGGTGACGTTCGGCCTGCTGCCGCGCCACGCTGCTGATGTGTTGCCAGTGCCGTTGCTGCGTGCTCTGTTGTTGTCCGTTGTTCTGGGTTGCCGCGCTGCTGGTGGCCGTCGCGCGTCTCGCCGGCGTCGTTGTTGTCATTGTTGTCGCCGGATCTGGAGGGAGACGAAGAGGAGATCGAGTATGGTGGAGGTGATTGATGGAGAGTGGCGCTGGTTCGCGGTGGAGAAGGGTAGAGAAGGTCGTGGCTATTGTTGTTGTCGAGACGAAGGTCAGCTGGCGGTGGTTGGTTATGGAAGAAGGTGGTGGTCGAGGGAGGTCGAGTATGGAGGTGTGAAAGTTAGGGTGGTGGGTCGTGGTGGTTGATGGAGGGGAGTACGTCGGAGATGAGGGAGGTTCGGTGGTGGTGCGCGGATGTGGTTGCCGGAGGTGGTGGTCGGAGGCTGGTTATGTTGGTGGATGAAGTAAGGTTGAAGGTGTGTTAATGGAGGGAGTTTGGAGTTAGTCAAGGTCAAAGTCGGGTTTGACCTTGAAGAATTTGGGTTGATTTGGGTTAATGAAATGGGTTGGTTTGGGTGAATGGGTTGGTTGAATTGGAGTTGGGTTGAATGATTGGGTTTGTGTTGTAATTGGGCCAAGTTGGGAGTGACTTGGGTTTAAGTGAGGTATATGGGTGAGATAGGTTGGGTCAAAGTCGGGTTTGACTTGGGGTTTTGAATCGATCTCTTGACTTGCTCCTCTAGTTTCAATTCGCCTCTTTATTCACTAATAGACAAAAGCACACAAAAGCAGTACGAAATTGTACGAAAAAGACGATAAATACGAAAAAACCGAATTCAAACTAGAAAATACGAAATATAGTAAAAAATGAGTTATATTGACGTTAAAGCACACAAAATCGAGTCAAATACGAGTGAAAATAGGGGGTAAAACGGTCTAAATTTGCGTGTTATCAATTCCCCCACACTTAAACTTTACTCGTCCTCGAGTAACTCATTGAACTAATCTATGACCCATAAATAAATAACACGCAAAAACAAAACACAAGAACGAAAGACAAACATCACAAACAAATCACAAGTTTTCAAATCAAAAGTCATAATTCTAAAATCCGACTAAAATACAGAATATGGATACTAAAATTACTAAATCGGTTGCAAAAATAATTATTACATATTTCTTGACCTCGGTCCAAGCTATGTCGGGATGTGTGGCGGAGATGGAAGGAGTACTCCCATAAGGTTATCGACGAAAGTATTCAAGTCTCGGCCACTTGCAAAAATAAGGGCTAGGGTCATCCTAATGGCCCAAGAGACATAAGAACCGATCCAAAATGGAAGATAAGGATATCAAAAATACTCGGGGGAGGAATCGTCTTTCTTTTTTTCCTTTTCTTTTCTTCTTTTCCTTTTCATTTTCTTTTCATTCTTTCATTTTCTTTCTTTCTTCTCCCCCTTATTCCTTTCCTTTGAGTTTTTGAGAATTTTTCTTTGTAAGCACATATTTGATGTTTGAGTTCTTTTGAATGAGAAATGAAATGAAAAACTCTAAATCAATCATAATCAAACTCTTATTTGTGGAGTATTTTTGTGGAATAATGGATCGTAAAAGGGTAAAAGTCACTTGGGTTATAGTCACCTAGACAAGCATACAATGTCGAAATCACAACACGGGAGGTAGAAGGTGGACATAAGTGAGGTACACACCCGAGCGACTTACAATAGGAGGACAATAAATATATAATACTTAAAATCAACCAACAAGTAATAGAAAAATCCATACTCTTCAAAGAAGTTGAGAATTAGAAAAATGATTTTATCAAGGAAAACGAGTGAAACACGAAAACAAAAATCTTCTTGGAATTTTTGGATTTTTAATTTTTTTAGGATTTTTCAAGTTTTATCGAATGAAAACACAAAACAAAACAAGACACAAAAACAACAAACAAAACACAAGGCTACAATCCATAACAACCACAAATAAACAACATATATACTCCACCAGAGTATCCTCCAACAACAACATCAACCACACTCCTAAAGCAACGATGAATCGTCAATCCAAACACACTCCCCCCACACTTAAACCGAACATTGTACTCAATGTTCAAAATTAGGGAGGGAGAGGACGGGTGGGTGGGTAAGAAATTACCTTTTAAAGCATAAGTTGTCCCCCACACTTGAACGATTCCGTGCCTCTTATCCATTTTCATCCATTACTATTGTTTGTTGGAGTTACCTACAAAGAAAAACACACAAACACGCACACACATAAAAAGAACACAACAAAGGCTATTAGAATAAAAGCTACTATTAAACTAAACCAAGCCAATACGGGGCAATTAACGGGCCCGCTCCGTCCCTTCAACTCACATCAAAATACCTATGAGGTAAGGTACTCCCATGCAAGGCAAGTTGGGTCTTGCTCAAAATTGCGGACGCAACTAAACTCACACAAAACAAAAACGAACACACACACACACAAACAAACAAACAAACAAACAAATAAACAAACGAACAAACAAGAATAGTTGCATCCAAACATGAAAACACCGAATCCCTCATCGAGACGGCGGGAAAGACACCAATCGTTTACTCAAGACAAGTAAAGACATTCCAAAGTTAGTTATTCAAGATGAAATGGACTAAAGTCTAATAGGATGACATTAAATCACTAAAAACATTGATAATTTATCTAGGTCCTCTTAATCAACTAAAAAGCGTACAACGGGGCGTTAAACAGAATGGAAATGAGTGAACCATGGAGTTAGTCGACACTGGAGGTAAGTGTTATCCCGACCTTTTCGCAAAAGCAAAGAGGATCGTCCCAAACCCAAAGATATCTTCAAGTAAGGTCACCTATATAGGCACGGGATCCGGTAACCAAGGCCTTATCACTCCATGGGGGGTCAAGGTGGTCAAATTCAAACCCCGATGTAAACATCCTAGTAGAAAAACTGGACTCAAGCTAAAAGATCAATGAAAATTTTGTTTTATTGTCATTCTAGTAGAATAGAGGACAAAATCAAAACGTGTCACTAACAAGGGAAGGTGAACACTCGTAAGCAAGTCTCACAATCGGGTCTTCGAAAACATTTACCTAAAACACACTAAACAAAACACAAAAGAACATAACAAAGATAAAAACAAAATCAACTACAAGTAAAGCCAAGTACTCCAATCTTCTTCAAATAGTCAACACAATCACAACCACCAATTCCAAAATATTCACCAAGTGAACCTCCAAAGCATACAAGCCCTTACTCCCATGTGAATAAGGGAAGGGGAGAAAAATAACGGTTAAAAGGGATTACCAAAAGGTATTCACTTTTTAATACCTTAAGTCCTTATGCTATGAAGTGGGTGGTATTTCTGCAAGAAAGGAGAAGACAAGGCAATACAGGCAATACATTAACTACAATCCCACAACAACTACTAATAACAACACAATTACATCACAATCACGAATACACCACCAATCCTCCAACAAGATACAAGAAAACATCACAATCCACAATCCTCAATAGAACAATCAAGTAGAATCTCTTCCAAACTTGATCGCTTCCAAATTCTTCATTATCTATCCATGTTAACTTCTTGTTGGAGATTCCTACAAACAAAAACAAAACACAAAAAGCGTAAATATGCACAAAAAGGGTTTGGGTTGCCTCCCAAGAAGCGCGGTTTTGGCTAGGACCGCCAAACCTTAGAGTTTATTTGTCTTCGAAGTGTAATCTCCACCATACCCATCAAGGGCTCGGAGGAGTAGGTCAAAGGCTCTAGAAGAGTCTTCAGAAGGGTTCATGTAGCCGAGCCAAGCTATCATGAGAAGCTTCCAAGTCGGAAGCGATAAGTAGTCTTTAGATCCACGATGCCCGGGTTTGTAGTGGTCTCCCGGGTCTTTCCATCTTACTAGTCCAAGCGACCATTTCTTCCCAAAATACCTTCTATCTTTCCAGAGCTTCACAATCACACCACTCAACATGAAAGGCGGTTTAGGCTTTAATTCCCTATTGAACATCCCCATATCTTCTCTATCGAGAATGAAGGAGTTACTAACAATGACATAAGAGACTTGGTTAGTCTCATCAATCAACACCTCATTCTTCCAAACCCCATCTTCTTTGTTTTTAACCACGTTCCTTCCATAAGACAAATCAAGGATTAAACAAAGTTCATTGAAAGAATTTTTCCAATCATCCTGAATCATAGGTTCATAGGAAGGGTTGGTGTCAAGACACGAGGGGTCAAAAAAAATAAGAGGTTCATCTTCAGTAGAATTGGTAGGCATGGTGATCTCATCAAAGTGTTGTTCCTCAAACAAGGGGTTATACCAATACATCAATGGTTTTACCGCTTTAATCTCAAAGCTATCACCAAAAGAGCCTTCAATTTTCTCATTCAAAGAATTTTCAATTGTGTCATCTTCCTCAACAAATTCTTCATTAGTAAGGGATTCAAAGCATAAAGAGTCAATGGTAGTGAGTGGTTCATCCCAAATACAAGGTTTAGAGAAATCGATCTCAACAATGGTGTCCTCTAAAGGGTGTTCCTCGAAAATGGACTCAAAGACAACCGTTTTGACCTCAATATTCTCCAAATAAGTGTTCTCAATCTTACTCACCAAAGAATCCATAAGGTAGGTATCTAAAGAAGCATGACTCAAAGTAGTTGAGAGAGGAGTATGATTAAGTTCATTCACCTTTGTTTCAAGAGTGACCTCCAAGCAACTAACCTGAAGACTTTCGGCATATTAACTTTCTTTACCATTCAATCCCGCTTCTATAGCATCCTCTTCCTTGCTTATTGTAACATCATTACCTACACACGAATCACAACCAAGCACAACCTCCAAAGGCTCTTTAGATAAAGAGGGAGACATTAAATCTCCTCCACCAACAATGTCAAAGTTAGTAGATGGCAAAGTAGATGATATGCAAGATGAAGGAGATGGTAAAGACACAATGGAGTTATGATTAAGCATACATTCATCAATATCATCACTCTTGTCATCTAGCAAAGAGTTTTCCAATGGAGGGGCACGAGTCTTATCAAGTTCATATGTTGAGGGAGATGGATCATGACAAGAACCAACAACATGAATATTATCATCAAGCATGCAAAACTTTGTAAACTTTTCACCATTTTTCATCCCATTAGTGATGGTTGATTTTTCTTGAATGACTTTGGCGAATGGCAAGGAGACTTCTACTTTTTCGATCGTGTCCACAAGCCGGCTACACTTGATATTACCTTTTTGAATGTTAGCTCGTTTTGGGAATGGTAACGGTGGCACATAGATCAATGGAGGTGGAACATTGGGTTCCTTCTCCTCAATTGCTTGCTCGGTCTCTTGCCTTATAGCTTTCTTCATTTTTTGTTGTTTTTCCTCGGTTTTTGTAACTAACTCAAATTCTTCTCGAATTCCCCGGTTTTGTTTGGGAGAATCGGGAGTAGTGGCATGTGGTGCTTTTTGTTGTTGCCAATTTGGGGTTGCCTTGGTACTCAAGTGATTGTGAGGGTTTTCAAACTCTTTTCCTTTTCTTTGAATAACGACATGGGTTTGGCATGGTGGATCCCTTGGGTGTTGAGGTTGATCGGGAAAATCATGAGGTGGGTGCATGGGAGTAGCTAAGGCTTTGGATGCTCGTTGAGATTTCAAGAGTTCTAGCCTTGCCTTGTCTTTCGCATTTTCATTCATCAAATACTCTACTGTTCTTTGCAATTCATTTAATGAATTGTCCAAATGACTGCCTCATTGACTTTGTTGAGAATGACCTTGGTTGCCAAAGAATTGAGAGGGTCCATTGTAGCTTTGAGAGTGTAATCCTTTGTGACCTTGATTACCTTGGTAATTTGGGTTTCTTTGATACACTTCATTGACTAAAGTCTTTCTCATATCAATGGTCGAACCATACCCTTGACCACTATCTTGACCATGTTGATAATTACCTTGATTTCCATAAAATGGAGAGGGTTGATTATGTCTTTGAAAATTGAATTCTTGGTACCCTTGATTTGGCCCTTGGTTACCTTGATAATTGCATTGATACCCTTGATTGAACCCTTGATTATGATAATTACCTCCTTGATTATGGTAATTATTCCTTTTATGTTTTGCATTCATAGCCTCAAGTTTCTTGGTTAACTCTTCATTTTCCAATTGGAGTTTCATTTCATTGGTCATAGGAGAATTTTCATCTCCTATCTTCTTAATAAGTTTGGCTCCAACTAGCTTTTCTTCGGAAGAGCATATATGTTCAAAAGCATCTTCTTGAGGGGGCTCATGGAAGGTATCTAGTTTTTCTTCATTGATCAAGGAATTTTTAAGCTCAAACTCATCCGGAATGTGTAGACACCCGCATTTTGCATGCTAGTGTCTATAGCAGTTCCCAACAAAACACCCGATGATGAT
Organism: Agrostemma githago; assembly: GCA_958450325.1. Taxonomy (NCBI): domain Eukaryota; kingdom Viridiplantae; phylum Streptophyta; class Magnoliopsida; order Caryophyllales; family Caryophyllaceae; genus Agrostemma; species Agrostemma githago. The sequence continues at coordinate 22,421,227 of OY288252.1, read as the reverse complement.
CGGACGCAAACGTGACTTAGTATACTCGAATATGGGCTCGGAATCAATAATATCCGACGTGGACATTTAGCGGAGTACAAATATCTCTAAACCGACCTCAAATTCAGGCCCAGTGGGTCGTTCCGAGTAAAATAAGACTAATTTAGGCAAAAACCGACACCAAAAATAAAAACCGTCTTTTGGCGATCGGGTCAAAACCCGGTCAAAGACGAATCTGTCCTCAAAAACAGCCTGAAGAGCTTCTAGAAGTTTGCGCCCAAACACAAAATTCAAAAAATCAAAAAGTCAACCATTTCCTAAAATGGCTCGCCACCCCTATCCACTCGATCGAGTGGATTGACCTCACTCGATCGAGTGGAGCCAAAAATTCCGGAACAGACCCGTTTTCTAGGGTACTCGACCGAGTGCACTAGGGCCACTCGATCGAGTGACCCTAGGTCGAGGGGTAAACTCTATAAATACCCCTCCTTGTGCTCTTCATTTCAAGTTTGGCCAACCCTACATTTTCACCCTTAAGTTCTACATTTTCTCTACACTACCACCCTAAGCCAACCTAAGCAAAAACCGAGTCATTGTCCCTCGAAAAACCGACAAAACCATCCACACAAACACACACACACCATAACTTTACATACATCCTCGATACTCCCGCGTTCATGTCGCTATTACGAGTCCATCGCCGAGGCCTTACTAAGCATGTATGTTGAGGGTGTCATAAACCCCGTCTCAATCTTTACTATCTCGAATTTTACATATATATTTTCGTACCTTATATTATAATCTTATTAGTATACTAACACTAACACTAACATTTATACTTTTCGCATATTTTTAATTTCTTGTTCTTTTCTTATCGTTACTAACATTTATATACCGCGTATATGTACATAATATTATTAAAGTTCGGATCTTAACACGTTTGACTATGACGACCATCTAAAGTCCGTTTAATCCCTTTACGAGTCACGACGGAGGTGGCACCCTTTCGAGGAGCGCCGCCCCAATGTACTGAAGGGCGTGACGAGATCGTGGTCGTTCGTAGTTGAACGTGTAAGACTCCATTTCTAAGATTAGCGCGAAATCCGTTGAGGCGAAAACCGACATCACATAATCCGTTAGGATTAGTATCGATGTCGTGACGCGGAGGACTACAATTTCGTCACTAATCAAATTTTTCAATCCCATAATAACGTATTTTCATGAATCCCGATGACGGTCTCATAATCATATTGTTCGCGATTATGGCACCGAAAACCGAGTTGAATTTCAATAATGCAATATTTTTATTCAACTCGGTCAACCATCGACTTTAAACAAATAAAAACGAAACAAGCCATTCCCCGTACAGGGGGCACTCGACCGAGGGCCATGGGCCACTCGATCGAGTAGAACCCCAAAAACCGAGCAGTAGCCACCTTAAAGGCACACTCGACCGAGTCCATGCTATGACTCGATCGAGTGGGTCCTGTAGCCCAAGAAAACCGAGAGCTTTAATGCATCATTCGAGCCTCGTCTTTTTTTTTTACGACTTTAGTCGTCACGTGCAAAATCAATCACGTGATCCTCTTTTTCAAAACCCATGCATATCACTTCACTTTAACGACTTTGATCGAAGTCTTTCACGATTAGTTTATATCGACGATTCTTTAGTCGTGTTCGATATATGGCTAATCTAGACGCCATTTTTTCGATGTGATAAGTCGGGACAAGGCATTGAGATTCAGGATCGGGCTAGCATCACGCCTAGGTTCTATGTCTCCGTCCTTCGTTTAATACACAACATAATGTGTATTTAATCGGAGTTCGTCCATCTATTTAACTTACGGTCTAGTTTATATTTATTGTATACGGGTCCGTTTCTAGTTATTATTTATCGTTTTGTATATTCTATTTATTCTATTTTATTGCTTGTAACTTTTGTATTGGCCGGGTTGTATTTCCGCCCGTGTATTTTGTACGTATTTATTTACGAGTTTTATTTATTTTGATGCTTATCGCTTTATAAATGAACATCACATGCTAAATCACTCTGACGTCAATCAAGATGCATTAAAATGACGTAGTTCACATATAATTCACATGCTTAGCCGAAAATGCTGTTTGCATGTCATTTAGTCATTTTACTAGCACGCGTACACGAACACGAACGATGCCTTAGTAGAGGCCGCTAAGTGCGGGCGGGGTTGGGTGTCCTTAATGGGCTTCCCAACACGTACCCTCACCCCTTACTCAGAACCTCGGTTTCCAGATGTCCGAAACCGTTGGCGCACGAGAGTCATTCTATACACGATAACCGGTAGAGACATTATCGGTATTGCAATGCAAAGGGACGAGCCCCATAAACTATGAAATCGAAATGGGCCGTACTTTGTGTACGGTCCACGACGACATAGAGTGGGCTCGAATGGTTCCGAATTCCCATAAAATTCGGTGGCGACTCCAACTTTGACTTAAATTTCGAACCCGAGATCAATCTTACCACGAGATTCATTCGCCTACCCAAACCCGCGCGTGGCCGCGTCGGGGTGGACCTACGTCATGTCCACAATTTGGCGACTCCGCTGGGGATACCTGATGTACCACATGTCATCGAGGTTCCTAGGGTGAGACTCGAAGAGTAATCGTTCGTATATTAGTGTGCGCGCATTAGTTTAATGATTCATGCATAACCCAAATTTGCCCGGACCGGTTACTTGTGACCGACGTCCCACTATACTGCGGTGCATTCCTAAATGGGTGTGCTAAAGAATTCTATGGCCGAACTCGTATGGGTTTTCCGGCATGTCCTAAGACAAACTCGGCTTAGGGAGTCCGTCCTGATTTACGAGAGAGCCATCGTTGTTGGTATAGACCCTATTTGACCGACCGAGACTTAGTGTAAAGCATACATAAGCATCGTTATAATGCTTGTTTGACTACGTGCTACTTGGTTTTCGTGTCATTTTTCAAAAAACCCGTCATTTCAAAATTGCATCTTTCCAAAATACCAAAATTTTGAAAACCCGAAATACTGTCCGTTTCGGGACCCATGTTTTCAAAAATACCAAATTTCGAAAAACCCGAAATGCTGCCCATTTCGGGACCCGTCTTTTCAAAATATCCAATTTTCAAAATTTAGAATGCGGTCGAAATTTAGGATTAATGATTTGACTCAAAATATCCTTTTCTTTAGTCGGCATGCTGCCCGAATTTCCGACACCACCTCGATTTTCTGAATTTTCAAAATTCAAATCTTGTTTTTTTCGAAATTCCGTTTTCGACCTTCAAACTTTCGGAAATTCGCTCATTCTTTTATTCAAATTTCAAAATTTCAAAACATCCAACTTTCCAAATAAATCTTCCTTATTATAGGACCTACCGTTTATCCGTGTGTCGGGTCTTTGCATAGTATGTCGAAGGTTTATAGCGTCGAAACTCCGTCGATCTTACATCACAAGTTTCCTCCCTTTCCCGAGTCCGCCTTATTTGTCAAGGCACGACCAACCCGCGTAGGGCATACCCCTACAAAGGAAAGTCCGTCTATACACTCGAGTTAAAAGTCTGGGGAAAAGTCTCACATGGACCTTCCTTCGAACGGGACTAGGCCCACAAAGCCGAGTCCTAAGGAAGTCATACCATCTATGAGTCATCCGTCTAGGTGTCTTTCTCGAGTCTTTTTCACTTGGTCTTTTCTTTTTCGTCGCTCGGGATGTACTTTTTATGATTCCGAGATCTGGGTTCGGTTTCTGATTACGCGGTGTTCTTACAGACAGGCCACCGTCCACCAGACACAGCCGCAAAATGGAAGCAGCTTTGAACAATCTGAAGACCTCCGTGGACGCCATGGTCGTCAAATGGACCGACATTGAGGCCCAAATGACAGAAATGAGGGCTGGTCAAGTGGCTATCGTTGCTCGTATGGCTGCAGTGGAGCAAAGGACTCCTAATACCGAGGCTACTGGGTCTCTAGCTGAATTACTTAGTGCGGTGCACCGACTAGAGGAACAAGTGCACCTAGCTGGGAGTAACAACATCCATCGGGAAAATAGCCGTGAGTATGCCCCGGTGAACGACAAGCTACCCCTAAACCTGAACCTCACTGGTCTACCGATGTTTGAGGGAACCGAAGACCCGTTACTACATGTATGGGCCTTCAAAGAATTCATGGCCATCAAGGGAGTAGATTCTATAATGTTCAAGAATCTTTTTGCTGCGTCCCTTGAGAAGCACCCATGGGCCTGGTACTACAGGCTAGACCCGAAAAAATACCCTACTTGGGATGATGTGGCCACCGAGTTTGCTCGGAACTATGCTGTAAACACCGAGATCCAAACCACAATGCGATCTTTGGAGGTTATGGCCCAAGAGCCAAAGGAAGGTTTTACTAAGTACCTTCAACGCTGGAGGGCCGAGAGCGTGAAACTGGTCGATAAGCCCAGTTAAAAGACTTTGGTGGAGGCTTTCGTCAAGAATCTCCTCCCCTCATACCGGGTTCATCTCCGGTATGCTATCATACCCAATTTCACCACCCTTACTGAAATGGGTATGAGAATCGAAGACGACCTGAGACTGGAAGGCCTCACTAAGGCCTCTAGCAAAGGATACCAAGGGGCTTCCTCTCCACCACTAAGCCCCAAGCTGCAACCCGCAGCATTTTTGACGCGGTTAATCTACTAGATGCCCCGTCAAAGAAAAACACCCCACCTCGGGTTTTCACTGATATATAGGTACCACCTATACCTATGCCTTACAAAGGCTATCCTCAAGGGGCCTAATCCAACCGATAGGCCCAACTCCTGAAGTTCCGGTCGAGCGACGCTCCAAGAACTACAATGCTCAAGCCTATTGCCAATACCACCGAGGCAATGGGCATGATACCGAAAAGTGCTGGAAGCTGAAGCACTTAATCCAGGACTTGATTGAGAGCGGTAAAATCCCGCTACCTGGAGATAAGCTGAGTAACAAGGAGAACCCTTTCAGCTCTCATGCCATCTTTACCGGGGAGGTGATTAATTGCTCTCATCTTATCTCTCCACTCATCCCGCAAGTGAACGGGATATGGTTTGACGACGAGGACGATGTCTACCTCGCTAAAGGGGAAATTGTCCCCATCACCTCCGAGGAGATTCGCAAGACTAAATCCCGAGTCTTAGCCAGAAACCACCTTGGTCGTCCCTATCAAGCCACTAGCTCTAGGGACACCCCAATCCCGACAACCGTCACTGAACCCCTCGGGACAGAAGTCACCCCTGATGAGCCGACTACTGAAACGGCTCTCGTGAAGCAACTAAAGAAGTCCCGAGTTCACTTCACCATATGGCAACTCCTAGTTAGCTCACAGGAACATCGAGAAGCACTCACTAAGGCTCTCGATCAAATCAAGATCGACTCTTTGGTTACCCCTGCTGAAATGGTAGCCACGGTCTTGCCTCATCTGAAGGGAAAAACCAAGGAAGTAGGCCCATTGATCACTTTCTCAGAAGCCGACCAACCGCCATTCGGGGCCTCCCATAATCTGGCTCTCTACATTACGGTGATCTGCCGAGGAAAATACCTCCCAATGACCCTAGTTGATGATGGGTCTGCTGTGAATACCTCCCAATTTCCTTCCTTTAAGGACCGCCAAAGCCCTTGGCATTACCGAGGCCGATTATATCCCGACAGCTCAGACCATCCAAGCCTTTGATGGGAGCCCAAAGTCGGTAGCTGGGGCCATAAAACTGACCATCATAACGGGCCCGATAGAAAAGGAGCTTGAATTCCAGGTGATCGATGTCACCTCATCCTTCAACTTGCTCCTAGAGAGGCCATGGATTCACGCGGTCAAAGCGGTGTCCTCCACCCTCCACTGAAAGATCAAGATGCCTTTGCTCGACAATGTCATTACTTTGGAGGCAACCCCAATGACTGTGGCTAGCTGTAACGCCACGGGCCGCCCGGACCTCTGGGGGTTCGATTTTGTGGGGATGATCGAGGAAGAGTACCTTTTTAGGCCCTACTTCACTACGAGTATCGACATGATGCTCCAAAACCTAGGGTACTTTCCGGGGGCTACCTCTCGACCCAATCTTCCAGCTGGGAAGATTATCGAGGTCCTTAAGGACGAAGACTTTCACTTCGGCCTTGGTTATGCCACCACTCCGGGCAACGTTGTCCGAGCAAGAATCGAAAAGGCATGCAACATCATTAAGGGTTTCCACTTGAGCCCTTACAGCCCACGGTTGACTGACTACTTTGTCACACCGGTGTTTGGGGCTATTCAGGTTGGTCTATACCAACCCAATGCTGTACACCTCGGGACCCAATCGGCCCGGGACTGCAACTATATCCCGGATGATGTGTTTGCCCTCATCCAGTCTGATGGAGCTGAAAACGCTGAGCCCAAGTTGGGGCTACTCTTCGGGAAAGACACCATAGCCCCGACTCCAAAGGAAGACCTGGTCAAACTGATTCTCCGTAGCAACAGGTTTGACCCGACCAAGCTGATCTCGGATGTTGGCTCTGAGATGGGAAACAGGGCCTGGAGGAAGACTGTCAAGTGGACTGACAGTCAAGGGAGGATCTACAAGCTAGTCGCTGGAGAGGGAGACATGCCTGAGTCTGAGTCGGAGTCTGAGTCAGAGTCTGAGGTTGAGTCTTGGGAAGTCGGTGCTAGGGTCACTCCTGTAACCCCTCTCCCTTTTGTCATTCCTGCTGCTAGCACTTCGGGGTCTGTCCCGAGTGCCTTACCAATTCCGCCACTGACCAATGATCAGATGGCTGCTCTTTTCGAGCTGTTTTCAAAATTTTCAATCAATAATAACAACCGTTCTGCTTACGACTTGTCTTTTTTAAATTCTACTTTCAAAAATATTTTATGCAATGACATTAAGAAACCCGACGAACATGTACCCTTACCTCCACATCTGATTGAGCAACTAGAGTAAAGGGAATCCCGGAATCCGGTAATTGAAGAGACCGAGTCCATTAATGTGGGAACAACCTTAGAGCCTCAGATACTTAAGATAGGGTTATCTTTAGATCCCGAGGAGAAACAACAATTCACAAACCTCCTCCAAGAGTTCAAAGATGTCTTCGCATTGTCCTACAAGGACATGCCGGGGATAGACCGGGAAATAGCCGAGCACCGCATACCGATTAAAGACGGGTGCAAAACGGTTAAGCAAAAGCTCCGCCAAATGAGGCCCGAGTGGTCTCTCAAGGTAAAAGAAGAAGTCGATAAACAGTTCAAAGCCGGCTTCATACAAGTGTCCGAATATCCGGACTGGGTTGCAAACATAGTGTCGGTTCCTAAAAAGGACGTTAAGGTGCGGGTATGCGTGGATTTTCGGGATCTTAACAAGGCAAGCCCGAAAGGTGATTTTCCGTTACCACACATCGACATACTGGTGGATAACACGGCCGATCATGCTCTTCTATCATTCATGGACGAGTATGCCGGATATAATCAGATCAAGATGGCGGAAGAAGATATGAGTAAGACTACCTTCACTACACCTTGGGGTACTTACTGCTACACTGTCATGTTATTCGGTCTCATTAATGCCGGAGCCACATACCAACGGACTGCTACGACCTTATTGCACGACATGATGCATAAAGAAGTAGAAGTTTATGTAGACGACATGATCGTCAAATCCAAAGAACGGGACGGTCACATCACCACCCTAAGGAAATTCTTCACCCGATTGCGCAAGTACAACATGAGGCTAAACCCTCAAAAGTGCAGTTTCGGGGTAACATCAGGCAAATTACTGGGTCATATCGTTAGCCAACGAGGTATCGAGGTCGACCCAGCTAAAATTAAAGCCATTACAGAGATGCTACCTCCTAAAACCGAAAAAGAAATAAGGGGATTCTTCGGGAAGGTCCAGTACATCAGTCGGTTAATTTCCAAACTTACCATGGTGTGTGAACCAATTTTTAAGAAGCTGAAAGTAGGGGAACGGGTACTATGGGATGACAAGTGCCAAGCTGCTTTCGACAAGATCAAGGAAATCATGTCTGCTCCGCTAGTCATAATGCCACCTCAACCTGGTTTGCCTCTGTCGTTATACCTAACGACGACCGAGACAGCCATGGGGGCTATGCTGGCTTAGACATTTGGCTCCGAAGAACGAGCCATTTATTACAACGTAACAGCAAAAAGTTTTTAGAGTATGAGTGCAAATATACCATGCTCGAAAAGACGTGCTTGGCTTTGGTTTGGGCCACTAAGAATCTCCGACATTATATGCTCAGCTACAAGGTCCATGTGCTATCCAAGATGGACCCAATGAAATACCTCTTCGAAAAGCCCGTTCTCAATGGCCAAATTTCTAGATGGACTCTGATGTTGGCAGAGTTCGACCTAAAATTTATGCCGTTAAAGGCCATTAAGGGGCGAGCAGTAGCTGAATTTCTCGCCGATAGCCCGGTAACCGAAGAAGGACACACCGACACCTGGTCCTTCCTAGATGAAGATATCTTCCACACCGATACCAAAACATGGGATTTATACTTCGACGGAGCATCCAATTTTCGAGGGTTCGGAGTCGGGATCCTCCTAATCTCGCCAAAAGGGGAGCATACTCCCGTGTCCATCAAACTGGACTTTGATGTTACCAATAATTTCACCCGTCCGTCTCGATCCAAATTATATCACACCGTTCATTCCAATTAAACTCCTCGAGTCCCCATTCAATTGACAGTTTCTAATCCCCGAACTCGACATACATCAACACTACGCCCAACATTTCAATTCAATCTTCGAGCCTCATTCGAATGTCGATTTCTATTCTCGAACTCCGGATCTGGGTCGAACCGGGTCAACACCGGAGTTGGTGTCGACGCCGCCGATACTTGCCGGAAAACGGAGTTCAGGTGCTGGTGCCGGGCTGCTGCTGCTGTTGGTCGGAGAGCGGAGGGCGAGCAGGGGCGTAGTGGTGGCGTTCGGCCTGCTGCCGCGCAACGCTGTTGCTGTGTTGCCAGTGCCGCTGTTGCCTGCTCTATTGTTGGCCGTCGCGCGTCTCGCCGGCATTGCTGTTGTCATTGTTGTCGCCGGATCTGGAGGGAGACGAAGAGGAGATCGAGTATGGTGGATGTGATTGATGGAGGGTGGCGCTGGTTCGCGGTGGAAAAGGGTAGAGAAGGTCGTGGCTGTTGTTTTTGTCGAGACGGAGGTCAGCTGGCGGTGGTTGGTTATGGAAGAAGGTGGTGGTCGAGGGAGGTCGAGTATGGAGGTGTGAAGGTGAGGGTGGTAGGTCGTGGTGTTTGATGGAGGGGAGTACATCGGAGATGAGGGAGGTCCGGTGGTGGTGCGCGGTTGTGGTTGCCGGAGGTGGTGGTCAGAGGCTGGTTATGTTGGTGGATGAAGTAAGGTTGAAGGTGTGTTAATGGAGGGAGTATGGAGTTAGTCAAGGTCAAAGTCGGGTTTGACCTTGAAGGATTTGGGTTGATTTGGGTTAATGAAATGGGTTGGTTTGGGTGAATGGGTTGGTTGAATTGGAGTTGGGTTGAATGATTGGGTTTGTGTTGTAATTGGGCCAAGTTGGGAGTGTTTTGGGTTTAAGTGAGGTATATGGGTGAGATAGGTTGGGTCAAACTCGGGTTTGACTTGGGGTTTTGACTCGGCTCTTGACTTGGCTCCTCTCGCTTCAATTTGCCCCTTTATTCTCCAACACGTACCTAAAACACAAAAACACACAAAAGCAGTACGAAATTGTACGAAAAAGACGATAAATACGAAAAAACCAAATTCAAACTAGAAAATACGAAATATAGTCAAAAATGAGTTATATTGACGTTAAAGCACACAAAATTGAGTCAAATACGAGTGAAAATAGGGGGTAAAACGGTCTAAATTTGCGTGTTATCCAGTGACCACAACAGGAAACTAGGAAATGAGCTTCACCGACCTCGTTCAAGTTACACCACCGCTGGAAGCTTGTTTCCAAATCCCCAGCGGAGTCGCCAAACTGTGGACGTCCGTCCACACCGCCCGGCGCCCCGCGCGCGCCTGCGCGGGACCGACCTGGTTTTGATCGCGACGGCCACCCACGCGGCCCCCTCCAGGTCGGGGGCCTGTCCAATCTCGCGTTCGGGGTGATGTGTCGGACCTCGATTAGACGGGCGCAGGCGCCCGTGTTTCCGTTGGAATCGATCGAGTCGTGGTTGTAAATGTTTAAAGGCCGATATGTTTGGTAAGGCGACCTTTTTAGTGAACTGAATTCGTTGCCGATTTGTGGAGTCGCCACCGAGTCAATATTGGGACTCGGAAACCGTTCAAGTCAACTTTGATCCTTAGCCGGCTGAAAGGTGACTGGCACTGGACCTAAAGATAAAGATTCGTACCCTTAAGCACTCCATGCCTGGAATGACTCTCATTGCCAATGGTTTCGGACATCCAGAAACCGTCGATTCTGAGTAAGGGGTGAGAGTACGTATTGGGAAGCCGATGTCCGCTAGACATCGACACCCAATCCCGCCCGCACAATAGCGACCTCTACTAATCAATTGGTGGGATGATAACTTTGTTTCCATGTTGTGGAGGAAGTACTGTAACATCCATTGTTTTAACCTTATGTTTAGCTACGTCGGTTGTTTAAGGGCAAGTAAGTTTGGGCATCGAAGTAGTTATGTTTACATTCTTTACATGCGATTTCACGTGACAGGCAAGCCATGAAAAAATGCACATAGGAGAGTAGAGAGTACTAATATTATAGGTATTAGCAAGTCAGTTTTAACGTGATAATACGAATATTAGTCATTCTCGTGGTATACCTTACTTGGTATTCTCCTTAAGATGCGTATGTTAGTTCGGTATTAATAGGGATGCATCGAACCATGCGTGGCGAGCATCGGGACTAATACGGAACCCGACCATCGTTTTGTTCAGATTTAGCTTATTTACGTTTTGTATTCCGTGTTAGGTGATTTAGCATGCGATTATATGGTCATAAAAGCAATAAATCAAACGAAAAACTGTAAATGCGAATGTAAGTAAATCACATAGTGAGGAGTTGCACCCTCGGAGTATACGCTAAACGGGACTCGATGCATGGATAGTAGAGAACGGATCTCGAAACTACTCTGGTCTATTTAGAGTGTTTTTGTGTTTATGATTGAAGTTGGGACGTTACGTGTTTTAGTAAGTGTCGTGGACCTAGTGTCCACATTTGATATTATCGTAGTGCATAATAATAAAGGTACGAGAATATAAAGTTTTGTTTAGATATAAACCTAGTAACGATTCGACTTCAAAGGCAGATCCTCCTAGCTTGCCCGGTGATTTCAGTCGAGTTTCGTTACCGTTGGCCCTTCTTGCAGCTAATCCGGCAGAGCTCCGCTACTACTTGCTAGTTCTGCGGCTAATTCGGCAGAACTCCGTTAGACTCGGAGTAGCTAGTCGATCACAGGCACTTCGGTATCGAGTGGGGTGCTCGAAGGTGAGGAGTAGTGTCGATTTCGCTTTCGGGACTACGATTGAGTGGATCGTTTGCTTTGGGTGTCGAAGTGCGAGCCCAAGCGAGATACTCTTAACGAGTCAAAGAGAGAAGGGAAGATGTATTGTGTGTCGAATGAAGGGGTGGAGGGGGGTATTTATATGTGTTATTTTCAAATCTCATCGCCCGGATGGATGCCTGAGTCCAGGCGCACCAGAACTCAGGCGCCTGGGTTTAGGCGTGTGAAACCTGAGGCTCGCAAGGTGAGGCGCTCGGGATTTTGAAGATACGATTTTGATACTTTCCAAAACCGAGAGGTGCGCGTATTATACATATCTTGGATCCCCCGTCTTGACCTAGCGTCGTTGCGCCTAGTAGGCCTCGGGCGCGCGTCCCGAGGTTCGCTTGGCGCGGTGCTGACTCGATTCGTGTTTCGGGACCGATTCAGAGTCCCGGTGTCGAAATTGACTCTAATTAGTGTATATGCGACCGTAATGACACAACTAAGACTCCTTTGATGTTATTTTAAATTTTCCGAGTAATTATTTGATCTGTTCTATAGAAAAACTATCTAAAACATCGTGAACCTGCGTCGCGTTGCAGTCCGATCGTTATCGGGTGTTTGTTGGGCACTCCTGCTGCCACCAGGTCCAAATCTGGGTGTCTACAGTATGTTGCACCTCAGGTTGTCGCACCCCCCGACTGCTCACAAGGGTTGGGCTTGGCATTTTGCCAAAAGGCCAATTTCCTAGGGCGACGGATTGCCTCCGGAAGCCGAGCCAGGGGCAAAATCCGACTTCTGCGCCCAAAGGAGAGACCTTTTCAGAATCCGACGTACAACAGGACAGTATCAGAACTTCAAGCGACGGCCAAAGAATTTCCTTGTCTTCACTGCTGCACCCCTCATGAAAACTAGGTTAACCGTCTAAGTCATTTTTGGAAGAAAAGAAGTGACGGAATGAAGGGGTGGAAGTTTATAAGTTCCCCTTTTATACTCCAAGGGAAAACAGTTGGGGAGTTATTACCCCAACTACCCTAAAGATGGGTGAAAAGTGTCGAAGAAGAACGCAACCCAAAAGATTTCCTTTGCCTCCATGATGATTACTAAGGCATACAATTGAGTGCCTCGAGCACACCAAAAGACTGCAGAAAAGTAAGCCCGACAGGACATCCTTAGTCTTGGGAAAGGGCAAAAAACACTTAAAACAAGGATGAGGCTCACCCCCTCAGACTAGACGCAGGAGCGGGCATGATGACGTCTTCCACCATTTCACCATTAGGACGACTTCGATCCCAGAGCGTCTCTTCGGTGGCCGATAGGAAACTCGTACCTCCTGGCCACCAAGGGGCAATTGATGAAGCCAATATCACTGCTACCTCTCGGCTCAGGTCAACCCCGTGTCCAGGACAAGTCTGGATAATCCCGCTGGGGGCTCATCCAGACCCTTGGCTAAAGGTCTCGGACTGATAGAGCCGAGGCCACTAGCGCTGTCATCAGAGCTACCGAGGTTGGCCTCAGTCGGGCCTCCAGGCCCCTAAGCTGAGGGGCTCGGTGGACTTGCGAGTATCGGTGCCTCGCCACCCGGGGCAGGAAGCGAGGCCAGCCATGCATCCTCCACACTCTTGGACGTAAAACAAGAGACGTCCCTCTCCAGCCAGAAATTCCAAAAGCTAATGGATCAAAAAATTAATAAAGTGGATGGAGGGTGGGGAAGTTTTCCGGTACTGGTACCAGCTCCAATGTAACAACTCGTTTCTTCCAATGACATTAATTTACAAGACGAAAAATAATTAAGTCATAAAAAGTGGTACAAATTAAAACCATCGACTCAAGTGAGTCTTTCATTAATAAAAATACCGAATGTCACTTACGACAAGTACTTCACTTTTGAACATATGTATTCATTCAACCTAATTTATCACGTCGATATAGAACAATAACAGGCATACCGAAACATGTGATTTAGAAAACTGTAGTCATTTAGTTTTAAAAACAAAGGTTTCCTTACACGCAACGCACAGGACGTGACTACTAATGTCTCATGCGTACTTAAGGCTTGCATCTTACCATAACTGCGGATGGGATCATCAATCCCCACCAATCATATTTATACTAAGAGGTTTACATCTCACCCCTAGTGCTCAATGGGATCGAACAACAACTATGATTTGATTTAGAACTCTAATCGCGGGGGAGAACAGACTACTAATGATGTGGACGACAACTCGCAGAAGCCTGCCCACACCACCACGAGGCCCACTGACAACACGCAGAAGTCAGGGAAAAGAATCACGTACACAACCGTGAATAAAAGTACCAAGATATCAGAAAGAGAGTAGAGTTGATCAGGCCCTTGTCAAACACATGCCCACGTACCCCTACAACAACTCTTGGGTTCCTGCAGGTCCACGGTGATAGCTGGTGACTACTACTCTACCGATAATCCATCCACACACAGCTTCAGAATATGTTGTCCGTACTCTCATAGCAAAGCTCTCCGAGCACTCTCCCGTTACGTCGATCTCTAAACCTTGGCATAACATTGCCCAAGACGTAACGATACTATGATATAGATTGTCGCTAGGAGACATATAAGAATGCTGGACACTTAGACTCCCACAGGACCATTGGTTTAGACAACCAGAATGATCGCATACTGTCCCGAAGGTATAGTTGCTACATATGGCTCACTTGGTATTAAACTGTCAGACTCTCGTAGGACCTTAGTTCAGATAATTAGAACGGTGAATACTGTCCCGCAGGTACAGAAACTTCAAGAAATGGAACACTGGGAGGGTCCATTAATTCATATAGGACACTGACAGACCCGAAAGTAAAACAGTTCCTTAAGCTAATTTAGGAATGATTTAGTAAACGATCATCACAATTATATTAAGTGTATTTTACTTGACTGATCATCTTAAGTATATTTGATGTTAGAGAATTGGAACGTTTTATTTGATGTATATTATTTGAACGTTCATTATTTGAGATTTGATTAAGATTCATTTATTTCTAAGTATATTATTTAAGATGAGTTTCTTTATCTTGACTTGGCCAAAGCTTGACCAAATTGGACTAGTCAACCCTTAGTTTTGACTTGGACAGTAAATAGTCCTTAAGTGGTTATTATAAATTTTAAATGATGTTTAACTCATTTATGCTTGCTTATCTTAGTACTTTTGGGTTATTCGTCTGTTAGTACTTTATACTTTTCAGGCATAAGTTTTAGTACATTTATACTTCAAGTGTACATATTTAGTATTTTTATAGGGTTTCGTATTTGTGCAAGTATAGTTTATCTTTTAAAATCATTTATACTTAGCAAACTATTCCAAAAATCAAATAAATTTATACTAATTATAAAAATCTTTTTTAAACTTATCAAATATTAAATTTCTCAAAACTTAGAGTTTTACAAAAAGAAATTTAAGTAATAACAAAATCGGTAACATTATTAGGGATATAAAATAGGTCATTTTTCAAATGTTATTTTTAATTCACGATTTTCATATTAAATCTACTTTTATGAGTTAGGTTTCCATATATAAACTCATTTTTTCATAAATACAAATTTTTAATATTTTTAAGAAATTAAAAATGAAAATGATACGGTTTTCAAAAACTTTATTTTAAATCATTTAAAATACTTAAACATCATAAAAGGGGACAAAATATTTATTTTAGGTACCTATATCTGTATATAACTTAACCCCATTAATTTAGACTAAAATACTTGTGGACGTCCGTCCGCACCGCCTGGCGCTCCGCGCGCGCTTGCGCGGGACCGACCCGGTTTTTCAACGTGTGGCGGCGGCTACCCACACGGCCCCCTCCGTGCCGTGGGCCGGTCCGATCTCGCGTACGGGGCGAAGTGTCAGACCTCGATTTGGATAACGATCTGGACTTGTACTAGACGGGTGTGGGCGCCCGTGTTTCCGTTTGGGAATCGATCGAGTCGCGGTTGTAAATGTTTAAAGGCCGTTTTGTTTGGTAAGGCGACCTTTTTAGTGAACTGAAGTTGTTGCCGATTTCTGGAGTCGCCACCGAGTCAATTATGCGGACTTGGAAACCGTTCAAGTCAACTTTGATCCCTTGCCGGCTCAAAGTTGAGTGCCACGGGACCTAAAGATAAAGACTTGTACCCTTAAGCACTCCATGCCTGACATGACTCTCATTGCCAATGGTTTCGGACATCCGGAAACCGTCGATTCTGAGTAAGGGGTGAGGATACGTATTGGGAAGCCAACATCCGATAGATGCCAACACCCAATCTCGCCCGCACTATAGCGGCCTCTACTAATCAATCGGTGGGCTGATATCCTAGTTCTTTTGTTGTGGTGGAAATACTGTAACATCCGTTGTTTTAACCCTAAATTTTTTGCTATGTCGGTTGTTTAAGGACAAGTATGTTTTGTCGTTAAATTAATTGTGTTTACATTCTTTGCATGCGATTTCACGTGACAAGCAGGCCATGAAAAGATGCACGTAGGAGAGTAGAGAGTACTAGTATTATATGTATTAGCAAATCAGTTTTAATGTGGTAATACGGATATTAGTCATTCTCGTGGTATACCTTACCTGGTATTCTGCTTAAGATGCGTCGGTTCGGTATTAATAGAGATGCGTCGAACCTAGTAAGGCGAGCACCAGGACTAATACGGAACCCGAGCATCACTTTGTTCAATTTTAGTTGTTTTATGTTTTGAATTCCGTGTTGCGTGATTTAGCATGCGATTATAAGGTCATAAAAGCAATAAATCATACGAAAAACTGTAAATGCGAATGTAAGTAAATCACGTAGTGAGGGATGCACCCTCGGAGTATACACTAAACGGGACACGATGCATATATAGTTGAGAACGGATCTCAGAATTACTCGGGTCTATTTAGTGTGTTTTAGTGTTTGTGGTTGAAGTTGGGACGTTACGTATTTTAGTAAGTGTTTGTGGACCTAGTGTCCACATCTAGTGTTGTCGTAGTGCATAGTAAAAGAAGGTGCGTAAATGGAAAGTTTTGTTTAGATGGCAACCTAGTGACGATACGACTTCGACAGGCGGACCCTCCTAGCTTGACCAGTGACTCCGGCAGAGCTCCGTTACCGTTCGACCTTCCCGCGGCTACTCCGGCAGAGTTTTGTTGCTAAGGACTAGTTCTGCGGCTAATCCGACAGAACCTGGGTACTAGTTTTGAGCTAGTCGATCACAGGGACCTCGGTATCGAGTGTAGTGCTCGAAGGTGAGGAGTAGCGTCGATGTCACTTTATTATCGGAACTACAATCGAGTGGATCGTTTGCCTCGGGTGTCGGAGTGCGAGCCCATACCGAGATTTTAGATGGAGAAGAGAGGATTGAATGATGTGTGTCGAAATGAGGGCGTGAAGGGGGGTATTTATAGGTGTTTTCGGTCCTCATCGCCCATATAGGCGCCCAAGCTGGGGCGTGCTAAGACTCAGCCGCCTGGCCCCGGGCGTGGGGAGACTCAGGCGCGTCAGCTGGTGCGGTTGGAGTTCTGAGGATACGATTTTTGATACTTTCCAAAACCGAGAGGGAGGAGTGTGATATGATTCTTGGGGATTAAGTTTACCTCGGGTTTGACCTAGCGTCGTGGGTTTAATGGGCCTCGGGTGTTCATCCCGAGGTTCGCTTGGCGCGATGTTGACTCGGTGTAGACACCCACATTTTGACCGCTAGGTGTCTATAGCAGTTTCCAAAAAACACCCGATGATGATCGGACGCAAACATGACTTAATACACTCGATTTTCGGACTCGGAATCAATAGTAGTTGGCACGAGCTTTTAGCGGAGTAAAAATCTAACAAAACAGACCTCAAATCCAGGCCCAGTAGGTCGTTTCCAGTCAAATGAGACTAATTTGGGTCAAAACCGACACCAAGGGCAAAACCGTCTTTTAGGAACCGAGTCAAACCCCTATCAAAGACGTTTCCGAGACATAAAAATCTGTCACGCCACTTAAAAAATTTGACTCGAAGTCAAATACTACACAAATATCAGCTACAAAGTAGGAATCCTTCCCTATCCATAGTCGGAATCCTACTCCATCTAAACCGGGTGTTTCTTCCCATGCAAGTAACCTTTTCCTATCCAAAGACGGAATCCCACTTCATCTCAACCGGTTGTTTTATACCTTTGCAAGATATCAATCTCCTATCCCAAGTCGGTATTTCATCCTATAAATACCCCACCCTTATACACACAATTCTCGACATCAATTACAACATCAACACACATCATCAAAATTACAACCCGGAATTCCAGCAATACTAGGCATATTATATTCTAATTTTCCCTCTAGAAATCCTATAGGATTCCCGACCATTCACAACCCAAAATTCTAGGCAATTTTAGGCAAACCATATACAAACCCGAGAGCAAAACTCGCCAAATCCCTAACCATACACACCATAACTCACCTATATCATCTTAACGCTCCCGCGCCTGGGCCGCTACTACGAGCCCCTTTTTGAGATAATCAAGCATGTAGGTTGAGGGTGTTACAAATTCCGACTTCTCCCTTTTCTTCTCTTTCTCTAATCCGTCCGTCTTTTTATACGGGTCGTCCTCACGTCTTTTCTTTTTTATTTTCTTGTTCCTAATATCGATATTATCGTACTATTTTCAATAAAGAGTCGTCCCAAAGGATTCGATATCGACTCTATAGTCGAATATCGGATCTAAAGGAATCAATCATCAAATCATGTTAAGCATAATACCGTTGAAGCCGAGTAATTACGATATTACAACGTGGAGGAATTATCTCATCTTAACAACATTCAAAACGATTTTCTAAACAACTTTTTTTACTTCTTTTCAAAATCCACTCTAAATATCCGATATTGGTTCTATAATCAAGCATCGAATATGACGAGTATCGCAAATTCAAGTCGAGTAAAAATCGCATTATATTTTTACGCGGCTTGACAAAATTTTCGATCTTTTCAAAACCATGCATCGCATCATATTTACATCATTTATTCAATTTACAAACCGTTACTAACCCGTTTGTTCTTTGTCTTTGTATCTTATTATTCGTTGTTTGGTTTATTGTACTAAAACGGACCTCGCATGCTAAATACAACTTCGACATAGATTCAAAGATGCATTAAACGACGTAGATCAAACATAATTCACATGTTTAGTCAAAACAGTGTTTGCATATCATTCATCGAATTACTAACGCGCGTATTTCAAAATCAAACGATATCTTAGTAGAGGCCGCTAATGTGCGGGCGGGGTTGGGTGTTCTTTGTGAACTTCCCAACACGTACCCTCACCCCTTACTCAGAACAATGGTTTCCAGACATTCGAATCCATTTGCACACGAGAGTCATTCAATACACGGTATCCGATAATGTCGGTATCGGTATCAAATGCAAAGGGACGAGCCCAATAAACTCTGACATCCGAATGGGCCATATTTTGTGCATGGCCCACTAAGATATTGATGGTAAGGATTTGTCAAGTCCCTAACCGTCAATAAACTACCGATTACACCTAGTGGGTAGCTAGGGTAAGTCGGGATCGTATCCACGAGGACGGTAAGGCGAAGTTTAGACTATGTCTACCTACAAACGAGACTAGATCACCAAACAAACACAAAGAAAGCGATAATTGGAAAACTATGATGGAGGAGAAGTGAGAACTAGACTAATGATGAACTAACAAGTAAACTAGAGTAAACTATGGCTAACTAAGGAGATGAACTCAAATATGGAAGAAAGTGGGGTAGGTCGGGTTCATAAGAGTAGAAGGGTAATCGGGGTGATCAAGGGTAATGGGTGTCTCCTAGTTGCTAGGGTCGGTCCGGGCTCTCGCAACTTAAACCGATGCCAAGGTGAGTCCGGGCTCTCGCAACTTAGACCCTAGTCCGCGCTCTCGCGACTAAACTATTCTCAACATTTCCACATAATAGACAACCAATGAGAAGATGAGCACAAGTATGGGAAGCATGGCCACTACAACTCATACAAGCATATCAACAAACACATAGAGTGCCCACAATGTGACTAACAACAAAGATTCACCCTTTTCCCTTAATCAACCCTAATCATCCATAATCTACCCCTAATCCCCCTACTAAACCCACAAGAAGACTACTCACTCATGATGAAGAATGAAACAACAATAACAAGAGAAAACATCTTCACAAAACAAACATCCATAATGAATAACAAGAACAATAACAATAACAACATAAAAAGATTCAAACAAGATTAAATAAACTAAGAACAAGAGTAGAGATGATTATACCAACACTAGATGAAGAAAAGATGCAATCTTGTATAAATAAGAACCCAAATAGAATCCCAAGGTTGTCAATCTTGGAACAATCTTCAAGAACTTCTTAATACAAGAACTAATTACAATGATTAACTAAGGATTAAAGAGAGAATTAAACTAATGAGAGTAGTACTAATCTCGGGTTTTGAATGTTAATGGAGGCTTAAACTAGTCTAGGGTATGATAAGATGTCTTAATATTACAAGAAGGGAGTATATATATGGGTACAAGAATGAAGGAGAAGAAAAGAAGAAGCCCGTGCTGCCAGCTCTTCGTCCCGACCGAGACGGATCATCCTGACCGGGACGGCCCTGTCATCCCGATCGGGACGGGTTGGTCCCAACCGGGATGGGCTCACAGTGGCACCCTTCAACGTGCACCCCATCCCGAACGGGATGGGTCTTGTAGGCCTCCCTTAAGCGCTCTTTGGTCCTTCCTTGCCTTTCATGGGCTTCCCATCGATTCTCGGGACTCGGGATTGGGTCTCGGAGGCTCGGGATTGGGTCCCAAGGTCTCGGGTCGATTCCAAGGCATCGAGTCATCTTTCCTTCACTCCGTTGGCTCCAAAATGTGTATGTATAGAGTCGGAATCGCTCCAACTCTTCCAAATCGGTCTCGGGAACCTGAAACGAACTAAAGGAAGCATAAGAAGCCCATAAATCGCTCCCAAGGAGCGATTCCACAAGGAAAATGGGACCAAAACACAACAAATAGGCACTAAAAACTACACTTATCAGATATAGAGTGGGTTCGAACGGGCCCGAACTCCCACGAAGTTCGGTAGCGACTCCACTTCGATTTAAATTTCAATTCGATCCATCTCATATGGAGATTCATTCGCTTCCCCAAACCCGCGCGTGGCCGCGTCGGGGTGGACCTATGTCATGTCCACAATTTGGCGACTCCGCTGGGGATTAACTGATGCGTGACTTACCATCGGTATCCTCAGGGTGAGACTCGAATAGAAATCGTTTGACTAGTACAATACGCGTTTTAGTTTTACGGTTCATGCATAACCCCATATTTTCCCGGGCTGGTACTGGTGACCGACGTCCCACTATACTGTTGATGTAGTCCAAATTGGATATGTAAAAGGTGTCCATAGTCGATTCGTATGGGTTTTACGGCATGTTCTAAGCTCAACTGACTTAGGAAGTCCGCCTCGATTCTCGGATAGGCTATGTACACTGGTATAGACCCTTTATAGACCGACCGAGACTTAGTTTAAGAGCATACATGGTGTCGTTATACTGGTTCCATGACTACATGCTATTTAATCTACATGACATCTTTTTCAAAAAACCGTCATTTTCAAAAATTGCATCCTTTTCAAAATATCCAATTTCAAAACCCGGGACATATACCGAATTTAGGATTTACGATTTTACTCAAAATAGCCAATTTCTAGCCGGCATTCTGCCCATTTCAAAACTCAAAAATATTTTCGAACTTTCAAACCCATGGCCCGATACGCTTTTCCGTTTTTTTTCGAAAAATCGGGTCCTCTCCCGAATTTTTCGGGCCTTCAAAAAAATCCTTTTTCAAAAACTTCCTCTTCTTAGGACTTCTCGTATTTAGCAGTGTCGGGTCGTGTCGTAAGTCACCGAGGTCTTTAGCGTCGAAACTCCGTTGATCTTATATCACGGGTTTCCTCCCTATCTCAGTTCGCCTTATTTAACTAAGGCAAGGCTGACCAACGTAGGGCATACCCCTACTAAGGAAAGCCCGTTTACACACTCGAGTCCAAACTAGAAAGTCTCACGCGACCTTTCCCTCCAGCAAGACGGTCCCCACGACCTTTCCTAAGGGAATTTCGCCAATCTTTCAATCCGTTAGTCGAGTCATCCTAATTCAAAAGTCCTTTAACTTAAGGGTCTGCCCTAAATCGCAGGGCCACCCTTATTCAGGTTGAGTCGAGGGTCTCTAGCGTCGAAACTCTGTCGATCTTACATCGCAAGTTTCTTCCCTTACCTCGTCCGCCTTTCCTCGAGGCCAAGTCAACCTTTTACAAGGCATAGCCCTACAACAAAAGGTTCGTGGTCCTTACGTCTAAGGGTCACTCGTGCGACACTCGAGTCTTAACAAAATTTTCGATCCCACTTGGGGGCTACCTTTCAGCAGGGCGATCAATCACAGTTGCTCTAAGGGTCATGTCTTACACGTGTCTCACGTACCCCACTTTTGAGTCACTTAGATGTCACACCATCTGAGTCCTACCAGAGTCTTTAGTCTCACTCGGGGGTTGTCGTCCACCCGAGCAGTCAACCACGGTCACCTTAAGGGGTACCCCACGTTCATCCTACACCGGCGTCCTTATGATGCCTTCTTCGAGTCGTACCTATACTATGAATACTTGATTCACCTAGGGTTAGGTCATCACGGTTGGTCCGAGCACGCGACGCGGTCAAACACGGTCGCCCCATTTTCGGGTTCACTCTTCTGCGGTCTAAGTCTAACTCGCGGTCTTACTTTGTCTAGGTCAGCGTCCAGATTTCCCGATCCGAGAATTTTAGTCATTCCAGTCACCACGGGTCGCGTCTAGTTTGACTCCCTCTCTTGCCCTTGCGCAAAGCCGAGTTTAGGCGAGTCGTGGCACCTGTCGAGGAACTTACCCTAAAAAGAAGCAACCAACCGAGCGTCCGAAAGTCCGGATTTGATTCGAGTCTAAGTCTGAGTCTGAGTCCGAGTCTAGGATACCCTACATCCTCGTTTCCAAATCAAAGTCAGAGTCAGTTGCATTCTGTCTTCTTCTCCAATTCAATAAAATCAGCTTTTCTATTTCTCATATATACTTTCCTTATGTGTTTCCGAGAACATGATGAACACCATCATACACTGTGAGCACATGCACGTGACTATTTTAGGCACATCTATAATGACTGCAGGAACTGAGGCCCGTGTTTTCCCTTACCTGTTCCATGTCTAGCATAGACAACCACATAACTACCTTTAGCAAGAGCGGTATCGAATCCTATGACGAATCTAGGTAGTCTCCTAGTTTGGGTTCAAGACGGGAGGCAAGCCCATTTCCCACAATAAACACCCATCCAATAAGATCAACCAATCCCTACCTTGGGTGTTAGGCTGACCGACAAAAAAAAAGATGGACAAAAAAATCAAAAGTCCAGGAAAAAAGCAAAAGGCCAAAACAAAAAAGCGGGCCATCATAAAAAAAAAAGGCATCCACGACCAAAACGGTCAACTCAAATGAAGAATCCCATGACCGGGGCTAAGGGGTCAGCCAAAGAAAAAATTCAAATACTCATGACCATGGTCAACGGTCAACCCAAGTGAAAGTCTTTTCACCGGGGTACGGTCAATTCAAAAATTATCAAAACCCTTACCGTCAAATAGGGGAGAGACAATCAGGTTGGTCAGCTAACACCACATCTACCCTTCCCACATTACAACCTTCAAGACCTTTTCGAGACCTAGGCTAAGAGACAGCCCGGAATTTTGAGGATTCAAGCTCCATAGGATACACCCTAACCATTAGGGTCAGACATGGAAACCAGATCCCGCATTATCAAACCTGCCCAATCGAAGTCCGAGTCATTTTTACTCGACTTCCCCCTTTTCTACCACATTGCAATACCTTACCCTCGAAGCCTTAGCGCCACAAAATCGAGCTCCAGATTTCGAATCATCAAAGCCACTTACTTCCTAGCACCGCATAATCCAAATACTTTCAAAATCTAGCCGCCTTTCTATAGTGTGTCCTAGTACTCGGCTCAGTCAAAGACGAGAATCTGTCAGGACTCGAAGCAATACACACTTTGGGAATGTACCCTAAAATCAAAAAACCAGAAGAGCACTAGACTACAACAGTCTCATTGCAGACTACTGCAATTCCCTTATAGCATGTCTATCCCATTTCGATGTACGACCGTGTTGCCACTCGCCTAGGTTGGAATAGCGCAACTTAAGAGTCTTGTTAGGTGGCCCACCCCCCTACCGAGTCACGGTCCAACCCCTCAAGATTCCAGTCGCGTCTGTCAACTTGTCTTGTTATGTCCATAGTCGAGTCTGTCAGTATACCTCTCTCTCTCTTCAAATTCCCGCTTTAAAATCTGCAAAACTTAGCCGTTTGAGAAAATCCTTTTCGACAAGGTCAACATTCAGCCAATTTTAAACTGCAAATTTCTTTTCTACCCCTTTCAATTTTGCAAACCTATCTCCTAGCACGTGAGTTGCTTTCAGGACTTGGATTTCAAAATTAAGCAAAAATCATTTTCCCCAGCGCAAGTCAGTTTATAGATGCTAACTGCATTTTCTGTATGCTATCTTGCTATCTGCTATATTTTCTATTTCTGCCTGTACATCTAACATTTCAGGAACCAACTTGGCTTCCAAAAGGAACAGCAAGTTTTTTATTCCCCAGCACCTGCGTAACTCACATATCTCCCATCGGAAAACCCAAGACGGCATTTTCCCCGGAATGGCACGGGATGGGCCCATATATAGGCGCACCCGGGACTTATGCGTCAAGTCCGATTCCCCGCGTAATTCTGAGTCGGGATATGTCTGCGAACGGACACACCCATAGCTTCCTATGCAAGCTCCCGCGCAGCTCCAAGATGGGATGTGTCTGCAAACGGGCACACCCAAGGCTTCTTAGGCAAGTCCCCACGGATCTATTAGCATCCACTCAGGTATGATTTCTATCTTATGGCTGGCGAGCCCTTTCACGCAAGTCTAATGGACTATAAACGACCCGATCGGAAGTCTGCCAGGTCTTAATCCTCGATTGGCCTGGTAGCTACTCTGACTTTCGCCTTGTCCAAGCCTAAGTCAGAGTGGGGGCTCTGTAGACACCCACATTTTGACCGCTAGGTGTCTATAGCAGTTTCCAAAAAACACCCGATGATGATCGGACACAAACATGACTTAATACACTCGATTTTCGGACTCGGAATCAATAGTAGTTGGCACGAGCTTTTAGCAAAGTAAAATCTCACAAAACAGACCTCAAATCCAGGCCCAGTGGGTCGTTTCCAGTCAAATGAGACTAATTTGGGTCAAAACCGACACCAAGGGCAAAACCGTCTTTTAGCAACCGGGTCAAACCCCGGTCAAAGACGTTTCCGAGACATAAAAATCTGTCACGCCACTTCAAAAATTTGACTCGAAGTCAAATACTACACAAATATCAGCTACAAAGTAGGAATCTTTCCCTATCCAAAGTCGGAATCCTACTCCATCTAAACCGGGTGTTTCTTCCCATGCAAGTAACCTTTTCCTATCCAAAGACGGAATCCCACTTCATCTCAACCGGTTGTTTTATTCCTTTGCAAGATATCAATCTCCTATCCCAAGTCGGTATTTCATCCTATAAATACCCCACCCTTATACACACAATTCTCGACATCAATTACAACATCAACACACATCATCAAAATTACAACCCGGAATTCCAGCAATACTAGGCATATTATATTCCAATTTTCCCTCTAGAAATCCTATAGGATTCCCGACCATTCACAACCCAAAATTCTAGGCAATTTTAGGCAAACCATATACAAACCCGAGAGCAAAACTCGCCAAATCCCTAACCATACACACCATAACTCACCTATATACATCTTAACGCTCCCGCGCCTGGGCCGCTACTACGAGCCCCTTTTCGAGATAATCAAGCATGTATGTTGAGGGTGTTAGAAATCCCGACTTCTCCCTTTTCTTCTCTTTCTCTCATCTGTCCGTCTTTTTATACGGGTTGTCCTCACGTCTTTTCTTTTTTATTTTCTTGTTCCTAATATCGATATTATCGTACTATTTTCAATAAAGAGTCGTCCCAAAGGATTCGATATCGGCTCTATAGTCGAATATCGGATCTAAAGGAATCAATCATCAAATCATGTTAAGCATAATACCGTTGAAGCCGAGTAATTACGATATTACAACGTGGAGGAATTATCTCATCTTAACAACATTCAAAACGATTTTCTAAACAACTTTTTTTACTTCTATTCAAAATCCACTCTAAATATCCGATATTGGTTCTATAATCAAGCATCGAATATGACGAGTATCGCAAATTCAAGTCGAGTAAAAATCGCATTATGTTTTTACGCGGCTTGACAAAATTTTCGATGTTTTCAAAACCATGCATCGCATCATATTTACATCATTTATTCAATTTACAAACCGTTACTAACCCGTTTGTTCTTTGTATCTTATTATTCGTTGTTTGTTTTATTGTACTAAAACGGACCTCGCATGCTAAATACAACTTCGACATAGATTCAAAGATGCATTTAACGACGTAGATCAAACATAATTCACATGTTTAGTCAAAACAATGTTTGCATATCATTCATCGAATTACTAACGCGCGTATTTCAAAATTAAACGATATCTTAGTAGAGGCCGCTAATGTGCGGGCGGGGTTGGGTGTTCTTTGTGAACATCTCAACACGTACCCTCACCCCTTACTCAGAACCATGGTTTCCAGACATCCGAATTCATTGGCACACGAGAGTCATTCAATACTCGGTATCCGATAATGGCAGTATCGGTATCAAATGCAAAGGGACAAGCCCAATAAACTCTGACATCCGAATGGGCCATATTTTGTGCATCGCCCACTAAGATATAGAGTGGGTTCGAACGGGCCCGAACTCCCACGAAGTTCGGTGGCGACTCCACTTCGAGTTAAATTTCAATTCGATCCATCTCATATGCAGATTCATTCGCCTCCCCAAACCCGCGCGTGGCCGCGTCGGGGTGGACCTATGTCATGTCCACACTCGGTTCGAGTTTCGGGACCGACTCGGGGTCCCGGTGTCGGAATTGACTCTAATTAGTATCTATGCGATTGTAACGACACGACTAAGGCTGCCATCATGTTAATTTAATTTGCCCGAGTAATTTATTTGATCCGTTCTATAGAAAAACAATCCAGAACACAACGAACCCGCATCGCGTTGCAATCCTATCGTCATCGGGTGTTTGTTGGGCACCTCTGCAGCCACCAGGTCCAAATCTGGGTGTCTACAGAAGCCCCCACTTTGATTGAGGCTTGGACAAGGCGAAAGTCAAAGTATAGCCGCCCAGGTCAATCGAAGATTACGACCCGGTGGCTGTCCGGTCGGGTCGTTTTAAGTCCGTGAGACTGTGCGTTGGGACTCGTCCGCCAAGGTTTAGGAGTCATACCTGACGTCTTTGCTTGTGGTTGTTTGCTTGGGCCCGGGCCGTTGCTTGTCATCTCGTTCTTGATTCTTTGTGCGCGCGCGCTTTGTCTTCTTCGATTTATTTAAGGTTTTGTTTAATTTTAAGCGCTTTTATGCGTTAGGTGTAAATGTATTTGATTTTACTTGGGATGCTTATGAACCCATAAAACGTTCAAGGGCGTTAGTCTCCACTCGAGCGGTCGTCATTCGGGATGCTTATGACCCCTAGGACAAAGTAGAATGATAAAAAGCAAAAATAAACTACCTGAGGGCGTCGGTCTCCACTCGGATAGCTGTCCTCCGGGATGCTTCTGACCCCTAAGGCAAGATAAAATGATATAAAACTATTCGAGGGCGTCAGTCTCCACTCTAATAGCTGTCTTTCAGGATGCCTCTGACCCCTACGAAAAAATAGGTTGCGCCTCCGGGATAACTCTGACCCTCGGGCAAAATTGTTGTGCCTCCGGGATCTTAGATCCCTCGGGCAAATTGCTGATGCTGTGCCTCCGGAATAACTCAGACCCCTCGGGCAAATTGATGTGCCTTCGGGATAACTCAGACCCCTCGGGCAAATTGCTGATGCTTTGCCTCCGGGATAACTCAAACCCCTCGGGCAAATTTATGTGCCTTCGAGATAACTCAGACCCCTCGGGCAAATTGCTGATGCTGTGCCTCCGGGATAACTCAGACCCCTCGGGCAAAATTGTTGTGCCTTCGGGATAACTCAGACCCCTCGGGCAAATTGTTGTGCTTTCGGGATAACTCAGACCCCTCGGGCAAATTGTTGTGCCTTAGGAATAACTCATACCCCTCGGGCAAATTGTTGTGCCTTCGGAATAACCCAGACCCCTCGGGCAAATTGCTGTGCCTTAGGGATAACTCAGACCCCTCGGGCAAAATTGCTGTTGTTTTTTTGTTTTAGTAAAATGCTGGTGTTGTGAGTTTGTCTTAGTTAATTTTGTTTTGCAGGCTTGTCCTGTTTTGTTCGGGTTTGTTCTTGCTTTTGTTTCGATCTTGGGTTTGTTGAGTTTGCTCAGAGTTTGCTTATGTTAATATCGGTTGTTTTTGTTACACGTCCGAATGCAGCGTTAAATGCTTGTTTTATTAGTCGAGAGTGTATTTGCGATGTTAATTAGTAGTTGTCCCATTATTGCTGTTTTGCTTGTCTTAGTGGGTGCATGTGTATTGTCTTCGAGTTGCATTTGTTTTGCTTTGTTTTAGTCTGGGCTGGGCCGCTTAGGCGCGCGTCCTTCAGCGCTCCAAGACTCAGGCGCCCAGCCCCCAGCGTGCTAAAACTCTGAGTCTGGTGAACTGTTACGAAACTGGAATCTACTCTTAATCATCTGGCCAGTAGCTTAAGTAAACTGAACTGGAGCTAAAAGTCACCATCTACATCTTTCTTGGAGCACCAAGTTGTCCACTCGCGTCAGCAGGCGTTGAGAGTTCTAAGCAGGTCTTGTCCTGATCTGGAGCAGCATCATGTCAACTTCTTGTCCACTTATCTTCTTCTTGAACAAATAAAACAAGTATTCAATGCTAACCATTGAGTTTTAGGAACAGGAAAGCTAAACAAATAAGTCCTTACTTGTTTCTACCCATCTGTAATAATATTTTTATTTACTGTTTAAATAAATTACTGGTATTTTCCCTAATTTCAGGTGTAAGCGTTGGGAGCAGTGATGCTCTGATACCAACTGTAATCCCCTAGAATTTCTAACGCGATACAGTGGCGGAAACACTGTAGAGTTGGGATTAAAACACACTGTAACTATGTCTTAGTAAATTAAATTGGTAAAGTCAAACGTATGCCATTCATAAAAATGGCTAAAATTTAAAACAATCCGTAAAAAGGTTAAACAATCCGTAAGACATAATTATTAAAAAAAATCAAGCAGGATCCAAGACTGCTCGTTAGCCCACACCCACCGGAAACAAACACGTATACCTGCCATGTTAAAACATAACAGCCACAATCAGTGGGGAGCAACGTCAACGTTCTCCCAGCCGTATAAAAGGATTTTAAAACTGTACTTACTACTATAGAAAAATAATAAAAATGGAAAACAGTAAAACATCATATTAAAATAAGTTTTCTGCACAAAACAAAAATATTAAAATGGTTACCGAAGAAACATAAAAATATTTGCCAACCTGCAAACCAATTTATATCGATAACAAATAAAATAATCAAAATGGCGTTATGGATAGGATTAATGTAGAATCTAGACTTTCACTAGGACAATACTAAAATCTAGTTTCGAGAACTTAGTCAAAACAAATCAGACTTTGGTCTCTAACTAGGCAACTCAACTTTAACAGGACTGCGTGCAGCGAGGTCCTGGTTTAAGTAGTGCACATCCCTCCTGGATACAAACCATACCCAGTTCAACCCGACGTGACTTACACAATGCGATATCTAAGTTTAAGGTAAACATACACTCTCCTGAACACAAACCATGCTCAGTTCAACGACCAATGTGTCTCAACATAGACACACCAGCTTTATAGTTGATGGCAAAACGTACAGCCCAGACTATATTACTCTAAACCCACACTTTTTCTTATTCCATAACTCCGAAAGAAGCCATTATCGATAATTAAAAGATGTATTCAATAATATAAACCATAAGAGAACAAAAGGAAAAAGAACCACTTTCCAAAAGAGGAAACTTCTATTTTTAGAAACTTATTAAAAATAGCATCATATGAAAATAGCAAAATATTAGTAAACGATATAGATTTATAAAACTAGTACTTTCGGCCTTAACGATATTAATTCTTAAAACGAGAACTTTTGCGTTAGTGAAATTATTGAAACGTCATACAAGTGTTTATAAAATGATTTAGAAATGTCTTAAACATTTTAAATACTACTAATTAGGGTGTTTCCAAAATCTACAAAACTAAATTCCCTAATTATTATTAGTTTCGACAATACGATTATAAATAGGATTTTACGGCAAATGTCAAATAAAATCTTTTAACGTATTTTATTTAATTAAACCATTGAGTATATTTAGAATATGTTAAAGGATGATTTAAATCTTAAAGTTTCAGATTTAAATACTTTCAAAATTGCTGGAAAAATAATTCTTTTAGGTAAGACGAAGAATTTTATCGATAAAACACAATTTGTCCGAAAATCAATAATTATTAATTAAAGACTTTAATAAATAGTACCAAAATTACGTAAAATAGTTAAAACATAATTATGGACATTCTGTCCAGAAAGTAAAATTTTGCAGAATCCTAAAACTCGGTTTTTAAAGGGGTTTTTCCGTTAATCGTCTAATCTCGACAATAACGATTAATAAAAATAGTAATTACAAAACGATTTAAGTATTAATATCCAAAAATTATTATTACACTCTAAAATCCTGATTTTCCAGAATATAAATTTTCCAGATTTTTCCAAAATTCCAGATTCAACAAATTCCAACAAAACCGTCATTTAAACCCGTTTTCACGGTTAACGATTTCATTAATAAACTTATCGTTCCTAACATTTTATTAAGGCACTAAAAATCCTAAAAATACATTTTAATATGAAATCATCAGAATAACATTTTTTTTCCAGATTTAAACTAAAGACCAGAATTCGAGAATTTAAACAACAAACACGGTTTTAACGATAAACGATGATTTAAAGTGATTAATTAATTCATCCACTTAACAATACCGAAAAATTATGAAAAAATTCAGAAACTTCTATTTCACCAGAAAGTTTCACCATGCCAAAAATCAGATTAAAATAAAATATTTAGGTACTAGAACTAAAAATAACTTTTAATCGTTTTTGTCCGTAAACGGTAATAATTCCAATAATCGATATTTAAAATATCAGAAAAATCTTAAATTATTATAAATCATCAAAAATATCAATTTTACAGAATATAAACATATATTACATGTTTAGGCCGAATATTATGATTTTACAAATTAATATTACAATTTAATCGTTAATCTCGAAAAAGCGATAAAAAATACCGAAACATGCAAATTTGCAACTTTTAAAAATTTTCCAGATTTGGTGACATACATATATTGTCAAAATAAAACATAAAAATATATACATGCAAATACACAATTAAAATCATGAAATACCGAGTAACATCGACGTTACCTCTACTCCAAGTCTGAATCGATTATATACTCGTCGGGCTCGGGATCGTCCACAAATCCTTCCAAACACGCAAATCATGGCAGAAAAATAGCATGAGAAAACTAACAAAAATCAAGGTAAATAATGATCGAAAACGACGTCGATTATTACCTTAACGAAGGAATCGGAAAGAGGATTAATATGACGATAAAAACGATTCGATTGAGACTCGAAATGGAGCAAAAATCAGGCTGGAATAGGGGAGGGAGTACTCGGCCAAGAAGAAGAAAAAAAAAAGATGATGAATATGTTGTAGTAATTTTTTTGTTAATGCCAAAAATGAATGTAGAGTAAAGGAGGAGATGGAGGTTACTACACTTTAAAGAGTATAAATGATAGTAAAATAGTTAAAGAATCCTAAGTGCATCTAAACAAATATGGCTAGCCAAAGGGATAAGAAGAGAAGTAGGAAGAGCTTGAGTAGTAAAGCCTCAATTCAATGAAAAGAAAAGAATCCTATGTTTACGGTTTAATGTGATAAATGAAACGTATTAATAAAGCGTAGTTAAATTGTGACAAGAAGCTTTGTCGGTCCAAAATATCAGGAAATGGTCTCAAATGATTTATAAGTTGATAATAAGTATAATCGTAAAATAGTTAAAGGCATTTCAAAGCAATTCAAGTAAACCTCGCGTTAGAAAATAATTATTTACGAAACTTTGTATTAAAATCATAAATGGCTTAATTTTTGTAAATAAAAATATTTACTACTTGAAAACATTATATAAATGTATTTACACGTTTTTAGGAAAATAAACAACTTAAATCCGAGCTTAAAAACGTCTATTCAAAGAGAAATAGATTTTTTCGCGGAAAATTAATTAGTTTACGAAGAAAATCAAATAAATAGATGTAAAAGAATTAAAATCTTTTAAAATTAAAATAAATATCATTAAACTCAAAATTGAAGATAAGCTTGGA
Organism: Agrostemma githago; assembly: GCA_958450325.1. Classification (NCBI taxonomy): domain Eukaryota; kingdom Viridiplantae; phylum Streptophyta; class Magnoliopsida; order Caryophyllales; family Caryophyllaceae; genus Agrostemma; species Agrostemma githago. The sequence continues at coordinate 22,389,269 of OY288252.1, read as the reverse complement.
AAAATGATGAAACATGAGCCAAAATATGATAGAGTTATAACGATGTCATAACGGAAAGAATAAAAAGGCTAGGAAAATAGCGGGTGTTACAATCCTCCCCACTAAAAGAAAGTTTCGTCCTCGAAATTGAGAATAAGCAGAAAGGAAATCGAGCTTTACCTTACTCGAAGAGATGAGGATACGTATTTCGCATAATTTTTTTTGGTTTTAATAGAAAATTTTACAACTTTTAAAGTGATACGGAATCGAATACGAATATTTATTCCAAGAGGAATTGGGCTAAGCTACCCGAAGTTTAAAGTCTTTTAAATAGTGAAATCGCAAAGTAAAGTTATTTGATAAAATAATATTGTTGAATAACATTTGTAAACGAACTTGAAGGAAATAGGGTGACCAAATATTTTCAAAACAAAAGTTAAACAATTTGATTAAGAAATTCGAAGAAAATGTTTTTTTTTTTTAATTTTTTTTAATGAAGAAACTAAATTTAGTTTGGAGAAATCAAATTTTGTAGTTGGTAAAATCGAACCAGTCGTCAAACATTTTCAATAACAGATTCAAAAGTCCACAAACAATAAAACGAAAACTAATTTCAAAACAATAAAATTTCGAAAATGTTATCAAAGTAATTATGAAAGTCTTAGAAAATATTATCAAACTTGAATATACAAAATAATTTCGACACTGTTAAAACGCTTTGCAAAATAATCCTATAGAAGTTGAAGTATTTGGAAATATGAAAGTCTTCATAAAATTCCGATCGTTTGAAAATCAAAAAAAATTGAAATTTTTCAAAATAAATTATTAAGGCATTTTGAAACAGGACTAAGTATAAATATCGACCAAAGATAAAACAAAAGTGAAGTATAAAGTTCTTAAATTATAATTCAAAAATGTTAAATTTCACGATATCCGAAAAGTTTAATTTAGTCAATTTCTTATTACAAAACGGGGAGTTTCATAAATAGAAATCATAACTCAAAATGTTCAAATTTCACGATAACCCAAAATGTTAAATTGCTCAAAGTTTTTACAAAATGGGGAGTTTTAGAATTTGAAATTATGCTTCAAAATGTTAAAATTTCACAAAAATCAAAATTTTTAAATTAGTCAAACTTTTCATAAGTTCGGGGAAATGATGAACGGATGAATAGAGTCAAGGATAAACAATAAATTAAAGTAAGAGTTTTTAAAATAGATAAAGGTCAAGGGATTGGCAGGAGTTACCGTAACAGAATTCAAGAGAAGCAGAAAGGAAGAAAGAGTTGAGAATCAAAAAGAGCTCTCAAGGATTATAGAAGAAATTAACCATCTCGAGATTCCTAGCACGACTCTCACAAACACGGGTTCGTAATTGGCCCATCAAATAATGTTAAGTCCAATATCGGTACAGAGTGGTCCTACTCAATCTACCACCTCCAAAATTATCAACTGTCACCGCCTCAAAAATTAAGTCTTACATACTTATATAATCTTTCAATTAGTATGGTAAGAATCCACAAATGATTTAGACTAATCCATTAATTAAGATTTCAACGGTCATCAAAAAATACCCCAAACTCGTAATCACTAAGGCTCATAAATTCAAAGCTCATAAGGTCTAACCTCGAGGTATACTTCAAATTTCTCGAGTACGGAACACTAAATAAAATCCATCAATTAACAATGTTCGGACACGAAAACTTCAAAAATGATCATCAACATATTCTTAACTTCATCAATTGATAGAGATTAGGAAAGTACGCCAAACCTTAAACACACTCAGCCTGAAATGTAACGATAGATACTCACATTTTCAAACACATCATTCGACTAAGGTTTATGAGAAGTCCATCAAATTTCTAATCGTAATGGTGCAACCACAATATATTTAATAACTCAATGAAGCCACAATCTTGCTGGTCAAAGAGTTCTCACCTGAAAGTCTCAATAAGATGATTTGTATTGTAGTATTCCTCAAAACAACACAATAAACCCAAATTATGATTGTGCAAGATTTTTATCTTCTTTAAGCTTAAGAGTAATTCATCCAGGTTAGATCACTCAACTCCAAAGCTCGTAGGTTACAACCTTAGACAACAATCAACGATCTAATCCATAGGAAACACAGGAAATCTATGTCAGCGAAATTTCTAACGACAATAATGGAAACCTTTAATGGTACCACAACACTCAGGCTAACATTTTAAACGATACTCTAAGATCCCAAATATTCGCGATGCATCCATTAAATAAGCATTAGGTAAGAATCCCAAAGTGATATTTTTGGTTACACTTAGTTCGGTTCTAGGTTAGGTACTAAGTATCCATCAAATATGACATACTCTTACTACTCCAAAATATATTCAGCTCTAAGTACTCCAAAGTAATCAAAGTAACCTATAACCCAAGGTTCAGTGTCTAAAGTATCATCCTAATTCCATCAATCAACAATTTACTATTCAAATCGATCCTCAAAAGCTTACTAAGATAGATAACAGAGTATACTCACAATCCTCAAACCATGTAACAAGGGTGTACTAAACCTCAAACATCTATGACTTTTCACGGGGTCCACTGAGATGGAATTTGGTCAAACCAAGAATCTCAAGAGGAAAGATGGTAAAGTAAGAAAAATTAGTCGAAGATTTGCCTTAAGAATGAAGGCGAGAATTTATAAAAGAAGAGTTGAAAGAAGTGGAGGAAGAAGGAAAAGAATCGATGATCCAAGATAACTAAGATCTAAAACGAGACGGAAATATTCGGACCTCTAAGGTTCCACAAGGGAAATCGCGGGATATCTTCATCATCTCGTAGAGATACGAGCATACTAGAATTGGGTCACTCCATCCGGATCCAAAGTGATTTCACATCTGAGTTTGGTGCACTGTTACGAAACTGGAATCTACTCTTAATCATCTGGCCAGTAGCTTAAGTAAACTGAACTGGAGCTAAAAGTCACCATCGACATCTTTCTTGGAGCACCAAGTTGTCCACTCGCGTCAGCAGGCGTTGGGAGTTCTAAGCAGGTCTTGTCCCGATCTGGAAAAGCATCATGTCAACTTCTTGTCCACTTATCTTCTTCTTGAACAAATAAAACAAGTATTCAATGCTAACCATTGAGTTTCAGGAACAGGAAAGCTAAACAAATACTCCCTCTGTTTCTTTGATATCTTCCACAAATTTTTTTTTCAACCATTTCTTTGATTTCTTCCACTTTTCTTTTTCTATCACACTTCTCTCTTACCTAGGTGGCCCACTTTCTTTACTCCCTCTCTACTTTTACTTATTTTATTATTTTTCTTAAGAAATGTGCCACTTTTAAGGTGGAAGAAATCATAGAAACGGAGGGAGTAAGTCCTTACTTGTTTCTACCCATCTCTAATAATATTTTTATTTACTGTTTAAATAAATTACTGGTATTTTCCCTAATTTCAGGTGTAAGCGTTGGGAGCAGTGATGCTCTGATATCAACAGTAATCCCCTAGAATTTCTAACGCGATACAGTGGCGGAAGCACTGTAGAGTCGGGATTAAAACACACTGTAACTATGTCTTAGTAAATTAAATTGGTAAAATCAAACGTATGTCATACATAAAAATGGCTAAAATTTAAAACAATCCGTAAAAAGGTTAAACAATCCGTAAGACATAATTATTAAAAAAAAATCAAGCAGGATCCAAGACTGCTCGTTAGCCCACACCCACCGGAAACAAACACGTATACCTGCCATGTTAAAACATAACAGCCACAATCAGTGGGGAGCAACGTCAACGTTCTCCCAGCCATATAAAAGGATTTTAAAACTGTACTTACTACTATAGAAAAATAATAAAATTGGAAAACAGTAAAACATCATATTAAAATAAGTTTTCGGCACAAAACCAAAATATTAAAATGGTTACCGAAGAAACATAAAAATATTTGCCAACCTGCAAACCAATTTATATCGATAACAAATAAAATAATCAAAATGGTGTTATGGATAGGATTAATGTAGAATCTAGACTTTCACTAGGACAATACTAAAATCTAGTTTCGAGAACTTAGTCAAAACAAACCAGACTTTGGTCTCTAACTAGGCAACTCAACTATAACAGGACTGCGTGCAGCGAGGTCCTGGTTTAAGTAGTGGACATCCCTCCTGGATACAAACCATACCCAATTCAACCCGACGCGACTTACACGATGCGATATCTAAGTTTAAGGTAAACATACACTCTCCTGAACACAAACCATGCTCAGTTCAACGACCAATGTGTCTCAACATAGACACACCAACTTTATAGTTGATGGCAAAACGTACAGCCCAGACTATATTACTCTAAACCCACACTTTTTCTTATTCCATAACTCCGAAACAAGCCATTATCGATAATTAAAAGATGTATTCAATAATATAAACCATAAGAGAACAAAAGGAAAAAGAACCACTTTCCAAAAGAGGAAACTTCTATTTAGAAATTTATTAAAAATAGCATCATATGAAAATAGCAAAATATTAGTAAACGATATAGATTTATAAAACTAGTACTTTCGGCCTTAACGATATTAATTCTTAAAACGAGAACTTTTGCGTTAGTGAAATTATTGAAAAGTCATACAAGTGTTTATAAAATGATTTAGAAATGTCTTAAACATTTTAAATACTACTAATTAGGGGGTTTCCAAAATCTACAAAACTAAAATTCCCTAATTATTATTAGTTTCGACAATACGATTATAAATAGGATTTTACGGCAAATGTCAAATAAAATCTTTTAACGTATTTTATTTAATTAAACCATTGAGTATATTTATAATATGTTAAAGGATGATTTAAATCTTAAAGTTTCAGATTTAAATACTTTCAAAATTGCTGGAAAAATAATTCTTTTAGGTAAGACGAAGAATTTTATCGATAAAACACAATTTGTCCGAAAATCAATAATTATTAATTAAAGACTTTAATAAATAGTACCAAAATTACGTAAAATAGTTAAAACATAATTATGGACATTCTGTCCAGAAAGTAAAATTTTGCAGAATCCTAAAACTCGGTTTTTAAAGGGGTTTTTCCGTTAATCGTCTAATCTCGACAATAACGATTAATAAAAATAGTAATTACAAAACGATTTAAGTATTAATATCCAAAAATTATTATTACACTCTAAAATCCTGATTTTCCAGAATATAAATTTTCCAGATTTTTCCAAAATTCCAGATTCAACAAATTCCAACAAAACCGTCATTTAAACCCGTTTTCACGGTTAACGATTTCATTAATAAACTTATCGTTCCTAACATTTTATTAAGGCACTAAAAATCCTAAAAATACATTTTAATATGAAATCATCAGAATAAATTTTTTTTTCCAGATTTAAACTAAAGACCAGAATTCGAGAATTTAAACAACAAACACGGTTTTAACGATAAACGATGATTTAAAGTGATTAATTAATTCATCCACTTAACAATACCGAAAAATTATGAAAAAATTCAGAAAATTCTATTTCACCAGAAAGTTTCACCACGCCAAAAATCAGATTAAAATAAAATATTTAGGTACTAGAACTAAAAATAACTTTTAATCGTTTTTGTCCGTAAACGGTAATAATTCCAATAATCGATATTTAAAATATCAGAAAAATCTTAAATTATTATAAATCATCAAAAATATCAATTTTACAGAATATAAACATATATTACATGTTTAGGCCGAATATTATGATTTTACAAATTAATATTACAATTTAATCGTTAATCTCGAAAAAGCGATAAAAAATACCGAAACATGCAAATTTGCAACTTTTAAAAATTTTCCAGATTTGGTGACATACATATATTGTCAAAATAAAACATAAAAATATATACATGCAAATACACAATTAAAATCATGAAATACCGAGTAACATCGACGTTACCTCTACTCCAAGTCTGAATCGATTATATACTCGTCGGGCTCGGGATCGTCCACAAATCCTTCCAAACACGCAAATCATGGCAGAAAAATAGCATGAGAAAACTAACAAAAATCAAGGTAAATAATGATCGAAAACGACGTCGATTATTACCTTAACGAAGGAATCGGAAAGAGGATTAATATGACGATAAAAACGATTCGATTGAGACTCGAAATGGAGCAAAAATCAGGCTGGAATAGGGGAGGGAGTACTCGGCCAAGAAGAAGAAAAAAAAAAGATGATGAATATGTTGTAGTAATTTTTTTGTTAATGCCAAAAATGAATGTAGAGTAAAGGAGGAGATGGAGGTTACTACACTTTAAAGAGTATAAATGATAGTAAAATAGTTAAAGAATCCTAAGTGCATCTAAACAAATATGGCTAGCCAAAGGGATAAGAAGAGAAGTAGGAAGAGCTTGAGTAGTAAAGCCTCAATTCAATGAAAAGAAAAGAATCCTATGTTTACGGTTTAATGTGATAAATGAAACGTATTAATAAAACGTAGTTAAATTGTGACAAGAAGCTTTGTCGGTCCAAAATATCAGGAAATGGTCTCAAATGATTTATAAGTTGATAATAAGTATAATCGTAAAATAGTTAAAGGCATTTCAAAGCAATTCAAGTAAACCTCGCGTTAGAAAATAATTATTTACGAAACTTTGTATTAAAATCATAAATGGCTTAATTTTTGTAAATAAAAATATTTACTACTTGAAAACATTATATAAATGTATTTACACGTTTTTAGGAAAATAAACAACTTAAATCCGAGCTTAAAAACGTCTATTCAAAGAGAAATAGATTTTTTCGCGGAAAATTAATTAGTTTACGAAGAAAATCAAATAAATAGATGTAAAAGAATTAAAATCTTTTAAAATTAAAATAAATATCATTAAACTCAAAATTGAAGATAAGCTTGGAAAAATGATGAAACATGAGCCAAAATATGATAGAGTTATAACGATGTCATAACGGAAAGAATAAAAAGGCTAGGAAAATAGCGGGTGTTACAATCCTCCCCACTAAAAGAAAGTTTCGTCCTCGAAATTGAGAATAAGCAGAAAGGAAATCGAGCTTTACCTTACTCGAAGAGATGAGGATACGTATTTCGCATAATTTTTTTTGGTTTTAATAGAAAATTTTACAACTTTTAAAGTGATACGGAATCGAATACGAATATTTATTCCAAGAGGAATTGGGCTAAGCTACCCGAAGTTTAAAGTCTTTTAAATAGTGAAATCGCAAAGTAAAGTTATTTGATAAAATAATATTGTTGAATAACATTTGTAAACGAACTTGAAGGAAATAGGGTGACCAAATATTTTCAAAACAAAAGTTAAACAATTTGATTAAGAAATTCGAAGAAAATGTTTTTTTTTTTTTTTAATTTTTTTTAATGAAGAAACTAAATTTAGTTTGGAGAAATCAAATTTTGTAGTTGGTAAAATCGAACCAGTCGTCAAACATTTTCAATAACAGATTCAAAAGTCCACAAACAATAAAACGAAAACTAATTTCAAAACAATAAAATTTCGAAAATGTTATCAAAGTAATTATGAAAGTTTTAGAAAATATTATCAAACTTGAATATACAAAATAATTTCGACACTGTTAAAACGCTTTGCAAAATAATCCTATAGAAGTTGAAGTATTTGGAAATATGAAAGTCTTCATAAAATTCCGATCGTTTGAAAATCAAAAAAATTGAAATTTTTCAAAATAAATTATTAAGGCATTTTGAAACAGGACTAAGTATAAATATCGACCAAAGATAAAACAAAAGTGAAGTATAAAGTTCTTAAATTATAATTCAAAAATGTTAAATTTCACGATATCCGAAAAGTTTAATTTAGTCAATTTCTTATTACAAAACGGGGAGTTTCATAAATAGAAATCATAACTCAAAATGTTCAAATTTCACGATAACCCAAAATGTTAAATTGCTCAAAGTTTTTACAAAATGGGGAGTTTTAGAATTTGAAATTATGCTTCAAAATGTTAAAATTTCACAAAAATCAAAATTTTTAAATTAGTCAAACTTTTCATAAGTTCGGGGAAATGATGAACGGATGAATAGAGTCAAGGATAAACAATAAATTAAAGTAAGAGTTTTTAAAATAGATAAAGGTCAAGGGATTGGCAGGAGTTACCGTAACAGAATTCAAGAGAAGCAGAAAGGAAGAAAGAGTTGAGAATCAAAAAGAGCTCTCAAGGATTATAGAAGAAATTAACCATCTCGAGATTCCTAGCACGACTCTCACAAACACGGGTTCGTAATTGGCCCATCAAATAATGTTAAGTCCAATATCGGTACAGAGTGGTCCTACTCAATCTACCACCTCCAAAATTATCAACTGTCACCGCCTCAAAAATTAAGTCTTACATACTTATATAATCTTTCAATTAGTATGGTAAGAATCCACAAATGATTTAGACTAATCCATTAATTAAGATTTCAACGGTCATCAAAAAATACCCCAAACTCGTAATCACTAAGGCTCATAAATTCAAAGCTCATAAGGTCTAACCTCGAGGTATACTTCAAATTTCTCGAGTACGGAACACTAAATAAAATCCATCAATTAACAATGTTCGGACACGAAAACTTCAAAAATGATCATCAACATATTCTTAACTTCATCAATTGATAGAGATTAGGAAAGTACGCCAAACCTTAAACACACTCAGCCTGAAATGTAACGATAGATACTCACATTTTCAAACACATCATTCGACTAAGGTTTATGAGAAGTCCATCAAATTTCTAATCGTAATGGTGCAACCACAAAATATTTAATAACTCAATGAAGCCACAATCTTGCTGGTCAAAGAGTTCTCACCTGAAAGTCTAAATAAGATGATCTGTATTGTAGTATTCCTCAAAACAACACAATAAACCCAAATTATGATTGTGCAAGATTTTTGATGGGAGGGATTCGTCACGTCCCAACCGTCAATAATATAACCGGCTAATCCTAACTAGGGTAGATAGGGTAAGTCGGGTCGAATCCACGGGGACGGTAATGTATAGCCTAGACTAAGGTCACCCGATTACTAGACTAAGTCAACGAGCTAAACTAAAATGATAAGAAGGGAAAAGGCTAAGACTATGACTAAGGCTAAGGAGAAAGCAAACAAGGAAAACGGGCTAGGATTAGGTCGGGGTCAAAGGGGTAACGAAATGGTCAAGGGATAACTAGAGCGAAGGAGGTAGTAGGGTAATCTAGGTATGTTCCGGGATCTCGCAACTTAGACCGACCTAGAGGTTTCACCTAAAACCCATCTCGGCGACACACATGACAAACGGGGTTACTAGCACGCTATAGTGGCCTAGGTCGCATCCGGGCTCTCGCTACTTAGACCGACCTAGGGGTCGTCCTCACCGGGCTCTCGCAACTTAGTGAGGGAACCGAACCCACAAACAAACTATCACCCACAAGAGAAAGGCAAGAAAAACAAGCATTTGCAACTACCATTTCAACAAACATGTGATATGCATCAAACTAAGAGGAAACCCAAATCTTCCACCAACATCTCCAACAATCCCTTAATCATCCAATTAACACACTAATCGCCTTACTAACCCTAGCAAAGATCTACTCTAACATATCTATACTAAGAGTAACACTAATAAGATGAACCAAAACAACAATCAAAACAAACATAATGAAACTAACAAGAACTATGAACTATGAACAATCCAAACAACAAAGATTCTAACTTTAATGAAAGAACAAGATTAAGAGAAAGGAAAAGAAGATTATACCTACTAACAAGATGAAAAGAAGAAGGAAACTTGCATAAATGGAAGAACCCAAAACAAACATCCAAGGTTGTCAATCTTGGTGAAGATCTTGAAGAATTCCCAAATTACAAGCCTAAACTAGGATTAACTACTAATTACCGACTAATCTACACTAATCTAATCTAATCTAACCTAAAGTAGTCTAGGGTTTAAGGTCTAATGAAGTGCATAACCTAAGATTACAAGAGGATGAGTATTTATAGGGTTACAATAACAAGGGAGAAGAAAACAAGAGGACATGGGCTGCAGCACTCCCGTCCCGACCGAGACGGCCCCATCTCGGCCGGGAAGGGCTGGTCCCGACCGAGACAAGGTTGGTCTCGGCCGAGACGGCTCTTCACAGCAGCCTCCTTAAACGTGCACCTCTTCCCGACCGAGATGGCACTTGTTTTCGGTCGGGAAGGCTCTATAGGCCTCCAATATGCTCTCTATGGTCCCTCCTTGCTTCTCATGGCTTCTCACCGAATCTCGGGTCTCGGGATCGAGTCTAAGAGGCTCGGGATTGGGTCCCAAGGTCTCGGGGTCGATTCTAAGGCATCGAGTGATCGTTCCTTCACTTCGTTGGCTCCAAAAAGTTTATGTATCGAGTCGGATTCGCTCCAACCCTTCATGAGCGGTCTCGGGAACCTGAAACGAACTACAGGAAGCATAAGTAGCCCATAAACCGCTCCCAAGGAGCGATTCCACAAGGAAAATGGAACCAAAACACTACAAAATAGGCACTACAAACTACACTTATCAACTCCCCCACACTTAACCCTTACTCGCCCTCGAGTAAGCACAAACTATCTACTAAACTATCCGAGTGGGTATTAGCGCACCCTATGCCCCTTCAAGTCACGCGAGTACACTTAGAGGAAAAGTGCACTCCATAAGGCAAGTGGGGTCTTGCGACAAAACTGTGGATGCAACCGGACACAAACACACAAACAAACAAACACACAAACAAACACATAATCGGTTGCACCCAAAAGAAAACAAATACCGCTTCCCTCAAACAAGCGGTGAAAGAAGCACCGGTTTAGGACTCGAGGCAAGTGACAACGTTCCCAAGCTAGACATATAAACCAAGGTGGACTAAACCCTAATAGTATGACGATAAAGCAACAAAAACGTTGGTAACTTACGTAGGTCCTCCTAACTTTCTAAAAACGTACTACGGGACGATCGGCGGAGTGGAAAAGTGAAGAACCACGGTGTTAGTCGACACTGTAAGTAAGTGAGACCCCGCCCCCTTTAGCGTGAGCCAAGAGGGTCGTCCCGTGTCCAAAACCGCCTAACTAGTCCAAGTAAAAAGGTGGAAAACATGCAAAATGAGGGAAAACCGACTAATGCCGCTATCATCCTTCCTCGGGACTCGGTCCTTTGGTAGGCTCTTCACGGAAAAAGTCGGAAAAAGGCTTATTTTTGTGGGGAATTCTTTTTGTGAGACGGGTTTTCTTTTGGCATTTTCTTTGTTTTCGACGTTTTGATTTGTTTGTTGCCATGCCATTTCTTTTTCTTCTTTTCTATTTTCTTTTTGGCTTTTGTGCCTTTTCTTTTTCTTCATTTCTTTTCTTTCTTTCATTTCATTCATTTTCTTTTCTTTGCCCCTTTTTGGCAAGATTTGGCTTTTTTGGCATTTCTTGACAATTGAGAAAGAGAGAATTCAACAAATTGCAAATTATTTGTGTGGGTATGTGTAGGAGGTAGGTGAATGGGTAAGTCGGGACGGCGCCTTCCCTTCAAACCCACAAAAAGTGGAGAACTTGGACTAATCAAACAATCCTAAACACGGTCACCTAAGGGACGAGACCCGGTAACCAAGGCCTTTTCACACCGTGGGTGGTCATAATGGTCAAAAGTGCAAATCCCGCAGTAAATTCCTAGTAAGCTAGGTGGACTCAAGGTAAAGGACCAACGAACTCATTGATTCAGGGTCATTCTACTAGATTAAAGTCCAAAACTCGATTTATACAACTAGGAAGGGAAAATAGACACTCACACACTAGCCTCTAAACCGAGTTTTCGAAAACGGTTTACGCACAAGACACACAACACAACACAAAACGAAGACACGACGAAAACGAACGAAAGAAAAAGAAGCAAAAGCAACAAAACAAAAACAAAACAAAACGAACACATACACAACACAAACACCACCCCGATCTTCCAAACAAACCACCAAATCAACCACAACTTTACAAAGCTCCACCCGAGCACACAACATCACAATCTCCTCCAAACTCCACAAGAGATAAAGAAGAAAAAGGGATAAGATGTTACCGGAAGTCTTTAGGGCTTTCCAAAGTCATCGGCAATTAAAGCAACCTATAAGGACGAAGGGAGGCAAGCACACACAATACGACAAATACACGACACAAAGACACAAAATGAAAACGCACAAAAGAAAATCTTTTTGATTTTTGTGAATTTTTTTCAAATTTTTAGGGTTTTTTTAAAGATTTTTCGAAAAACTAAGAAAATAAACTAAGCTATACTAGAATATCGCTCCCCCACACTTAAACCGAGCAATGTCCTCATGCTCGATCGTAGTGTGCGGAGAGACAAAAGAAAGAAAAAGAAACTACGAAAATAAAGCTAAAAATCAAAGATAAAAAATGAAGAAAAAGGGTAGAATGTGTCCGGCCGGGGTGTAGTCAAGTCACCATGGGCCGAGACGAGAAAAGATATGGAAGGAGGAAGAAATAAAAAGAAATAAATAAAAGGAAATGGGAGGGGAGGGGAGGGCTAGGTGTAATCAAGTCACCTAGCCCGGATTCCGCCTAAATCCGACTAATTCTAACTAAAAGAAAAATAAAATAAAGAAAGAAAAAGAAAGACTTGTAAATTTGGATTTTTCAAATGATTCTCGATGTAATCACGTCATCGAGAATCGGGAGCGATCACCACAAAGGCCCCGAGGGCCAACAAAATACTCATAACAAGGGGGAAAGAAAATAGACGAGCATCAAAAGCGGAAAAGAAAAGAAAGATGCCATACCAGAGGTTAGCAACTAACGCATCTCCATCGCTTCACTAATCAAAGCCATCACCATGCTCGTCGTCATCCCCTTGCTCACTTACATTGTTGCCATCATCATCATCATTTCCATCTTCATCTTCTTCACCGGGTTCCTGATTACCCATCCCCGTATTTATATCGAAGGCATCCTCGGCCTCGTACTCCTCATCATCCATCATGGCACCACTACCACTAGAATTACCGTGGTTAGGGAAATACTCGGGTCTATACCATGACGGAAGGTTGCCACGTGGATCAATATACCCCTGTTGAGCCAAAAGATGATAACCGGGGTATTGAGCATAATAATCATCCCTCCTCTGCTCATATTGCCCTAGATGTAGAGCACTAAGCATCGCGGCCATGGATGCATCGGCCGGGGGCTGAGGGTAGGCAAATGGAGTGTAGGGGGTGTACGGAGGAACGTACACATACGCCGGGGGCGTAGGGTAAAAGGGGAGTGGTCGGGTAGCTTGTCGTTGTTGTTGTTGGGTTGGTTGCTGTCGAGGCCTCACACTAGCATGTGTATGCGGACTAAGGGAGGAAGAAGCACCGAGGTCACCTCCCGCACCGGGCATTAGAAGGTTAGGCTCTCGGACCGGGACTAGGGAATGTCGCAAAGGCACAAGGGTCGGAAGCGTAGGGCATGGCAAAGTGAAGTGTGGCCGACCCGAGGTAAACCATTGATACCTCTTGTGCTCCCTCTCATAGGCGATCCATTTATGGAACCTAGTCAAACGGTCCTCATCTATGGTAGTATCTCCCGGTACGGGGATCAAGTCTTCCTCGCTGAAATTCTCATCTACCGCCTTAGCTATGTGTGTTATAAGCCCCCCGAGAACAATCTCACTCACATTCTTCCCCGCCTTACTTATCTTATGGAAATGTTTTGCCAAAGCAAGGGAAAGGTCGGGGGTGAACCTAGGTTGACTCTTAAGATTTAAATAGGCCCCGAGTATGTTTAATTCTTGTTGCGTGAAAGAGCTCATTTCGGGTCTCCCAAATATCGTACCCGCAATTAATCGATGCCAAAAACGCAGAACCGGGTGGTGGACATGACGGCTAGACAACCGTCGATAGTCGACAAGGCTTAGACCGGTTATACTCTTCCAAACATCAATTTCACTAAAACCGGCGGGTGGGTCACAATTAGAAGCTAGGGGAAGACCAAAAATATCACCAAACTCGGGGAGGGTATAATTGTAGTCACCATTGTTCACCTGAAAAGCAACCCGGGGTGGATCAACTCTAGTATTTAGAACAAAACTACTAAAGAACTCAAGGGTGAGTTGCTTGTAGGTCCGCTCATGCATGTTAAATAACATTTCCAACCCCATACCCACAAACAATTGTCTACATTGCTCGAGGATGCCAAGCTTCCTAAGTATGATTTTACAAATAAAACGAGTTGGTTCAAGAGGCTTACCAAGGAGCTTGTAGATTTGCTCCTTTTGCCATTCCGAACCAAAGATAAGAGTAGGAAAATCCGGATGGCAAGGAATTTCCGGCTCTTCAATCTCGACCTCGGGCTCGATTTCGGCTCTAGAAGTGGAAGCACTCTTCCTTTTCTTGCTAGCTACCACATTCCCTCTTTTCTTTGGAGCCATTAAAGTTGAAGCTTCAAAAATGGTGAACACCCAAACTCGGATTTTACCCAAAAACACTAACTAGAACCCACAAAAACACACAATAGAAGCTTAAAAATGGTGTAATAAGCTTCCAAGATCAACTCCAACAAGCTAAATCGAGTTTGAAACCAAAACCCCAAACTCGGATTTTGGGATAAATGGTGATAAAAACTCGATTTTTTTCGTTTTTGGTGATTTAAATGGTAGAAAATGGGTCTAGGATAGGTATTAATGTGATAGAAACTGATTTTGGGTGGTTTTGGAAGTGATTTGATGAGATTTGGTGGAGTATTTGTATATTTATGGTGTTTTGGGGGTTTTGGAATTGGGGTTTATTTTGTGTATTATGAAGATGAAGGAGGTTGAAGATGAGTTAGTATGATATGGGAATGGGTTGGGTTGGGTTGGGTTGGGTAGATATGTGAGAGGGAAGCATGGGGCGGGGCGGGCTAATGATGTTGGGTGGGTTCGGGCTGCAAGGAAAAATGAACTGTGCTGTACATAACCCGTCTCGGCCGAGAAGGGTTCGTCCCGACCGGGACGGGTCATGGTCCTGCCCGGGACGAGCTCGTCTCGCCCGGGACGGCACTCCAGTAGCTGCAGTTTTGTGTCACTTCAACCCGACCGGGACTGACTCGTCTCGGCCGAGACGAGCTGTCATCCCGCCCGAGATGGCACCTTTTCTTGCCCAAATAAAACCCGTTCTCGCCCGGGATCCCCTTTGAAGCTTCATTTCAAGAACTCACCTAGCCTTCCTCCCAATCCACAAATAACAACTCGGGATCCGAAATCCCGTCCCCAAAAGCTTATTGTAAGCTCAAAAACAACCATCTAACTCCCGTCTTCCAATAAAAATCCCACCAAACCGAGACTTGACGGAAAAATAGAAGAACGAGCACGAAATACTTGATGCTAATCATAGGAGATATAAGTGGAGCTTCTCTTGATTTTCAAATATTCACCTAAGCACATAACTTCATCAAAGCTCCCAAAAATCAATAATAGAACCGCTCCCAAGACCGCTTCAAGCATTCACCTCCAAAACTCATATAATCACCTTCAAACATCAATCATCCTACACAACTTCACAATAATCATTAGAATCCCCTCCCTCACATCACTCAACAAAAATTCCAAATTACAAGAATTCCAAAAAAAACAAACAAAATCAAGAGACAAATCACACAAATACAAGCACAAGTACTCTAAAGAAGAGGAAGGGGGAATATACAACATGACGGTTCTTTAGGAACTCCGTCAAACCTAGGATGGTGGACTCTTCTTCAACCGTAGCCCTCAAGGGCATGGAGGAGCAAGTCGAACGCGCTATCGACATCATAATGAAGGCCCAAGAAGCGCTCGAGCCTAGCCAACCTCCACGGCCTCCAAGGAGGAGGCAAGAAGTAGGAATCCCAAGACCCAAAATCATCTTCCAAGTAGTCTCCGGGGTCTAGCCATCCTACGAGCTTAACCGACCTCTTCCACCCTAAGCATCGCCTCCAATCACAAGCAAGCTTCATCTCCAAGAAACGAGGCACAAAAAACGGTTTTGGCCTCACTTCCTCGTTGCACACCCCCACACTTTCCTCAAGTTGTGGTTCCCCATCTTCATCACTTGGCCCCACATCATCATGGAGGAGAGAATCGAAACTTCTACCGGCGGTTTCAATCTCTTCCAAACCATCTCTCGGTGTACTAGCAAGGGGCTCTTGATGCTTGTCCAAATTATCGCACAAGGGCAACTCAAGGCTA
The DNA here is from genome assembly GCA_958450325.1 of Agrostemma githago. Lineage (NCBI taxonomy): Eukaryota > Viridiplantae > Streptophyta > Magnoliopsida > Caryophyllales > Caryophyllaceae > Agrostemma > Agrostemma githago. Next base: position 22,373,159 of record OY288252.1, on the reverse strand, counting down.
TCAATTTCACCCAACAACTTCACAAACTCCACCAAATCATCCAACTCACCATCCTCCTCCAATTCCTCACCAATGTTGCCTTCAACAAGGGTTATCTCCTCATTCGTCTCTTTTTGGATAGACGATTGAGGTTCTTCAAAGCAAATTTCTCTATCAAAGGGAACTACATCGGCGGCTTCGTGATTAGGTTGCTCCCCTCTCTCAAGTGAGCATCCTTCATCTAATTGTGACGCTCAGGATAAAAGCATTGCGGTTTTAGCCGCTAACGCGTCTAATCGAGCATTCCTCGCCTTGTTTTCCCTTAGAATTTGGGCCATCAATTCATTTTGTTCTCTTTGCATTTGGATGGCCATTTCTTGGGTGCTCCTTTGCATTTGAAGAATAGATTGAAACACCTCCATGTCGGGCAATTGGTGATCATTGGGGTCTTGTAAGGCTCCTTGAAAATCTTGATGATGCCCAAGGGGTGGGGCATCATATTGTTGGTAGCAAGGTTGGGGTGATTGGTAGTATTGTGGGTCATGGGGTTCATATTGTGGTTGGGGTGGAGGGTAATATGGTGGGTTTTGGGGGTATTGGCTTCCATAAGGTGAATCTTTATTGAACATGGTGGGTTCACAATCATAGCTTGAGTAATAGCCACCATGATCGTAGGAGTGATAGTCATTCACTTGTTGGTAGCCATTTCCATAATCTTGAAGATCATACCCGTCTTGATTACCCCAAGAAGCATGATAGTGGTAGGGGGACGTCATGTCATACCCTTGGTTCATGGAAGAAGAAGAGTAGCTCATATCGGCTTCCGAGTGTGTGGAGTTTAGATCAAACCCCATGCTTGCTCAAAAATCGTAGCTCATACCCTGTTGGAAACCTCTTACCCTAGCAACCGTCCGTTTAAGCGGCTTTAAGTTGCAAGAAGAAGATAGTCACCACCTCTAAGCACAAACTGTAGACTAAGAACAAACGTGAGAAGTCTAGTGCTTTTTGGGCACTAGACAATAGAGAAATAAACCACACACACACAAGAAGCAAATTAACAAAAAGAAAAAAAAAAAGAAAAAAAAAACACAAACACAAAGACTAAGTCAAGAAACTAGGAAAACAAAGTCCAAACTAGCACCGTCCCCGGCAACGGCGCCAAATTGATGGGAGGGATTCGTCACGTCCCAACCGTCAATAATATAGCCGGCTAATCCTAACTAGGGTAGATACGGTAAGTCGGGTCGAATCCACGGGGACGGTAATGTATAGCCTAGACTAAGGTCACCCGATTACTAGACTAAGTCAACGAGCTAAACTAAAATGATAAGAAGGGAAAAGGCTAAGACTATGACTAAGGCTAAGGAGAAAGCAAACAAGGAAAACGGGCTAGGATTAGGTCGGGGTCAAAGGGGTAACGGAATGGTCAAGGGATAACTAGAGCGAAGGAGGTAGTAGGGTAATCTAGGTATGGTCCGGGCTCTCGCAACTTAGACCGACCTAGAGGTTTCACCTAAAACCCATCTCGGCGACACACATGACAAACGGGGTTACTAGAACGCTATAGTGGCCTAGGTCGCATCCGGGCTCTCGCTACTTAGACCGGCCTAGGATCGTCCTCACCGGGCTCTCGCAACTTAGTGAGGGAACCGAACCCACAAACAAACTATCACCCACAAGAGAAAGGCAAGAAAAACAAGTATTTGCAACTACTAGTCAATCAAGCATTTCAACAAACACGTGATATGCATCAAACTAAGAGGAAACCCAAATCTTCCACCAACATCTCCAACAATCCCTTAATCATCCAATTAACACCCTAATCGCCTTACTAACCCTAGCAAAGATCTACTCTAACATATCTATACTAAGACTAACACTAATAAGATGAACCAAAACAACAATAAAAACAAACATAATGAAACTAACAAGAACTATGAACTATGAACTATGAACAATCCAAACAACAAAGATTCTAACTTTAATGAAAGAACAAGATTAAGAGAAAGGAAAAGAAGATTATACCTACTAACAAGATGAAAAGAAGAAGGAAACTTGCATATATGGAAGAACCCAAAACAAACATCCAAGGTTGTCAATCTTGGTGAAGATCTTGAAGAATTCCCAAATTACAAGCCTAAACTAGGATTAACTACTAATTACCGACTAATCTACAGTAATCTAATCTAATCTAACCTAAAGTAGTCTAGGGTTTAAGGTCTAATGAAGTGCATAACCTAAGATTACAAGAGGATGAGTATTTATAGGGTTACAATAACAAGGGAGAAGAAAACAAGAGGACACGGGCTGCAGCACTCCCGTCCCGACCGAGACGGCCCCATCTCGGCCGGGAAGGGCTGGTCCCGACCGAGACAAGGTTGGTCTCGGCCGAGACGGCTCTTCACAGCAGCCTCCTTAAACGTGCACCTCTTCCCGACCGAGATGGCACTTGTTCTCGGTCGGGAAGGCTCTGTAGGCCTCCAATATCTCGGGTCTCAGGATCGAGTCTAAGAGGCTCGGGATTGGGTCCTAAGGTCTCGGGGTCGATTCCAAGGCATCGAGTGATCGTTCCTTCACTTCGTTGGCTCCAAAAAGTGTATGTATCGAGTCAGATTCGCTCCAACTCTTCATGAGCGGTCTCGGGAACCTGAAACGAACTACAGGAAGCATAAGTAGCCCATAAACCGCTCCCAAGGAGCGATTCCACAAGGAAAATGGGACAAAAACACTACAAAATAGGCACTACAAACTACACTTATCAATTTTTATCTTCTTTAAGGATAAGAGTAATTCATCCAGGTTAGATCACTCAACTCCAAAGCTCGTAGGTTACAACCTTAGACAACAATCAACGATCTAATCCATAGGAAACACAGGAAATCTATGTCAGCGAAATTTCTAACGACAATAATGGAAACCTTTAATGGTACCACAACACTCAGGCTAACATTTTAAACGATACTCTAAGATCCCAAATATTCGCGATGCATCCATTAAATAAGCATTAGGTAAGAATCCCAAAGTGATATTATCGGTTACACTTAGTTCGGTTCTAGGTTAGGTACTATGTATCCATCAAATATGACATACTCTTACTACTCCAAAATATATTCAGCTCTAAGTACTCCAAAGTAATCAAAGTAACCTATAACCCAAGGTTCAGTGTCTAAAGTATCATCCTAATTCCATCAATCAACAATTTACCATTCAAATCGATCCTCAAAAGCTTACTAAGATAGATAACAGAGTATACTCACAATCCTCAAACCATGTAACAAGGGTGTACTAAACCTCAAACATCTATGACTTTTGACGGGGTCCACTGAGATGGAATTTGGTCAAACCAAGAATCTCAAGAGGAAAGATGGTAAAGTAAGAAAAATTAGTCGAAGATTTGCCTTAAGAATGAAGGCGAGAATTTATAAAAGAAGAGTTGAAAGAAGTGGAGGAAGAAGGAAAAGAATCGATGATCCAAGATAACTAAGATCTAAAACGAGACGGAAATATTCGGACCTCTAAGGTTCCACAAGGGAAATCGCGGGATATCTTCATCATCTCGTAGAGATACGAGCATACTAGAATTGGGTCACTCCATCCGGATCCAAAGTGATTTCACATCTGAGTCTGGTGCACTGTTACGAAACTGGAATCTACTCTTAATCATCTGGCCAGTAGCTTAAGTAAACTGAACTGGAGCTAAAAGTCACCATCGACATCTTTCTTGGAGCACCAAGTTGTCCACTCGCGTCAGCAGGCGTTGAGAGTTCTAAGCAGGTCTTGTCCCGATCTGGAGCAGCATCATGTCAACTTCTTGTCCACCTATCTTCTTCTTGAACAAATAAAACAAGTATTCAATGTAACCATTGAGTTTCAGGAACAGGAAAGTTAAACAAATAAGTCCTTACTTGTTTCTACCCATCTCTAATAATATTTTTATTTACTGTTTAAATAAATTACTGGTATTTTCCCTAATTTCAGGTGTAAGCGTTGGGAGCAGTGATGCTCTGATACCAACTGTAATCCCCTAGAATTTCTAACGCGATACAGTGGCGTAAACACTGTAGAGTCGGGATTAAAACACACTGTAACTATGTCTTAGTAAATTAAATTGGTAAAATCAAACGTATGCCATGCATAAAAATGGCTAAAATTTAAAACAATCCGTAAAAAGGTTAAACAATCCGTAAGACATAATTATTAAAAAAAATCAAGCAGGATCCAAGACTGCTCGTTAGCCCACACCCACCGGAAACAAACACGTATACCTGCCATGTTAAAACATAACAGCCACAATCAGTGGGGAGCAACGTCAACGTTCTCCCAGCCGTATAAAAGGATTTTAAAACTGTACTTACTACTATAGAAAAATAATAAAAATGGAAAACAGTAAAACATCATATTAAAATAAGTTTTCGGCACAAAACCAAAATATTAAAATGGTTACCGAAGAAACATAAAAATATTTGCGAACCTGCAAACCAATTTATATCGATAACAAATAAAATAATCAAAATGGCGTTATGGATAGGATTAATGTAGAATCTAGACTTTCACTAGGACAATACTAAAATCTAGTTTCGAGAACTTAGTCAAAACAAATCAGACTTTGGTCTCTAACTAGGCAACTCAACTATAACAGAACTGCGTGCAGCGAGGTCCTGGTTTAAGTAGTGCACATCCCTCCTGGATAGAAACCATACCCAGTTCAACCCGACGCGACTTACACGATGCGATATCTAAGTTTAAGGTAAACATACACTCTCCTGAACACAAACCATGCTCAGTTCAACGACCAATGTGTCTCAACATAGACACACCAGCTTTATAGTTGATGGCAAAACGTACAGCCCAGACTATATTACTCTAAACCTACACTTTTCCTTATTCCATAACTCCAAAACAAGCAATTATCGATAATTAAAAGATGTATTCAATAATATAAACCATAAGAGAACAAAAGTAAAAAGAACCACTTTCCAAAAGAGGAAACTTCTATTTTTAAAAACTTATTAAAAATAGCATCATATGAAAATAGCAAAATATTAGTAAACGATATAGATTTATAAAACTAGTACTTTCGGCCTTAACGATATTAATTCTTAAAACGAGAACTTTTGCGTTAGTGAAATTATTGAAACGTCATACAAGTGTTTATAAAATGATTTAGAAATGTCTTAAACATTTTAAATACTACTAATTAGGGTGTTTCCAAAATCTACAAAACTAAAATTCCCTAATTATTATTAGTTTCGACAATACGATTATAAATAGGATTTTACGGCAAATGTCAAATAAAATCTTTTAACGTATTTTATTTAATTAAACCATTGAGTATATTTAGAATATGTTAAGGGATGATTTAACTCTTAAAGTTTCATATTTAAATACTTTCAAAATTGCTGGAAAAATAATTCTTTTAGGTAAGACGATGAATTTTATCGATAAAACACAATTTGTCCGAAAATCAATAATTATTAATTAAAGACTTTAATAAATAGTACCAAAATTACGTAAAATAGTTAAAACATAATTATGGACATTCTGTCCAGATAGTAAAATTTTCCAGAATCCTAAAACTCGGTTTTTAAAGGGTTTTTCCGTTAATCGTCTAATCTCGACAATAACGATTAATAAAAATAGTAGTTACAAAACGATTTAAGTATTAATATCCAAAAATTATTATTACACTCTAAAATCCTGATTTTCCAGAATATAAATTTTCCAGATTTTTCCAAAATTCCAACAAAACCGTCATGTAAACCCGTTTTCACAGTTAACGATTTCATTAATAAACTTATCGTTACTAACATTTTATTAAGGCACTAAAAATCCTAAAAATATATTTTAATATGAAATCATCAGAATCACATTTTTTTTCCAGATTTAAACTAAAGACCAGAATTCGAGAATTTAAACAACAAACACGGTTTTAACGATAAACGATGATTTAAAGTGATTAATTAATTCATCCACTTAACAATACCGAAAAATTATGAAGAAATTCAGAAACTTCTATTTCACCAGAAAGTTTCACCACGCCAAAAATCAGATTAAAATAAAATATTTAGGTACTAGAACTAAAAATCACTTTTAATCGTTTTTGTCCGTAAACGGTAATAATTCCAATAATCGATATTTAAAATATCAGAAAAATCTTAAATTATTATAAATCATCAAAAATATCAATTTTACAGAATATAAACATATATTACATGTTTAGGCCGAATATTATGATTTTACAAATTAATATTACAATTTAATCGTTAATCTCGAAAAAGCGATAAAAAATACCGAAACATGCAAATTTGCAACTTTTAAAAAATTTCCAGATTTGGTGACATACATATATTGTCAAAATAAAACATAAAAATATATACATGCAAATACACAATTAAAATCATGAAATACCGAGTAACATCGACGTTACCTCTACTCCAAGTCTGAATCGATTATATACTCGTCGGGCTCGGGATCGCCCACAAATCCTTCCAAACACGCAAATCATGGCAGAAAAATAGCATGAGAAAACTAACAAAAATCAAGGTAAATAATGATCGAAAACGACGTCGATTATTACCTTAACGAAGGAATCGGAAAGAGGATTAATATGACGATAAAAACGATTCGATTGAGACTCGAAATGGAGCAAAAATCAGGCTGGAATAGGGGAGGGAGTACTCGGCCAAGAAGGAGAAAAAAAAAGGATGATGAATATGTTGTAGTAATTTTTTTGTTAATGCCAAAAATGAATGTAGAGTAAAGGAGGAGATGGAGGTTACTACACTTTAAAGAGTATAAATGATAGTAAAATAGTTGAAGAATCCTAAGTGCATCTAGACAAATATGGCTAGCCAAAGGGATAAGAAGAGAAGTAGGAAGAGCTTGAGTAGTAAAGCCTCAATTCAATGAAAAGAAAAGAATCCTATGTTTACGGTTTAATGTGATAAATGAAACGTATTAATAAAACGTAGTTAAATTGTGACAAGAAGCTTTGTCGGTCCAAAATATCAGGAAATGGTCTCAAATGATTTATAAGTTGATAAAAAGTATAATCGTAAAATAGTTAAAGGCATTTCAAAGCAATTCAAGTAAACCTCGCGTTAGAAAATAATTATTTACGAAACTTTGTATTAAAATCATAAATGGCTTAATTTTTGTAAATAAAAATATTTACTACTTGAAAATATTATATAAATGTATTTACACGTTTTTAGGAAAAGAAATAACTTAAATCCGAGCTTAAAAACGTCTATTCAAAGAGAAATAGATTTTTTCGCGGAAAATTAATTAGTTTACGAAGAAAATCAAATAAATAGATGTAAAAGAATTAAAATCTTTTAAAATTAAAATAAATATCATTAAACTCAAAATTGAAGATAAGCTTGGAAAAATGATGAAACATGAGCCAAAATGTGATAGAGTTATAACGATGTCATAACGGAAAGAATAAAAAAGCTAGGAAAATAGCGGGTGTTACAATCCTCCCCACTAAAAGAAAGTTTCGTCCTCGAAATTGAGAATAAGCAGAAAGGAAATCGAGCTTTACCTTACTCGAAGAGATGAGGATACGTATTCCGCATAATTTTTTTTGGTTTTAATAGAAAATTTTACAACTTTTAAAGTGATACGGAATCGAATACGAATATTTATTCAAAGAGGAATTTGGCTAAGCTACCCGAAGTTTAAAGTCTTTTAAATAGTGAAATCGCAAAGTAAAGTTATTTGATAAAATAATATTGTTGAATAACATTTGTAAACGAACTTGAAGGAAATAGGGTGACCAAATATTTTCAAAACAAAAGTTAAACAATTTGATTAAGAAATTCGAAAATGTTTTTTTTTTTTTTTTTAATGAAGAAACAAAATTTAGTTTGGAGAAATCAAATTTTGTAGTTGGTAAAAATCGAACCAGTCGTCAAACATTTTCAATAACAGATTCAAAAGTCCACAAACAATAAAACGAAAACTAATTTCAAAACATTAAAATTTCGAAAATGTTATCAAAGTAATTATGAAAGTTTTAGAAAATATTATCAAACTTGAATATACAAAATAATTTCGACACTGTTAAAACGCTTTACAAAATAATCCTATAGAAGTTGAAGTATTTGGAAATATGAAAGTCTTCATAAAATTCCGATCGTTTGAAAATAAAAAAAAATTGAAATATTTTCAAAATAAATTATTAAGGCATTTTGAAACAGGACTAAGTATAAATATCGACCAAAGATAAAACAAAAGTGAAGTATAAAGTTCTTAAATTATAATTCAAAAATGTTAAATTTCACGATATCCGAAAAGTTTAATTTAGTCAATTTCTTATTACAAAACGGGGAGTTTCATAAATAGAAATCATAACTCAAAATGTTCAAATTTCACGATAACCCAAAATGTTAAATTGCTCAAAGTTTTTACAAAATGGGGAGTTTTAGAATTTGAAATTATGCTTCAAAATGTTAAAATTTCACAAAAATCAAAATTTTTAAATTAGTCAAACTTTTCATAAGTTCGGGGAAATGATGAACGGATGAATAGAGTCAAGGATAAACAATAAATTAAAGTAAGAGTTTTCAAAATCGATAAAGGTCAAGGGATTGGCAGGAGTTACCGTAACAGAATTCAAGAGAAGCAGAAAGGAAGACGGAGTTGAGAATCAAAAAGAGCTCTCAAGGATTATAGAAGAAATTAACCATCTCGAGATTCCTAGCACGACTCTCACAAACACGGGTTCGTAATTGGCCCATGAAATAACGCTAAGTCCAATATCGGTACAGAGTGGTCCTACTCAATCTACCACCTCCAAAATTATCAACTGTCACCGCCTCAAAAATTAAGTCTTACATACTTATATAATCTTTCAATTAGTATGGTAAGAATCCACAAATGATTTAGACTAATCCATTAATTAAGATTCCAACGGTCATCAAAACATACCCCAAACTCGTAATCACTAAGGCTCATAAATTCAAAGCTCATAAGGTCTAACCTCGAGGTATACTTCAAATTTCTCGAGTACGGAACACTAAATAAAATCCACCAATTAACAATGTTCGGACACGAAAACTTCAAAAATGATCATCAACATATTCTTAACTTCATCAATTGATAGAGATTAGGAAAGTACGCCAAACCTTAAACACACTCAGCCTGAAATGTAACGATAGATACTCACATTTTCAAATACATCATTCGACTAAGGTTTATGAGAAGTCCATCAAATTTCTAATCGTAACGGTGCAACCACAAAATATTTAATAACTCAATGAAGCCACAATCTTGCTGGTCAAAGAGTTCTCACCTGAAAGTCTCAATAAGATGATCTGTATTGTAGTATTCCTCAAAACAACTCAATAAACCCAAATTATGATTGTGCAAGATTTTTGATGGGAGGGATTCGTCACGTCCCAACCGTCAATAATATAACCGGCTAATCCTAACTAGGGTAGATAGGGTAAGTCGGGTAGAATCCACGGGGACGGTAATGTATAGCCTAGACTAAGGTCACCCGATTACTAGACTAAGTCAACGAGCTAAACTAAAATGATAAGAAGGGAAAAGGCTAAGACTATGACTAAGGCTAAGGAGAAAGCAAACAAGGAAAACGGGCTAGGATTAGGTCGGGGTCAAAGGGGTAACGGAATGGTCAAGGGATAACTAGAGCGAATGAGGTAGTAGGGTAATCTAGGTATGTTCCGGGATCTCGCAACTTAGACCGACCTAGAGGTTTCACCTAAAACCCATCTCGGCGACACACATGACAAACGGGGTTACTAGCACGCTATAGTGGCCTAGGTCGCATCCGGGCTCTCGCTACTTAGACCGACCTAGGGGTCGTCCTCACCGGGCTCTCGCAACTTAGTGAGGGAACCGAACCCACAAACAAACTATCACCCACAAGAGAAACGCAAGAAAAACAAGCATTTGCAACTACTAGTCAATCAAGCATTTCAACAAACATGTGATATGCATCAAACTAAGAGGAAACCCAAATCTTCCACCAACATCTCCAACAATCCCTTAATCATCCAATTAACACCCTAATCGCCTTACTAACCCTAGCAAAGATCTACTCTAACATATCTATACTAAAACTAACACTAATAAGATGAACCAAAACAACAATCAAACCAAACATAATGAAACTAACAAGAACTATGAACTATGAACAATCCAAACAACAAAGATTCTAACTTTAATGAAAGAACAAGATTAAGAGAAAGGAAAAGAAGATTATACCTACTAACAAGATGAAAAGAAGAAGGAAACTTGCATAAAAGGAAGAACCCAAAACAAACATCCAAGGTTGTCAATCTTGGTGAAGATCTTGAAGAATTCCCAAATTACAAGCCTAAACTAGGATTAACTACTAATTACCGACTAATCTACACTAATCTAATCTAATCTAACCTAAAGTAGTCTAGGGTTTAAGGTCTAATGAAGTGCATAACCTAAGATTACAAGAGGATGAGTATTTATAGGGTTACAATAACAAGGGAGAAGAAAACAAGAGGACACGGGCTGCAGCACTCCCGTCCCGACCGAGACGGCCCCATCTCAGCCGGGAAGGGATGGTCCCGACCGAGACAAGGTTGGTCTCGGCCGAGACGGCTCTTCACGGCAGCCTCCCTAAATGTGCACCTCTTCCCGACCGAGATGGCACTTGTTCTCGGTCGGGAAGGCTCTGTAGGCCTCCAATATGCTCTCTATGTTCCCTCCTTACTTCTCATGGCTTCTCACCGAATCTCGGGTCTCGGGATCGAATCTAAGAGGCTCGGGATTGGGTCCCAAGGTCTCGGGGTCGATTCCAAGGCATCGAGTGATCGTTCCTTCACTTCGTTGGCTCCAAAAAGTGTATGTATCGAGTCGGATTCGCTCCAACTCTTCATGAGCGGTCTCGCAAAACCTGAAACGAACTACAGGAAGCATAAGTAGCCCATAAACCGCTCCCAAGGAGAGATTCCACAAGGAAAATGGGACCAAAACACTACAAAATAGGCACTACAAACTACACTTATCAACCCCCACACTTAACCCTTACTCGCCCTCGAGTAAGCACAAACTATCTACTAAACTATCCGAGTGGGTATTAGCGCACCCTACGCCCCTTCAACTCACGCGAGTACACTTAGAGGAAAAGTGCACTCTGCAAGGCAAGTGGGGTCTTGCGACAAAACTGTGGATGCATCCGGACACAAAACACACAAACAAACACATAATCGGTTGCACCCAAAAGAAAACAAATACCGCTTCCCTCAAACAAGCGGTGAAAGAAGCACCGGTTTAGGACTCGAGGCAAGTGACAACGTTCCCAAGCTAGACATATAAACCAAGGTGGACTAAACCCTAATAGTATGACGATAAAGCAACAAAAACGTTGGTAACTTACCTAGGTCCTCCTAACTTTCTAAAAACGTACTACGGGACGATCGGCGGAGTGGAAAAGTGAAGAACCACGGTGTTAGTCGACACTGTAGGTAAGTGAGACCCCGCCCCCTTTAGCGTGAGCCAAGAGGGTCGTCCCGTGTCCAGAACCGCCTAACTAGTCCAAGTAAAAAGGTGGAAAACATGCAAAATGAGGGAAGACCGACTAATGCCGCTATCATCATTCCTCGGGACTCGGTCCTTTGGTAGGCTCTTCACGGCAAAAGTCGGAAAAAGGCTTATTTTTGTGGGGAATTCTTTTTGTGAGACGGGTTTTCTTTTGGCATTTTCTTTCTTTTCGACGTTTTGATTTGTTTGTTGCCATGCCATTTCTTTTTCTTCTTTTCTATTTTCTTTTTGGCTTTTGTGCCTTTTCTTTTTCTTCATTTCTTTTCTTTCTTTCATTTCTTTCATTTTCTTTTCTTTGCCCCTTTTTGGCAAGATTTGGCTTTTTTGGCATTTCTTGACAATTGAGAAAGAGAGAATTCAACAAATTGCAAATTATTTGTGTGGGTATGTGTAGGAGGTAGGTGAATGGGTAAGTCGGGACGGCGCCTTCCCTTCAAACCCACAAAAAGTGGAGAACTTGGACTAATCAAACAATCCTAAACACGGTCACGTAAGGGACGAGACTCGGTAACCAAGGCCTTTTCACACCGTGGGTGGTCATAATGGTCAAAAGTGCAAATCCCGCAGTAAATTCCTAGTAAGCTAGGTGGACTCAAGGTAAAGGACCAACGAACTCATTGATTCAGGGTCATTATACTAGATTAAAGTCCAAAACTCGATTTATACAACTAGGAAGGGAAAATAGACACTCACACACTAGCCTCTAAACCGAGTTTTCGAAAACGGTTTACGCACAAGACACACAACACAACACAAAACGAAGACACGACGAAAACGAACGAAAGAAAAAGAAGCAAAAGCAACAAAACAAAAACAAAACAAAACGAACACATACACAACACAAACACCACCCCGATCTTCCAAACAAGCCACCAAATCAACCACAACTTTACAAAGCTCCACCCGAGCACACAACATCACAATCTCCTCCAAACTCTACAAGAGATAAAGAAGAAAAAGGGATAAGATGTTACCGGAAGTCTTTAGGGCTTTCCAAAGTCATCGGCGATTAAAGCAACGTATAAGGACAAAGGGAGGCAAGCACACACAATACGACAAATACACGACACAAAGACACAAAATGAAAACGCACAAAAGAAAATCTTTTTGATTTTTGTGAAATTTTTTCAAATTTTTAGGGTTTTTTAAAGATTTTTCGAAAAACTAAGAAAATAAACTAAGCTATACTAGAATATCGCTCCCCCACACTTAAACCGAGCAATGTCCTCATGCTCGATCGTAGTGTGCGGAGAGACAAAAGAAAGAAAAAGAAACTACGAAAATAAAGCTAAAAATCAAAGATAAAAAATGAAGAAAAAGGGTAGAATGTGTCCGGCCGGGGTGTAGTCAAGTCACCATGGGCCGAGACGAGAAAAGATATGGAAGGGGGAAGAAATAAAAAGAAAGAAATAAAAGGAAATGGGAGGGGAGGGCTAGGTGTAATCAAGTCACCTAGCCCGGATTCCGCCTAAATCCGACTAATTCTAACTAAAAGAAAAATAAAATAAAGGAAGAAAAAGAAAGACTTGTAAATTTGGATTTTTCAAATGATTCTCGATGTAATCACGTCATCGAGAATCGGTAGCGATCACCACAAAGGTCCCGAGGGCCAACAAAATACTCATAACAAGGGGGAAAGAAAATAGACGAGCATCAAAAGCGGAAAAGAAAAGAAAGATGCCATACCAGAGGTTAGCAACTAACGCATCTCCATCGCTTCACTAATCAAAGCCATCACCATGCTCGTCGTCATCCCCTTGCTCACTTACATTGTTGCCATCATCATCATCATTTCCATCTTCATCTTCTCCACCGGCTTCCTGATTACCCATCCCCGTATTTATATCGAAGGCATCCTCGGCCTCGTACTCCTCATCATCCATCATGGCACCACTACCACTAGAATTATCGTGGTTAGGGAACTACTCGGGTCTATACCATGACGGAAGGTTGCAACGTGGATCAATATACCCCTGTTGAGCCGAAAGATGATAACCGGGGTATTGAGCATAATAATCATCCCTCCTCTGCTCATATTGCCCTAGATGTAGAGCACTAAGCATCGCGGCCATGGATCCATCGGCCGGGGGCTGAGGGTAGGCAAATGGAGTGTAGGGGGTGTACGGAGGAACGTACACATACGCCGGGGGCGTAGGGTAAAAGGGGAGTGTTCGGGTAGCTTGCCGTTGTTGTGTTGGGTTGGTTGCTGTCGAGGCCTCACACTAGCATGTGTATGCGGACTAAGGGAGGAAGAGGCACCGGGGTCACCTCTCGCACCGGGCATTAGAAGGTTAGGCTCTCGGACCGGGACTAGGGAATGTCACAAAGGCACAAGGGTCGGAAGCGTAGGGCATGGCAAAGTGAAGTGTGGCCGACCCGAGGTAAACCATTGATACCTCTTGTGCTCACTCTCATAGGCGATCCATTTATGGAACCTAGTCAAACGGTCCTCATCTATGGTAGTATCCCCAGTACGGGGATCAAGTCTTCCTCGCTGAAATTCTCATCTACCGCCTTAGCTATGTGTGTTATAAGCCCCCCGAGAACAATCTCACTCACATTCTTCCCCGCCTTACTTATCTTATGGAAATGTTTTGCCAAAGCAAGGGAAAGGTCGGGGGTGAACCTAGGTTGACTCTTAAGATTTAAATAGGCCCCGAGTATGTTTAATTCTTGTTGCGTGAAAGCGCTCATTTCGGGTCTCCCAAATATTGTACCCGCAATTAATCGATGCCAAAAACGCAAAACCGAGTGGTGGACATGACGGCTAGACAACCGTCGATAGTCGACAAGGCTTAGACCGGTTATACTCTTCCAAACATCAATTTCACTAAAACTGGCGGGTGGGTCACAATTAGAAGCTAGGGGAAGACCAAAAATATCACCAAACTCGGGGAGGGTATAATTTTAGTCACCATTGTTCACCCGAAAAGCAACCCGGGGTGGATCAACTCTAGTATTTAGAACAAAACTACTAAAGAACTCAAGGGTGAGTTGCTTGTAGGTCCGCTCATGCATGTTAAATAACATTTCCAACCCCATACCCACAAACAATTGTCTACATTGCTCGAGGATGCCAAGCTTCCTAAGTATGATTTTACAAATAAAACGAGTTGGTTGAAGAGGCTTACCAAGGAGCTTGTAGAATTGCTCCTTTTGCCATTCCGAACCAAAGATAAGAGTAGGAAAATCCGGATGGCAAGGAATTTCCGGCACTTCAATCTCGACCTCGGGCTCGATTTCGGCTCTAGAAGTGGAAGCACTCTTCCTTTTCTTGCTAGCTACCACATTCCCTCTTTTCTTTGGAGCCATTAAAGATGAAGCTTCAAAAATGGTGAACACCCAAACTCGGATTTTACCCAAAAACACTAACTAGAACCCACAAAAACACACAATAGAAGCTTAAAAATGGTGTAATAAGCTTCCAAGACCAACTCCAACAAGCTAAATCGAGTTTGAAACCAAAACTCCAAACTCGGATTTTGGGATAAATAGTGATAAAAACTCGATTTTTTTTCGTTTTTGGTGATTTAAATGGTAGAAAATGGGTCTAGGATAGGTATTAATGTGATAGAAACTGATTTTGGGTGGTTTTGGAAGTGATTTGATGAGATTTGGTGGAGTATTTGTATATTTATGGTGTTTTGGGGGTTTTGGAATTGGGGTTTATTTTGTGTATTATGAAGATGAAGGAGGTTGAAGATGAGTTAGTATGATATGGGAATGGGTTGGGTTGGGTTGGGTTGGGTAGATATGTGAGAGGGAAGCATGGGGCGGGGCGGGCTAATGATGTTGGGTGGGTTCGGGCTGCAAGGAAAAACGAACTGTGATGTACATAACCCGTCTCGGCCGAGAAGGGTTCGTCCCGACCGGGACGGGTCCTGGTCCCGCCCGGGACGAGCTCGTCTCACCCGGGACGGCACTCCAGTAGCTGCAGTTTTGTGTCACTTCAACCCGACCGGGACTGACTCGTCTCGGCCGAGACGAGCTGTCATCCCGCCCGAGATGGCACCTTTTCTTGCCCAAATAAAACCCGTTCTCGCCCGGGATGCCCTTTGAAGCTTCCTTTCAAGAACTCACCTAGCCTTCCTCCCAATCCACAAATAACAACTCGGGATCCGAAATCCCGTCCCCAAAAGCTTATTATAAGCTCAAAAACAACCATCTAACTCCCGTCTTCCAATAAAAATCCCACCAAATCGAGACTTGACGGAAAAATAGAAGAACGAGCACGAAATACTTGATGCTAATCATAGGAGATATAAGTGGAGCTTCTCTTGATTTTCAAATATTCACCTAAGCACATAGCTTCATCAAAGCTCCCAAAAATCAATAATAGAACCGCTCCCAAGACCGCTTCAAGCATTCACCTCCAAAACTCATATAATCACCTTCAAACATCAATCATCCTACACAACTTCACAATTATCATTAGAATCCCCTCCCTCACATCACTCAACAAAAATTCCAAATTACAAGAATTCCAAAAAAAAAAAAAAACAAAATCAAGAGACAAATCACACAAATACAAGCACAAGTACTCTAAAGAAGAGGAAGGGGGAATATACAACATGACGGTTCTTTAGGAACTCCATCAAACCTAGGATGGTGGACTCTTCTTCAACCGTAGCCCTCAAGGGCATGGAGGAGCAAGTCGAACGCGCTACCGACATCATAATGAAGGCCCAAGAAGCGCTCGAGCCTAGCCAACCTCCACGGCCTCCAAGGAGGAGGCAAGAAGTAGGAATCCTAAGACCCAAAATCATCTTCCAAGTAGTCTCCGGGGTCTAGCCATCCTACGAGCTTAACCGACCTCTTCCTCCCTAAGCATCGCCTCCAATCACAAGCAAGCTTCATCTCCAAGAAACGAGGCACAAAAAGCGGTTTTGGCCTCACTTCCTCGTTGCACACCCCCACACTTTCCTCAAGTTGTGGTTCCCCATCTTCATCACTTGGCCCCACATCATCATGGAGGAGTGAATCAAAACTTCTACCGGCGGTTTCAATCTCTTCCAAACCATCTCTCGGTGTACTAGCAAGGGGCTCTTGATGCTTGTCCAAATTATCGCACAAGGGCAACTCAAGGCTATCAATTTCACCCAACAACTTCACAAACTCCACCAAATCATCCAACTCACCATCCTCCAATTCCTCACCAATGTTGCCTTCAACAAGGGTTATCTCCTCATTCGTCTCTTTTTGGATAGACGATTGAGGTTCTTCAAAGCAAATTTCTCTATCAAAGGGAACTACATCGGCGGCTTCGTGATTAGGTTGCTCCCCTCTCTCAAGTGAGCATCCTTCATCTAATTGTGATGCTCGGGATAAAAGCATTGCGGTTTTAGCCGCTAACGCGTCTAATCGAGCATTCCTCGCCTTGTTTTCCCTTAGAATTTGGGCCATCAATTCATTTTGTTCTCTTTGCATTTGGATGGCCATTTCTTGGGTGCTCCTTTGCATTTGAAGAATAGATTGAAACACCTCCATGTCGGGCAATTGGTGATCATTGGGGTCTTGTAAGGCTCCTTGAAAATCTTGATGATGCCCAAGGGGTGGGGCATCATATTGTTGGTAGTAAGGTTGGGGTGATTGGTAGTATTGTGGGTCATGGGGTTCATATTGTGGTTGGGGTGGAGGGTAATATGGTGGGTTTTGGGGGTATTGGCTTCCATAAGGTGAATCTTTATTGAACATGGTGGGTTCACAATCATAGCTTGAGTAATAGCCACCATGATCGTAGGAGTGATAGTCATTCACTTGTTGGTAGCCATTTCCATAATCTTGAAGATCATACCCGTCTTGATTACCCCAAGAAGCTTGATAGTGGTAGGGGGACGTCATGTCATACCCTTGGTTCATGGAAGAAGAAGAGTAGCTCATATCGGCTTCCGAGTGTGTGGAGTTTAGATCAAACCCCATGCTTGCTCGAAAATCGTAGCTCATACCCTGTTGGAAACCTCTTACCCTAGCAACCGTCCGTTTAAGCGGCTCTAAGTTGCAAGAAGAAGATAGT
This sequence comes from Agrostemma githago, assembly GCA_958450325.1. NCBI lineage: Eukaryota > Viridiplantae > Streptophyta > Magnoliopsida > Caryophyllales > Caryophyllaceae > Agrostemma > Agrostemma githago. Next base: position 22,355,617 of record OY288252.1, on the reverse strand, counting down.
CACCACCTCTAAGCACAAACTGTAGACTAAGAACAAACGTGAGAAGTCTAGTGCTTTTTGGGCACTAGACAATAGAGAAATAAACCACACACACACAAGAAGCAAATTAACAAAAAGAAAAAAAAAAAGAAAAAAAAACACAAACACAAAGACTAAGTCAAGAAACTAGGAAAACAAAGTCCAAACTAGCACCGTCCCCGGCAACGGCGCCAAATTGATGGGAGGGATTCGTCACGTCCCAACCGTCAATAATATAACCGGCTAATCCTAACTAGGGTAGATAGGGTAAGTCGGGTCGAATCCACGGGGACGGTAATGTATAGCCTAGACTAAGGTCACCCGATTACTAGACTAAGTCAACGAGCTAAACTAAAATGATAAGAAGGGAAAAGGCTAAGACTATGACTAAGGCTAAGGACAAAGCAAACAAGGAAAACGGGCTAGGATTAGGTCGGGGTCAAAGGGGTAACGGAATGGTCAAGGGATAACTAGAGCGAAGGAGGTAGTAGGGTAATCTAGGTATGTTCCGGGATCTCGCAACTTAGACCGACCTAGAGGTTTCACCTAAAACCCATCTCGGCGACACACATGACAAACGGGGTTACTAGCACGCTATAGTGGCCTAGGTTGCATCCGGACTCTCGCTACTTAGACCGACCTAGGGGTCGTCCTCACCGGGCTCTCGCAACTTAGTGAGGGAACCGAACCCACAAACAAACTATCACCCAAAAGAGAAAGGCAAGAAAAACAAGCATTTGCAACTACTAGTCAATCAAGCATTTCAACAAACATGTGATATGCATCAAACTAAAAGGAAACCCAAATCTTCCACCAACATCTCCAACAATCCCTTAATCATCCAATTAACACACTAATCGCCTTACTAACCCTATCAAAGATCTACTCTAACATATCTATACTAAGAGTAACACTAATAAGATGAACCAAAACAACAATCAAAACAAACATAATGAAACTAACAAGAACTATGAACTATGAACAATCCAAACAACAAAGATTCTAACTTTAATGAAAGAACAAGATTAAGAGAAAGGAAAAGAAGATTATACCTAGTAACAAGATGAAAAGAAGAAGGAAACTTGCATAAATGGAAGAAACCCAAACAAACATCCAAGGTTGTCAATCTTGGTGAAGATCTTGAAGAATTCCCAAATTAAAAGCCTAAACTAGGATTAACTACTAATTACCGACTAATCTACACTAATCTAATCTAATCTAACCTAAAGTAGTCTAGGGTTTAAGGTCTAATGAAGTGCATAACCTAAGATTACAAGAGGATGAGTATTTATAGGGTTACAATAACAAGGGAGAAGAAAACAAGAGGACACGGGCTGCAGCACTCCTGTCCCGACCGAGACGGCCCCATCTCGGCTGGGAAGGGCTGGTCCCGACCGAGACAAGGTTGGTCTCGGCCGAGACGGCTCTTCACAGCAGCCTCCTTAAACGTGCACCTCTTCCCGACCGAGATGGCACTTGTTCTCGGTCGGGAAGGCTCTGTAGGCCTCCAATATGCTCTCTATGGTCCCTCCTTGCTTCTCATGGCTTCTCACCGAATCTCGGGTCTCGGGTTTGAGTCTAAGAGGCTCGGGATTGGGTCCCAAGGTCTCGGGGTCGATTCCAAGGCATCGAGTGATCATTCCTTCACTTCGTTGGCTCCAAAAAGTGTATGTATCGAGTCGGATTCGCTCCAACTCTTCATGAGCGGTCTCGGGAACCTGAAACGAACTACAGGAAGCATAAGTAGCCCATAAACCGCTCCCAAGGAGCGATTCCACAAGGAAAATGGGACCAAAACACTACAAAATAGGCACTACAAACTACACTTATCAATTTTTATCTTCTTTAAGGTTAAGAGTAATTCATCCAGGTTAGATCACTCAACTCCACAGCTCGTGGGTTACAACCTTAGACAACAATCAACGATCTAATCCATAAGAAACACAGGAAATCTATGTCAGCGAAATTTCTAACGACAATAATGGAAACCTTTAATGGTACCACAACACTCAGGCTAACATTTTAAACGATACTCTAAGATCCCAAATATTCGCAATGCATCCATTAAATAAGCATTAGGTAAGAATCCCAAAGTGATATTATCGGTTACACTTAGTTCGGTTCTAGGTTAGGTACTAAGTATCCATCAAATATGACATACTCTTACTACTCCAAAATATGTTCAGCTCTAAGTACTCCAAAGTAATCAAAGTAACCTATAACCCAAGGTTCAGTGTCTAAAGTATCATCCTAATTCCATCAATCAACAATTTACCATTCAAATCGATCCTCAAAAGCTTACTAAGATAGATAACAGAGTATACTCACAATCCTCAAACCATGTAACAAGGGTGTACTAAACCTTAAACATCTATGACTTTTCACGGGGTCCACTGAGATGGAATTTGGTCAAACCAAGAATCTCAAGAGGAAAGATGGTAAAGTAAGAAAAATTAGTCGAAGATTTGCCTTAAGAATGAAGGCGAGAATTTATAAAAGAAGAGTTGAAAGAAGTGGGGGAAGAAGGAAAAGAATCGATGATCCATGATAACTAAGATCTAAAATGAGACGGAAATATTCGGACCTCTAAGGTTCCACAAGGGAAATCGCGGGATATCTTCATCATCTCGTAGAGATACGAGCATACTAGAATTGGGTCACTCCATCCGGATCCAAAGTGATTTCACATCTGAGTCTGGTGCACTGTTACGAAACTGGAATCTACTCTTAATCATCTGGCCAGTAGCTTAAGTAAACTGAACTGGAGCTAAAAGTCACCATCGACATCTTTCTTGGAGCACCAAGTTGTCCACTCGCGTCAGCAGGCGTTGAGAGTTCTAAGTAGGTCTTGTCCCGATCTGGAGCAGCATCATGTCAACTTCTTGTCCACCTATCTTCTTCTTGAACAAATAAAACAAGTATTCAATGTAACCATTGAGTTTCAGGAACAGGAAAGCTAAACAAATACGTCCTTACTTGTTTCTACCCATCTCTAATAATATTTTTATTTACTGTTTAAATAAATTACTGGTATTTTTCCTAATTTCAGGTGTAAGCGTTGGGAGCAGTGATGCTTTGATACCAACTGTAATCCCCTAGAATTTCTAACGCGATACAGTGGCGGAAACACTGTAGAGTCGGGATTAAAACACACTGTAACTATGTCTTAGTAAATTAAATTGGTAAAATCAAACGTATGCCATACATAAAAATGGCTAAAATTTAAAACAATCCGTAAAAAGGTTAAACAATCCGTAAGACATAATTATTAAAAAAAATCAAGCAGGATCCAAGACTGCTCGTTAGCCCACACCCACCGGAAACAAACACGTATACCTGCCATGTTAAAACATAACAGCCACAATCAGTGGGGAGCAACGTCAACGTTCTCCCAGCCGTATAAAAGGATTTTAAAACTGTACTTACTACTATAGAAAAATAATAAAAATGGAAAACAGTAAAACATCGTATTAAAATAAGTTTTCGGCACAAAACCAAAATATTAAAATGGTTACCGAAGAAACATAAAAATATTTGCCAACCTGCAAACCAATTTATATTGATAACAAATAAAATAATCAAAATGGCGTTATGGATAGGATTAATGTAGAATCTAGACTTTCACTAGGAGAATACTAAAATCTAGTTTCGAGAACTTAGTCAAAACAAATCAGACTTTGGTCTCTAACTAGGCAACTCAACTATAACAGGACTGCGTGCAGCGAGGTCCTGGTTTAAGTAGTGCACATCCCTCCTGGATACAAACCATACCCAGTTCAACCCGACGCGACTTACACGATGCGATATCTAAGTTTAAGGTAAACATACACTCTCCTGAACACAAACCATGCTCAGTTCAACGACCAATGTGTCTCAACATAGACACACCAGCTTTATAGTTGATGGCAAAACGTACAGCCCAGACTATATTACTCTAAACCCACACTTTTCCTTATTCCATAACTCCAAACAAGCCATTATCGATAATTAAAAGATGTATTCAATAATATAAACCATAAGAGAACAAAAGGAAAAAGAACCACTTTCCAAAAGAGGAAACTTCTATTTTTAAAAACTTATTAAAAATAGCATCATATGAAAATAGAAAAATATTAGTAAACGATATAGATTTATAAAACTAGTACTTTCGGCCTTAACGATATTAATTCTTAAAACGAGAACTTTTGCGTTAGTGAAATTATTGAAACGTCATACAAGTGTTTATAAAATGATTTAGAAATGTCTTAAATATTTTAAATACTACTAATTAGGGTGTTTCCAAAATCTACAAAACTAAAATTCCCTAATTATTATTAGTTTCGACAATACGATTATAAATAGGATTTTACGGCAAATGTCAAATAAAATCTTTTAACGTATTTTATTTAATTAAACCATTGAGTATATTTAGAATATGTTAAGGGATGATTTAACTCTTAAAGTTTCATATTTAAATACTTTCAAAATTGCTGGAAAAATAATTCTTTTAGGTAAGACGATGAATTTTATCGATAAAACACAATTTGTCCGAAAATCAATAATTATTAATTAAAGACTTTAATAAATAGTACCAAAATTACGTAAAATAGTTAAAACATAATTATGGACATTCTGTCCAGAAAGTAAAATTTTCCAGAATCCTAAAACTCGGTTTTTAAAGGGTTTTTCCGTTAATCGTCTAATCTCGACAATAACGATTAATAAAAATAGTAGTTACAAAACGATTTAAGTATTAATATCCAAAAATTATTATTACACTCTAAAATCCTGATTTTCCAGAATATAAATTTTCCAGATTTTTCCAAAATTCCAGATTCAACAAATTCCAACAAAACCGTCATTTAAACCCGTTTTCACAGTTAACGATTTCATTAATAAACTTATCGTTCCTAACATTTTATTAAGGCACTAAAAATCCTAAAAATACATTTTAATATGAAATCATCAGAATCACATTTTTTTTCCAGATTTAAACTAAAGACCAGAATTCGAGAATTTAAACAACAAACACGGTTTTAACGATAAACGATGATTTAAAGTGATTAATTAATTCATCCACTTAACAATACAGAAAACTTATGAAGAAATTCAGAAAATTCTATTTCACCAGAAAGTTTCACCACGCCAAAAATCAGATTAAAATAAAATATTTAGGTACTAGAACTAAAAATCACTTTCAATCGTTTTTGTCCGTAAACGGTAATAATTCCAATAATCGATATTTAAAATATCAGAAAAATCTTAAATTATTATAAATCATCAAAAATATCAATTTTACAGAATATAAACATATATTACATGTTTAGGCCGAATATTATGATTTTACAAATTAATATTACAATTTAATCGTTAATCTCGAAAAAGCGATAAAAAATACCGAAACATGCAAATTTGCAACTTTTAAAAATTTTCCAGATTTGGTGACATACATATATTGTCAAAATAAAACATAAAAATATATACATGCAAATACACAATTAAAATCATGAAATACCGAGTAACATCGACGTTACCTCTACTCCAAGTCTGAATCGATTATATACTCGTCGGGCTCCGGATCGCCCACAAATCCTTCCAAACACGCAAATCATGGCAGAAAAATACCATGAGAAAACTAACAAAAATCAAGGTAAATAATGATCGAAAACGACGTCGATTATTACCTTAACGAAGGAATCGGAAAGAGGATTAATATGACGATAAAAACGATTCGATTGAGACTCAAAATGGAGCAAAAATCAGGCTGGAATAGGGGAGGGAGTACTCGGCCAAGAAGGAGAAAAAAAAAAGGATGATGAATATGTTGTAGTAATTTTTTTGTTAATGCCAAAAATGAATGTAGAGTTAAGGAGGAGATGGAGGTTACTACACTTTAAAGAGTATAAATGATAGTAAAATAGTTGAAGAATCCTAAGTGCATCTAGACAAATATGACTAGCCAAAGGGATAAGAAGAGATGTAGGAAGAGCTTGAGTAGTAAAGCCTCAATTCAATGAAAAGAAAAGAATCCTATGTTTACGGTTTAATGTGATAAATGAAACGTATTAATAAAACGTAGTTAAATTGTGACAAGAAGCTTTGTCGGTCCAAAATATCAGGAAATGGTCTCAAATGATTTATAAGTTGATAAAAAGTATAATCGTAAAATAGTTAAAGGCATTTCAAAGCAATTCAAGTAAACCTCGCGTTAGAAAATAATTATTTACGAAACTTTGTATTAAAATCATAAATGTCTTAATTTTTGTAAATAAAAATATTTACTACTTGAAAATATTATATAAATGTATTTACACGTTTTTAGGAAAAGAAATAACTTAAATCCGAGCTTAAAAACGTCTATTCAAAGAGAAATAGATTTTTTCGCGGAAAATTAATTAGTTTACGAAGAAAATCAAATAAATAGATGTAAAAGAATTAAAATCTTTTAAAATAAAAATAAATATCATTAAACTCAAATTGAAGATAAGCTTGGAAAAATCATGAAACATGAGCCAAAATGTGATAGAGTTATAACGATGTCATAACGGAAAGAATAAAAAGGCTAGGAAAATAGCGGGTGTTACAATCCTCCCCACTAAAAGAAAGTTTCGTCTTCGAAATTGAGAATAAGCAGAAAGGAAATCGAGCTTTACCTTACTCGAAGAGATGAGGATACGTATTCCGCATAATTTTTTTTGGTTTTAATAGAAAATTTTACAACTTTTAAAGTGATACGGAATCGAATACGAATATTTATTCAAAGAGAAATTGGGCTAAGCTACCCGAAGTTTAAAGTCTTTTAAATAGTGAAATCGCAAAGTAAAGTTATTTGATAAAATAATATTGTTGAATAAAATTTGTAAACGAACTTGAAGGAAATAGGGTGACCAAATATTTTCAAAACAAAAGTTAAACAATTTGATTAAGAAATTCGAAAATGTTTTTTTTTTTTTTTTTTTAATGAAGAAACAAAATTTAGTTTGGAGAAATCAAATTTTGTAGTTGGTAAAAATCGAACCAGTCGTCAAACATTTTCAATAACAGATTCAAAAGTCCACAAACAATAAAACGAAAACTAATTTCAAAACATTAAAATTTCGAAAATGTTATCAAAGTAATTATGAAAGTTTTAGAAAATATTATCAAACTTGAATATACAAAATAATTTCGACACTGTTAAAACGCTTTACAAAATAATCCTATAGAAGTTGAAGTATTTGGAAATATGAAAGTCTTCATAAAATTCCGATCGTTTGAAAATAAAAAAAAATTGAAATATTTTCAAAATAAATTATTAAGGCATTTTGAAACAGGACTAAGTATAAATATCGACCAAAGATAAAACAAAAGTGAAGTATAAAGTTCTTAAATTATAATTCAAAAATGTTAAATTTCACGATATCCGAAAATTTTAATTTAGTCAATTTCTTATTACAAAACGGGGAGTTTCATAAATATAAATCATAACTCAAAATGTTCAAATTTCACGATAACCCAAAATGTTAAATTGCTCAAAGTTTTTACAAAATGGGGAGTTTTAGAATTTGAAATTATGCTTCAAAATGTTAAAATTTCACAAAAATCAAAATTTTTAAATTAGTCAAACTTTTCATAAGTTCGGGGAAATGATGAACGGATGAATAGAGTCAAGGATAAACAATAAATTAAAGTAAGAGTTTTCAAAATCGATAAAGGTCAAGGGATTGGCAGGAGTTACCGTAACAGAATTCAAGAGAAGCAGAAAGGAAGACGGAGTTGAGAATCAAAAAGAGCTCTCAAGGATTATAGAAGAAATTAACCATCTCGAGATTCCTAGCACGACTCTCACAAACACGGGTTCGTAATTGGCCCATGAAATAACGCTAAGTCCAATATCGGTACAGAGTGGTCCTACTCAATCTACCACCTCCAAAATTATCAACTGTCACCGCCTCAAAAATTAAGTCTTACATACTTATATAATCTTTCAATTAGTATGGTAAGAATCCACAAATGATTTAGACTAATCCATTAATTAAGATTCCAACGGTCATCAAAACATACCCCAAACTCGTAATCACTAAGGCTCTTAAATTTAAAGCTCATAAGGTCTAACCTCGAGGTATACTTCAAATTTCTCGAGTACGGAACACTAAATAAAATCCACCAATTAACAATGTTCGGACACGAAAACTTCAAAAATGATCATCAACATATTCTTAACTTCATCAATTGATAGAGATTAGGAAAGTACGCCAAACCTTAAACACACTCAGCCTGAAATGTAACGATAGATACTCACATTTTCAAACACATCATTCGACTAAGGTTTATGAGAAGTCCATCAAATTTCTAATCGTAACGGTGCAACCACAAAATATTTAATAACTCAATGAAGCCACAATCTTGCTGGTCAAAGAGTTCTCACCTGAAAGTCTCAATAAGATGATCTGTATTGTAGTATTCCTCAAAACAACTCAATAAACCCAAATTATGATTGTGCAAGATTTTTATCTTCTTTAAGGTTAAGAGTAATTCATCCAGGTTAGATCAATCAACTCCACAGCTCGTAGGTTACAACCTTAGACAACAATCAATGATCTAATCCATAAGAAACACAGGAAATCTATGTCAGCGAAATTTCTAACGACAATAATGGAAACCTTTAATGGTACCACAACACTCAGGCTAACATTTTAAACGATACTCTAAGATCCCAAATATTCGCGATGCATCCATTAAATAAGCATTAGGTAAGAATCCCAAAGTGATATTATCGGTTACACTTAGTTCGGTTCTAGGTTAGGTACTAAGTATCCATCAAATATGACATACTCTTACTACTCCAAAATATATTCAGCTCTAAGTACTCCAAAGTAATCAAAGTAACCTATAACCCAAGGTTCAGTGTCTAAAGTATCATCCTAATTCCATCAATCAACAATTTACCATTCAAATCGATCCTCAAAAGCTTACTAAGATAGATAACAGAGTATACTCACAATCCTCAAACCATGTAACAAGGGTGTAATAAACCTCAAACATCTATGACTTTTCACGGGGTCCACTGAGATGGAATTTGGTCAAACCAAGAATCTCAAGAGGAAAGATGGTAAAGTAAGAAAAATTAGTCGATGATTTGCCTTAAGAATGAAGGCGAGAATTTATAAAAGAAGAGTTGAAAGAAGTGGAGGAAGAAGGAAAAGAATCGATGATCCAAGATAACTAAGATCTAAAACGAGACGGAAATATTCGGACCTCTAAGGTTCCACAAGGGAAATCGCGGGATATCTTCATCATCTCGTAGAGATACGAGCATACTTGAATTGGGTCACTCCATCCGGATCCAAAGTGATTTCACATCTGAGTCTGGTGCACTGTTACGAAACTGGAATCTACTCTTAATCATCTGGCCAGTAGCTTAAGTAAACTGAACTGGAGCTAAAATTCACCATCGACATCTTTATTGGAGCACCAAGTTGTCCACTCGCGTCAGCAGGCGTTGAGAGTTCTAAGCAGGTCTTGTCCCGATCTGGAGCAGCATCATGTCAACTTCTTGTCCACCTATCTTCTTCTTGAACAAATAAAACAAGTATTCAATGTAACCATTGAGTTTCAGGAACAGGAAAGCTAAACAAATAAGTCCTTACTTGTTTCTACCCATCTCTAATAATATTTTTATTTACTGTTTAAATAAATTACTGGTATTTTCCCTAATTTCAGGTGTAAGCGTTTGGAGCAGTGATGCTCTGATACCAACTGTAATCCCCTAGAATTTCTAACGCGATACAGTGGCGGAAACACTGTAGTCGGGATTAAAACACACTGTAACTATGTCTTAGTAAATTAAATTGGTAAAATCAAACGTATGCCATACATAAAAATGGCTAAAATTTAAAACAATCCGTAAAAAGTTTAAACAATCCGTAAGACATAATTATTAAAAAAAAAATCAAGCAGGATCCAAGGCTGCTCGTTAGCCCACACCCACCGGAAACAAACACGTATACCTGCCATGTTAAAACATAACAGCCACAATCAGTGGGGAGCAACGTCAACGTTCTCCCAGCCGTATAAAAGGATTTTAAAACTGTACTTACTACTATAGAAAAATAATAAAAATGAAAAACAGTAAAACATCATATTAAAATAAGTTTTCGGCACAAAACCAAAATATTAAAATGGTTACCGAAGAAACATAAAAATATTTGCCAACCTGCAAACCAATTTATATCGATAACAAATAAAATAATCAAAATGGCTTTTGTGATAGGATTAATGTAGAATCTAGACTTTCACTAGGATAATACTAAAATCTAGTTTCGAGAACTTAGTCAAAACAAATCAGACTTTGGTCTCTAACTAGGCAACTCAACTATAACAGGACTGCGTGCAGCGAGGTCCTGGTTTAAGTAGTGCACATCCCTCCTGGATACAAACCATACCCAGTTCAACCTGACGCGACTTACACGATGCGATATCTAAGTTTAAGGTAAACATACACTCTCCTGAACACAAACCATGCTCAGTTCAACGACCAATGTGTCTCAACATAGACACACCAGCTTTATAGTTGATGGCAAAACGTACAACCCAGACTATATTACTCTAAACCCACACTTTTCCTTATTCCATAACTCCAAAACAAGCCATTATCGATAATTAAAAGATGTATTCAATAATATAAACCATAAGAGAACAAAAGGAAAAAGAACCACTTTCCAAAAGAGGAAACTTTCTATTTTAGGAAACTTCTATTTTTAAAAACTTATTAAAAATAGCATCATATGAAAATAGCAAAATATTAGTAAACGATATAGATTTATAAAACTAGTACTTTCGGCCTTAACGATATTAATTCTTAAAACGAGAACTTTTGCGTTAGTGAAATTATTGAAACGTCATACAAGTGTTTATAAAATGATTTAGAAATGTCTTAAATATTTTAAATACTACTAATTAGGGTGTTTCCAAAATCTACAAAACTAAAATTCCCTAATTATTATTAGTTTCGACAATACGATTATAAATAGGATTTTACGGCAAATGTCAAATAAAATCTTTTAACGTATTTTATTTAATTAAACCATTGAGTATATTTAGAATATGTTAAGGGATGATTTAACACTTAAAGTTTCATATTTAAATACTTTCAAAATTGCTGGAAAAATAATTCTTTTAGGTAAGACGATGAATTTTATCGATAAAACACAATTTGTCCGAAAATCAATAATTATTAATTAAAGACTTTAATAAATAGTACCAAAATTACATAAAATAGTTAAAACATAATTATGGACATTCTGTCCAGAAAGTAAAATTTTCCAGAATCCTAAAACTCGGTTTTTAAAGGGTTTTTCCGTTAATCATCTAATCTCGACAATAACGATTAATAAAAATAGTAGTTACAAAACGATTTAAGTATTAATATCCAAAAATTATTATTACACTCTAAAATCCTGATTTTCCAGAATATAAATTTTCCAGATTTTTCCAAAATTCCAGATTCAACAAATTCCAACAAAACCGTCATTTAAACCCGTTTTCACAGTTAACGATTTCATTAATAAACTTATCGTTCCTAACATTTTATTAAGGCACTAAAAATCCTAAAAATACATTTTAATATGAAATCATCAGAATCACATTTTTTTTCCAGATTTAAACTAAAGACCAGAATTCGAGAATTTAAACAACAAACACGGTTTTAACGATAAACGATGATTTAAAGTGATTAACTAATTCATCCACTTAACAATTCCAAAAAATTATAAACAAATTCAAAAAATTCTATTTCATCAGAAAGTTTCACCACGCCAAAAATCATATTAAAATAAAATATTTAGGTACTAGAACTAAAAATCACTTTTAATCGTTTTTGTCCGTAAACGGTAATAATTCCAATAATCAATATTTAAAATATCAGAAAAATCTTAAATTATTATAAAATATCAAAAATATCAATTTTACAGAATATAAACATATATTACATGTTTAGGCCGAATATTATGATTTTACAAATTAATATAACAATTTAATCATTAATCTCGAAAAAGCGATAAAAATACCGAAACACGCAAATTTTCAACTATTAAAAATTTTCCAGATTTGGTGACATACATATATTGTCAAAATAAAACATAAAAATATATACATCCAAATACACAATTAAAATCATGAAATACCGAGTAACATCGACATTACCTCTACTCCCAGTCTGAATCAATTATATACTCGTCGGCCTCGGGATCGTCCACAAATCCTTCCAAACACGCAAATCATGGCAGAAAAATACCATGAGAAAACTAACAAAAATCAAGGTAAATAATGATCGAAAACGACGTCGATTATTACCTTAACGAAGGAATCGGAAAGAGGATTAATATGACGATAAAAACGATTCGATTGAGACTCGAAATGGAGCAAAAATCAGGGTGGAATAGGGGAGGGAGTATTCGGTCAAGAAGGAGAAAAAAAAGGATGATGAATATGTTGTAGTAATTTTTTTGTTAATGCCAAAAATGAATGTAGAGTAAAGGAGGAGATGGAGGTTACTACACTTTAAAGAGTATAAATGATAGTAAAATAGTTGAAGAATTCTAAGTGCATCTAGACAAATATGGCTAGCCAAAGGGATAAGAAGAGAAGTAGGAAGAGCTTGAGTAGTAAAGCCTCAATTCAATGAAAAGTAAAGAATCCTATGTTTACGGTTTAATGTGATAAATGAAACGTATTAATAAAACGTAGTTAAATTGTGACAAGAAGCTTTGTCGGTCCAAAATAGATTTTTAGGAAAAGAAATAACTTAAATCCGAGCTTAAAAACGTCTATTCAAAGAGAAATAGATTTTTTCGCGGAAAATTAATTAGTTTACGAAGAAAATCAAATAAATAGATGTAAAAGAATTAAAATCTTTTAAAATAAAATTAAATATCATTAAACTCAATATTGAAGATAAGCTTGGAAAAATGATGAAACATGAGCCAAAATGTGATAAAGTTATAACGATGTCATAACGGAAAGAATAAAAAGGCTAGGAAAATAGCGGGTGTTACAAGAGGGTCGGGAGGCTAACACGCCGGAGCAGGATGCTCGGCTGTGGCTGTGGTATTTCCTAGGGTCGACTCACTTCTCGGATAAGGGCGAGAGGTTTAGTACCAGGATTTTGCCCTTCCTAGCCGACCTGACTCAACTAGGGCGCTACGATTGGGTGACCGCAGCTTTCGTGGAGATGAATCGCTGCTTGCAAGTGATGGTGAGGCCGCTGGTGATAGGGTCGGCCTCACCTGTGCTCATCGTGGGTCCGGGCCTTATACTGGAGGTTAGTTGCTTTTCTCACTCTTGTGTTTTGAGTTCTACTTGGTTTTTGGCTCGAATTGCTAAGGTTGTTTTAGGATTTTGTAGGCTTGGATCTATTCCTACTTCCAGTGCTTGGCACCTAAGACGGTGCAGGTGCACCCGAAGAGATTCCCGGCGGGAATCGAGTGGAGGCTGGCTCAGCCTAAGAGAACAATCAGCCATTACCCAGGGGAGAACGCGCTGGTTAACAAGCTACGTGTTGAAGATGTAATTTTCCTTCTGTAGTTTATTTTGCTTTATAGCCCCCAAGTTTTGGGTTTCATTAGGATGTCGGTTTTATTTGTGTTGTTTGTGGCCCACCCTTAGGCTAATTACGAGGGCGTGCCGGAGTATGTGGCTGCGAAGCTGAGGCCGCGGAGTTATAGGAGGATGCTTCTTCCTGCGTTGATTCGTCCAGTTTGGTACCTGGGCGAGCGGTTGGTGCGTCAATGCCTATACGACGATTTCAGGGGGCCGGTTGATCCTCCCCGGACCCTGTTCAGACCACTGACCGCCGCAGAGATCCTCGAGGACAAGGACGGAGAAGAAGGCGATACACTCTTGGTGCCTGGTGCCTCCTACCTATCTCACGTCACCCGGCGGCTGGCTTGGTACCGCCTCGTGGTAATGTTCTAATCTTTGGCTTTAAGGTTTGTGTTGCGGTTTGTTAGTTTCCTTGCCTTTTGACTGACCAATCTGTTGTCTTTTCAGCTGGTCGACCCGGCTGACGAAATCCAGCGCCCAGATTTTCCCTTGACTCTACTTAGGGTGGATGCGGCTGGGATACCCTTTACCTCCCCCCTCCCCCCGTGTTCTGCTGAGGAGATGGATGCCGGGATAGAGTGGCTTGACCGGGTATATCGGGTAAGTTTTGACTTTTGTTTTCGATTCGGGTTCTAAGAATTAGGGTCAGTTTGCCTAACTTTTGTGGTTTTACTCTCAGGTTTCATCGGCTTGCCATCAGCGGTTGTGGCAGGCCGCCAACTACTACCGGGCCTATGCCTCGAGGGTTTCCCGTGACACGTCGGGACCTCGATCGGTGAGTTTCTGTGACTAATGTGGTTTTCTAGGTTGCTCATGTGTTTTCCTAATGTTTGAGTGTACTCGCAGGATGTCTCGGATATGGTGGGACAGCTGGAGACTCGGGTGACCGAGCTCGAGGCGAAAGTTGTTGAGTCGCAACGACTCCTGCAATCTCGGGCTGACGAGATCGCCTTCCTAATGAAGCAGCTGGCTCGGTCTCGGGATGAGACCTCTACACAGGGTGAGGCCAGGCGTAGGATCGGGAGGGAGGTTGAGGCTGAGGTTACGGGTGCCAACGAGGAGGTTGGAGGAGTCCCCGAGACGACTACCCTAGATATGCTGTCGGGGATGGAGGGTAGTGAGTCCCCCCTCATAGACTTAGAGGATCTAGGTTTGGATGACAACCTTTGCGAGGTTGTGATAGCTGTCGGTGCGGCTTCTAGGGGTCCTTCCTAGTTTTAATCTGTATAAGGATTTGTATATTTTGTATATTTGTTTTAGATTCTTAGTATTTGAATTAGTTGGATTAGTCTTGTGTTTGGCGAATTTGTTTACCAATATTAACAAGTAATCACCTTTGTGTTCATTTGCTTGCGATTCGACCTAGTTTAGGGTGTATTAGCGTTGCATGAGAGTATGAAAACCGTTTATTTCGGATGTTTTGAGATGCGTTTGTATGAGCCGGGAATTGGAACATGTAGTACGTCGATTAAAATGTTTTGACTCGAGATGTAAAATATGCTTTGACTGAGTGCGTTAAGAGATGAGTGCGACTGTTTTGGACATTCAGAACGAGGCCGAAGTTAAAAATTCAGGCGACTTTTGAAAAAAAAGTTAGACCCCTTTTTATACATTCATAAAATCGCCTTGACAGGCTACAGACGCGTCTTTACTATGATCTTTACAAGGCTACGACACGCCTAGGTGGGATAGCTTATCCCCCTAAAAAAGAAAAAAAAACGTCTAAGTCTCGTGCGTCCGACGAGTGAACTCACGTTCCTGTAGCTTCTGCATGGATATCCCGGTTTTCGGGGTGAGCTCTAGTGACTTTGTGAGGTTATTCTCGGTGTCCGAGATATAGGATGGTGATCCTGGGGGTTCAAATCTCTATCCTTTGGTTGCTCGGGTTGAGTCATGCCTGGCTTCAGGCGCTTGGACTGATGCAATCCGGTCCTGGACCGCTTGGGCTTGGGCAGCCGGATACCCGGGCGCGTGGGCCGGTGCGGTTTGAACCCCGGGTTATGTAAATTTTCGTTGTTTCCTAATTCTTGTGGGATTAGGGCTATATATACGGGTTGTGGGTGTATGTTCTAGGCATACTAGGATATCTGTAAGGTATAGAACCATACCTAGGGTCATGTCAGGCTTCGGGAATGTCCTGACCAAGTGGGCGGGTTTGTTTAAGAAGTGTCATTCCGAGGTTAGTACAAATGATGGTTTGTTGACGGTTGTTGCACTGAGTCGGGTCAAGGTACAGGATGATTTTCTACGGGCATGCTCTAGATTCTGGGACCCAAAATATCATGTTTTAGCTTTTCCTCGGGGTAAATTTTGCCCTTTGCCCGAAAAGATAGACGCTATAGGCGGGTGGAGCTCGGTTCGACCTTGTGTGCCTTGTGGGGATAATGCTTATGTGGAGCTACTTTACCACTTTTTGGACCTATCTTCACTAGAGGAGGCTAAACACTATTTTCGTATGGGCGGTCTTAATTTAGAGTTTCTTTCTAGGACGTTTTCGTAGGTTGGCTCTTGTCATGTTTCGGCCCTAGCATGTAGGCGTGCTTTTAACATTGCTATGGCTTTCTATTATCTTTTTGAGGATACACAGTCACGTGAGGGTTGGGGTAATCCTCGAGTGTTGGATGTGGTAGCGGCTATGGAACATGGACGATCACCTTCTTTACTCATTTTAGGTGAACTTGTTCTGGGTCTTGACGCTAGTGTTCCGGTACAGGGGATTCCTTCTCGGGGTTCTAGGGTTATCCTACAGGTGTGTTGCTTTGTTTCCTTTTTTTTTTGCTATGTTTTTGTAGCTTGGTTTTACTTGTTTTGTGGTTGCTTTGTCTTTGGGGTATGATGCTTCGTCGTGTTTTTGTACAGGTTTGGTTTCAAGAGCGGCTCGGTTTAATCGACCCTCCCCGATGTTTCAAAGATTACAGCTACAGGGGTTTCACGGGCCGGAAGATGGTGTTGGTGTGGAGCAAAAATCCCGAAGAGGAGGACTGGCTTTCCTATTTGGCTAGGGGAAATGTTGTCATCAGGTGGTCCATCCCGTGGTGGAATACTAGTGGGTGTGTCGGGTTTCCATTTTCGTCTTCGACCTGTGCTTTGTTATTACTGTCCATGAGGGATCAGGTTTATAATTACCCGAGCATGTTGTCAAATCAAATGGGTGTCCGACCTCCTATTCCAAACGATGCTAAGGTCGTTGGTAGTTCTGATCCATGGACCGAGGATTTGCTTAGGGGGTTCAGGGTGTCTTGGGAGTAGAAGTTTTTGCACCCCGTTGCTCGGCCAACCGAAAATATTTTCGTCCGGAAGAGAGTTTGCGGACACCCGTCAGGACAGACCGACTAAAAAGCTAGGAAGACAGCGCCGCTAGAAGGCGCAGAGGAGACTCGAGAGACCAAGTGCCTAACCAAAGACAGTGAGACCGATCCTAGTTTAGTCAGTTCATCTGAACGGGCCAAGACTGACAAGACTCATATTAAAGCTGCGAAAGAGCAAAGAAAGTGGGATTTGCTGGACTCACGTTTGGACAGGGCGTTAGAAGCTTGCTTTCGGAAAATCGAAGAGGAAAAACGCAAGCAGTCACACTCGAATGGTAAGGGTAAGGAAAAGTTGAGCCGGTAGAGCCCAGCCGTTTAGTACTATGTTGTATTAGTTGATATTATGTGGCGTATTAGTACTAGTTTTTGTGGAGTTTAGATACGTTATTGATTTTCCGGGACGTCCGGATTTTGGATGCTTGATGTAGATGCCTCGACAAAGGCTCGATTTAACCAGTTTTATTTTTAATGAGATGCACATTTATTTATTTATTTATTTTTGTTTGTTTGTGGTGGTTCGCAAATCGATTCTTCATTTTACCCGGAGCGCCCTTTCGGGTTTTCACTCCGTCCTCGGCTCACCTTTTGTTTTGTTTTTTTTTTGTTTTTTTTATGGCTTGCAACTCGTTTCTTCATTTTGCCCGGAGTGTCCTTTCGGGTTTTTACCCCGTCCTCGGCTCGTCATTTTTTTTTACGACGGCTCGCAACTCGTTTCTTCGTTTTGGCCGGGGCGCCCTTTCGGGTTTCCGCCCCGTCCTCGGCTCGTCGTTTGTGCTTCGTCATTTTAACTCACTCATTGACCGGGTGCTTAGTTGTTTGGTTGTACCCGAAGAAGGGTTGTCTATGTATCCGCTTGTGCACGGAATCAAACCATGTTCGTAGTTCTTAAATAAACTGTGAGTGAGTTTGCTTTAGACTCGTCTATGCCAATTATCGATGTGAACTTGATTGATTATTATTTTCTTTTTTTTTTCTTTTTTTTTGCTTCCCCCCTAAGTCGGAGGTTGGGATGTGGTTGGCAGGGTGTCTATGGGTAATATCGTTTGAGTTGATCAATGTTGGTTGGGGTCGAGAATTCTTGACCGTCTAGGTCGCTGAGGATCACTGCGCCACCGGAGAGTATTTTCTTGGCGAGGTAAGGGCCCGCCCAGTTTGGTTTGAATTTCCCTCTAGGGTCGATGGGAAGGGGTGCTCTAATGGACTTGATTACTAAATCTTCCTCGTGTATGTTTCGGGATTTCACTCGCTTATTAAAGGCGATCGTTGGATGTGAAGTTGGTAGGCTTGTACGTTGGATAAGGCATGTATCCTACGCTCGTCTTGGAGTACTAGCTCGTCATACCGTTTTTGGTTCCATTCCTCTTCGGGAATACCGCTCTCGGCTAATATCCTCAGTGACGGTATTTCTAGCTCAACGGGTTGTACGGCTTCGGAACCGTAGGTTAGGTAATATGGTATGGCTCCAGTGGGTGTTCTATAGGATGTTCGGTATCCTCATAAGGCGAAGGGGATCTTGTTTGGCCAATCCCGATAATTGTCTATCATTTTCTCAAGGATTGTGGTTATGGTTTTGTTGGCTGCCTCTACGGCCCCGTTTGTTTGTGGTCTAAAGGGTGATTACTTGTGTCTTTGGATTTTGTATTTGTTGAGGAGTTTCTGGGTGTCGGCCCTGAAGTGAGCCCCCTGGTCGCTGATGATCTCGTGAGGTATGCCATAGCGGCAGATGATGTTGTTTTGTAAGAATTTGACTACTTGTTTTGAGGTTAGCACGATGTAAGAGGCGGCTTCTACCCATTTGGTGAAATAATCGATGGCCACTAGTATAAAGCAGTGTCCGCCGGTCCCGGATGGGTGGACCTTTTCTATGATGTCTATTCCCCAAGTAGAAAAAGGCCAGGGTGTGGCTATGGTGTGTAGAGGATATGGAGGTAGGTGTGGGTGTTTGCGAATATTTGGCAATTGTGGCAGTGTCGGACATGACGTCGACAGTCTGCCTCTAAGGTAATCCAGTAATAGCCCAGTCTCTTTATTTTTCGGGCTAGTAGGTGTGCACTCATGTGGGGTCCGCACTCTCCGTCATGTACCTCTTCCATGACCTTCTCGGACTGGTTTTTGTTTATGCACCTAAGGAGGATTCCTTGTGGGGTTCGTTTGTATAGTAGTCCTTGATTCAGGATGTAATGGCTGGCTTGCATTCGTAGGGCTCTCTTGTTCTTGGCGTTAGTGTCGGGCGGGTATGACCCATGGGTTTCAAAGTCTAGGATTGCTTTATACCAAGGTTCCTCGGGGGTGTCATCGGTTTCGATGCTATGGATGTAGGCCGGTTGTTCGCTTCTTTCTACGCGAATGGGCATATAGAAGAGGTGATCGAGCATGTTTACTTGTGAGGCTAGTTTGGACAATGCGTCAGCGAATTGGTTTTCCTCGCGGGGTATGTGTATGAAGTCGATTTTGGTGAATTCCCGGGATATTGTCTCCACCCTAGTTTGGTATGGGGTTAGGCTTTCGCTATAGACCCTCCAGTTTCCCGTGGCTTGGTTGACTACTAGGGATGAGTTTCCGTGTACTCTAAGGTTTTTGACTCCTAGAGACACGACCGCTTTTAGACCTATCAGGCAGGCTTTGTACAGGGTTACGTTGGGGGAAGATCAGTTGGATGAAGGTCCGGTTGCCGCAGGTTTATTGTTGTTTGGGTGATGGTGTCAATGATGGGTTAACTCCAGGTTGTTGTTTCCGGTTTTTAGGGGAGGTTGAGTGAGCCGCTAGTTGTAGCCCTTGTATTTTAGTTAGTTGTTATCGATGATTGGCACAAGGTTGAGTTCTTAAGCGTTTTAAATAGAAAAAAGAATTAAGCGATTGTCGAGGCATATTTGTAAAAAAGAAGAAGATTGCTTTATTGACAATAACAGACGGGCTAGATGCCCGTGATTTTGTTTTGGGGGAGGTGGAGGACATGTCCCTCGCGCCTCCCCGGACTCGATAAAGGAAAAAAAAACATTTATTATTACTTTAGTCTAGGCCCTAGAATGAACTAGACTCTGACTAAGACCGATCATGCCTCTAGGCATCGAGGCTCCCCCAGGAAATAACACCTTGATGGTGCCGCTGGTCTTCACTACCACAGATGCAGTTGTTTTGCTGCTAGCCCCATTGTTAACGGGCTGTAGCGTTTGCTTCGTTACCAGGGGGAAGGTTCTGGCATCTACCAGGTCCTGGATATCGTGTTTGAGGCGGTCACAGTCCTCGGTATCATGTCCCCTCCCCTGATGATAGAGGCAATACGCACTAGGATCCCAGTCCGCCCCTCGGGCTCCACAAGGTGGATCTGGGGTAGGGACGAGCTGGGATAACTGCCAGTCCTCGTTGGCAATTCTGAGGGCCTCGGCATAAGTCTTGCCTAGGTCTGTAAGGATTCTAAAGGGACGGCCCCCAAGGGCTGGGACGAACCTAGTCGGCCCTAGTCTCATCTTTTCCCTAGGGATGACAGGTTTCTCTTCCTCCCCGTCCCTAAGGGTGTTTCGGGTCCCATTGACCGTGTCCTCCAGCCTGCCGAGCTGTAGTAGGATGCTGTTATGGGTGTCGTTTATCTGGGCCAGATTATTTTGAAGTTCCTTAACAAACCCTAACATTGCGTTGAATGGTTCGGTGTTGTCACTGGTAGACATTTCTGGATCTGCGAAACAGGGCTAAAGGCGAGGCTGAATCGACCAGATGTTTTAGGGACTCGAGGAATGCTCTTATCCGAGCGACGCGGGAATGAGACCCTTGACCTGCGGGTGTGTGCGGCCACTGATTTAAGGACTCGGTGTTTTAGACTCTTGGTGTACTCGGGGAGACGCCTAATGAATTTTAGATCTCTGCAATGAGACGAAGACGCGAACCTCGTAGGTGAGGTTTAAGGAGGACTTCTCAAAGGAGACGACCCGAAATGTAAGGCTTCGGGTAGAGGCGATCCTAGCAACTAACACAGACAGTTAATCACACAGTTGCACGACATAAGGAGTTGATCGCGATCCCGGCTCAGGATCAAAGAATTTTGACATTTTTGAAATCAACCGATACTCGTAGGGGAAAAGTTTTTCTCTTTTTTTTTTGAAAAGTTATTTTGCAAAATTATGGTGTCGATGGTGTGGTAACATCGTTGGTGATGTGAAATGTGCGTTGATATGTGTGTGTCGAGAATCCGATGATAGTAAAATGCAAATGTTTTCTCTTTTTTTGAAATGGTCATGGTCCTCAGGGGGACCGGTTTTGAAAATAATGAAGTGGCGTTTTTATCGAGACTACTATTAATTAGCTAGTTCGATAGTGGGTGTGTGTGGTGCTTTAAAGGTGTGACTAAATCCTTGTCAAGGGTTTAGGTAGTGAATAATTTCTTCAGAAAAGTAGTTTTTTCTTTGAAACGGGTGATCCACGTTTGTCGGTTGTAATAACATTTGACAACGGATGGTGGTGTGTTGTGAAAAGTGTTCTGAGAATGTAACCGTTTCGGGTTCCTTGACTTCATTAATTGAAGCTTCAGTTGTGTTAACGGTATGTGTGTAAAAAGAACTTCTTCTTTTTTTGAAAACAAAATGTAACCGTTTGGTGTGCCTTGATCCCATTAATTAGGGTCTCGGTAATATCAACGGTATTCGTTGTTTGACGGGTTTTACTGTAGCCATGTGACGGCGTTCAGAAATGTATTTCTTTTTTGAAAACATCGAGTGTAAAATTTGCCATGACAACAGCGTCTCAAATTTTTTTTCTTTTTTAGAAACATGACTTGATCGGAGTATCGGTGTTCCAGAAATCCTTTTGGAAAGATGAGATATTTTTCGAAAACGGAATTGGGTGTGGTTGAATATGTTGGCGTGGTTGAATCAGGATTTTAGTGTTTTATTTGGGTTGGATTGTTCAAACACGCTACACATAACTAGGAATGCATACACTCATGCAGGATGCAGACTCGGGTAGGTTTAGGGTAGGCTACCGCCTACGAATAGTCTTTACTTAGGCATTGACAATGATCGGGGGAGATGAGTGTCATACAGTCCGTTCGGCACTATCCGCTTATTATCCCGCGGGGTACGCGTTAGGCGGTCGGAGCGTCAATCGAGGATCTCTCCGCGTGTCCCTACAGATCTTACCACGAAGAGGTCGATTGGTCCTAATATCGGTAGGGTGGGCTTTTTAGGGCCAAAACCTGTAGTGACCACAACTAGGAACTAAAAGATGGGCTTCACCGACCTCGTTCAACTTACACCACCGCTGGAAACTTGTTTCCAAATCCCCAGCGGAGTCGCCAAATTGAGACCGTCCGTCCGCAACGCCCGACGCCCCACGCGTGCCCGCGCGGGACCGACCCGGTTTTTCAACGTGTAGCGGCGGCCACCCACGTGGCCCCCTCCCTGCCGGGGGCCGGTCCGATCTCGCGTACGGGGCGAAGTGTCGGACCTCGATTTGGATGACGATATGGACTTGTACTAGACGGGTGTGGGCACCCGTGTTTCCCTTTGGGAATCGATCGAGTCGTGGTTGTAAATGTTTAAGGCCGTTTTGTTTGGTAAGGCGACCTTTTTAGTGAACTGAAGTTGTTGCTGATTTGTGGAATCGCCACCGAGTCAATTATGGGGACTCGGAAACCATTCAAGTGAACTTTGATCCCTTGCCGTCTCAAAATTGAGTGGCACGGGACCTAAAGATAAAGACTTGTACCCTTAAGCACTCCATGCCTGAAATGACTCTCATTGCCAATGGTTTCGGACATCCGGAAACCGTCGATTCTGAGTAAGGGGTGAGGGTACGTATTGGGAAGCCAACATCCGATAGATGCCAACACCTAATCCCGCCCGCACTATAGCGGCCTCTACTAATCAATCGGTGGGCTGATATCCTAGTTCTTTTGTTGTGGTGGATGTACTGTAACATCCGTTGTTTTAACCCTAAACCTTTTGCTATGTCGGTTGTTTAAGTACAAGTATGTTTTGTCGTCAAAGTAGTTGTGTTTACATTCTTTGCATGCGATTTCACGTGACAAGCAGGCCATGAAAAGATGCACGTAGGAGAGTAGAGAGAACTAGTATTATACGTATTAGCAAATCAGTTTTAACGCGGTAATACGGATATTAGTCATTCTCGGGGTATACTTTACCTGGTATTCTGCTTAAGATGCGTCAGTTCGATATTAATAGAAATGCGTCAAACCTAGTAAGGCGAGCACCGGGACTAATACGGAACCCGACCATCACTTTGTTCAATTTTAGTTGTTTTATGTTTTGAATTCCGTGTTAGGATTTAGCATGCGATTATAAGGTCATAAAAGCAATAAATCATACGAAAAACTGTAAATGCGAATGTAAGTAAATCATGTAGTGAGGAGTTGCACCCTCGGAGTATACACTAAACGGGACACGATGCATAGATAGTTGAGAACGGATCTCGGAATTACTCGGGTCTATTTAGTGTGTTTTAGTGTTTGTGGTTGAAGTTGGGACGTTACGTATTTTAGTAAGTGTTTGTGGACCTAGTGTCCACATCTAGTGTTGTCGTAGTGCATAATAAAAGAAGGTGCGAAAATGGAAAGTTTTGTTTAGATGGCAACCTAGTGACGATACGACTTCGACAGGCGCGCGGATCCTCCTAGCTTGACCAGTTATTCCGGCAGAGTTCCGTTACCATTTGACCTTCCCGCGGCTACTCCGGCAGAGTTTTGTTGCTAAGGACTAGTTCTGCGGCTAATCCGACAGAACCTGGGTACTAGTTTTGAGCTAGTCAATCACAGGCACCTCGGTATCGAGTGGAGTGCTCGAAGGTGAGGAGTAGCGTTGATGTCGCTTTATTATCGGAACTACGATCAAGTGGATCGTTTGCCTCGGCTGTCGGAGTGCGAGCCCTTAGCGAGAGTTTATAGGGACAAGAGAGGATTGAATGATGTGTGTCGAAATGAGGGCGTGAAGGGAGGTATTTATAGGTGTTTTCGGCCCTTGTCGCCCATATAGGCGCCCGAGCTGGGGCGTGCTAAGACTCAGGCGCCTAGGCCCGGGCGTAGGGAGACCCAGGCGCGTCAGCTAGTGCGGTTGGAGTTCTGAGGATACGGTTTTGATACTTTCCAAAACCGAGAGGGATTGATCTAGCGCCGTGGGTTTAATGGGCCTCGGGTGTTCATCCCGAGGTTCGCTTGGCGCGGTGTTGACTCGGTTCAAGTTTCGGGACCGACTCGGGGTCCCGGTGTCGGAATTGACTCTAATTAGTGTATATACGATCGTAACGACACGACTAAGGCTGCCATAATGTTAGTTTAATTTGCCCGAGTAATTTATTTGATCCGTTCTATAGAAAAACTATCCAGAACACCGCGAACCCACATCGCGTTGCAGTCCTATCGTCATCGGGTGTTTGTTGGGCACCTCTGCAACGACGAAGTCCAAATCTGGGTGTCTACAATACTTTATAAATATTATTAAATAAAATCATCTTTCCACATTTGACCCATTTTAGTACAAATTTTATAAATGAAAAAATCTATGATGGATTTATATGAAATTTAACTTACATATAATAGACATCATCAGTAACATAATATATATTTTCAAGTCCAAACAAAATGTTTAATATCAGGAAACATATTATTTACCCAGGCAGTACATAAAATCATACAGTACCTGCTTACGAAATCAGTAATAATATAAAATATCATAAAAACTTATTTTTCAACTTTTCCTATATACAAGACATTCAGATCTACAACTTTCATGAAGAAATATAAGGCTAAATCTAAACGTATATTACACAGAAAAATTGTAAACATACAGCATACATCACAGAACCAATTTTACATCATATATTATTAAGTGATAAATCAACAAATAGTTAACATTAAACTTGGTGATCTAGTGATTTAGTCTTAAACATGATGTTATACGTTAATTAGAGCCTAAAAACTATACTACGAGATTTGAGGGCGAAGAAAAGATAGGTTACCTATTAGCAATTCTCCAGATCACCTAGCAAATCAAATATACTAAGATCGAACCCCCCCTTCCTCTTGCTCCTCTTCATGAATAAGTTAGAAGGAACACAAACAAAGTAAGTTAGTAATTATATTAGGAATAAAACTTGAAAATGAGTATAAGGTAAGGAAAAGAAAGAGTATGTGCTCTTATATATATATATATATATATATATATATATATATATATATATATATATATATATATATATATATATATATATATATATATATATATATATAGAGAGAGAGAGAGAGAGAGAGAGAGAGAGAGAGAGAGAGAGGGGGGGGGGGGGAGAGGTTCTAATGAGTCCCTATATATGTGTTGAGCCCCTAAGTCCTCATCTCATCCGTTGGATGGGAGATGGATCAAGGGACGAGATAAATCACTGTTTTAATAAAAAAAATTAAAAATAAGAAGATACTGCATCCAACAAAATAGGAAGGTGAATATTTCAGTAACGTAACATTCTCGTTCATTCAATCATTCATTCTCTCCTTCATCAATTTTGTTTACATCACCTTCTTCTTCATCGTTCTCTCGCTCATTCTGTCATTCATTCTTCAAATTCACATTCAGTCAGACATCGTCTTCATCGCGCCGCTGCCATTTATTTCAAAACCACAGAATCAAGAACACATTCAGTCAATAATCGTCGTCATCGCGCTGCTGCGTTATACATTCGATCAATCCGGCTTCTACTTTTCATTCAATGGATAATATGCAAATAGTGGAAAAAACAAACGGTGAGTATATATATTGTAGTTTATACTTGAAAGGACATGGGAGTCATTAAGATGATATTAAATTTTTAGTTTCTACTTTTCTACGTTGAACTATAGTAATGCCGCATATTCATCACATGATGTCTGCGCACACAAAAGATATTGGGTTATTTTAGTTCAAATACTATGTTACTTTAGTGAAGAGTGTCCGTTATTTTAATGTCAAACTCTATTACTTTTATGATCTGTTACTTTAATTCATTGAAGATGTTACTTTAGTTCTTAATGTATGTTATTGTAACGCATTAGTGAGTCATGGGGATATATGAAACCGCCATATTTAAATAATAATAAAAAAAAGATATTGTTTCCTAGCATACTAAATTATAAAGATATTGGGTTATTTTAGTTCACATAATGTGTTACTTTAGTGTAGAGTGTCTGTTATTTTAATGCCAAACTTCTATTACTTTTATGGTCTGTTACTTTAATTTATAGAAGTTGTTACTTTAGTTCTTAACATCTGTTATTGTAGCGCATTAGAGAGTCATTGGGATATATGAAACCGCCGTATTAAAATAATGATTAAAAAAGATATTGTTTCCTATAATTGTGGGACGTGATTGCCAACAAAATAGGAAACAAATAAAAAGAGTAACTGCCTATTCAAAGAAATATACTGCATTACTATAGTCAACAACTTCCAATCAAAATAACCTACAATAAAAGTACACGAGTTCAGTCAACGAATTATAATAGACGTTAGGTTATTCATCTTCTACCTTGTGCCGCTGCAACATCTACTTCTATGGCTGATAATCAACCCGTCAAACAAACAAACTATAAGTTTTTTGTCTGTGATTTATATTTTAGACACCATGGAGGCAATTACAATTCTCCATATTATTAGATTTTACGCTCATTGTATGTAAACTACATGTTATCACATACTTTTTAAATACGTGTATGAGATATACCTGGAGTTATTTTTGTGCACAATATTCGTTACTTTAATGCACACTAACCGTTACCGTGGAGACAGACATCTGTTACTTTATGTCTATTTTATACGCATCTTCTGTTATTTAATTACCTCACTGCACTGGTTTGTTTTTCAGTTGACGTAGAAGCACAAGAATGGTGCAGGGATGTAGGTGAGACTTTCACGCCATACGTAGGACAGATATTCAAAGACCGGGAAGAAGCGGTAAACTTTTATAAAATCTACACATTGGCCTGCGGGTTCGATGTGAGGAGGTACACAACAAAAAGATGGCGGGGTGGTGAGATTAAATCAAAGCTGCTAGTATGTAACAGGCAGGGTTTTTACAAAAAAAAAATGTCAACGGAGATGCGGCATCCAAGAAGGGCACGTCGAAGGGGGAAGCAGTGGAGGGGAAGACAGAGGGAGTCGCTGTGGAGCAAGCGAAAAGGAAAACAAAGGTCCGTCGTGTTGACTATATGGCAAGAATTAAGTTGTTCAGCAAAGGCGGGCGTCTTAAAATTGTTATTTTTCTCGGCGGGCACAACCACGAGCTAATTTCACCAAAGGACAGAGAATTCCATAAGTTATCGAGAAACCTCACGAAGTACCACAAGCAAATGATCCTGAACAATTCACGGGTATGTGTTGAGTAACTTCTTGCAGTTCAATTATTTAAGTTCAGATCACTGTGTGTTTAGTTCACTGCGCCATAGGTAATATTTTGTTACTCTAATGCACATTCTAGGTTACTGTGGTTCATAAACTCCGTTACTTTAATGAATGTCGTCTGTTAATTAGCAATTTCTGGTTACTCAATCAACATATTACTTTAATGACGTCTTACTGACTTCAACATTTGTCATACGTTACTTTAACCAACGAATTGTTGCAGCTGAAGATCGGTGCAACGCAGACATACAAGATGTGTAAGGAGCAGGTTGAAGGGTTCGCAAACGTAGGTGCTAGCCTGGTCGACTTCAAGAACTTTGGAAGAGATATAAAGTGCTTCATCCATGAGAGGGACGGTCAGTTATTCATCGATCGTTTCAGGGGTATGGCGGACAATCGGAAGGGATTTTTTTTTATTACGACCTGGATGAGGATGGTAGTTTAAGCAGGGTCTTTTGGGCTGATGGTGTTGCTAGGAGAAATTACAGACTGTTTGGTGACGCAGTTTCGTTCGACCCAACATACGGGACGAATAAATATAAGATGATATTCACCCCATTTACCGGTGTCGATCACCACAAACGATCGGTGACTTTCGGTGGCGCCCTCATCGCGCACGAGGATGAGAAATCGTTCAACTGGGTGTTCGAACGGTTCCTGACGGCCATGGGCGGCAAGGAGCCTGAGTACATCATCACCGATCAGGACCCTGGTATCATTGCATCGTTTGAGAAGATGTTTAAATCGGCGTGGCAACGATTTTGTATGTGGCATATAGTGAATAAGGTACCCAATAAATACGGTGCCTCGTAGGTCGACTACCAGGAATTCCTGAAGAAATTGAATGCAATAGTGTGGGATGACGAGATCAATGCAGCGGAATTCGACGAGCGGTGGATGGAAATAATGGAGGAGCACGACGTGGGGGATGTTCAGTGGTTCGAAAATGCATTTTCGATTAGGAAGCAGTGGGTCATGGCGCACTGCAGGGATCTGAAGATGGGAGGCTTAATGTGAACAACACAGAGATCGGAGAGCGAAAACAGTTTCTTCAAACGGTTTGAGAACTAGCATGGAACGTTGGTTGAATTCTGGATGCGGTTCGAGAGCGCCATGGATCAGCAAAGGTATACCCAGAAAAAGCTTGACAACGAGAATATACAATCTCTGCCGAAGACAATGACCCACCTCCTGATAGAACAGCACACAGCAAGGGTCTACACCCACGTGGTGTTTGATGAATTTCAAGAGGAGGTAAAGTGCTCAGTGGGGACGTGCAGTGTGAGAGGATTTGCTGAAAGAGATGGGGGTTGAAGTAACTACAGTGAGGGACGCCACAAGGGGTAAAGAATTTCTAGTCCACTACAATTAAGGTACGCAGTTGCCTGCTTGCTGTCTTCATTTAGACGAGATTTATGAGTTAAAGTAACAGGATGAATGTATTAGAGTAACACAACTTATGAGTTAAAGTAATGCGGTTTTTAGGTTGTAGATCCAGCACAGAATGCTTTTATCGTGAGGGATTTATGAGTTAAAGTAACAGAATGCATGTATTAAAGTAACACATAGTATGAGTTAAAGTAACGCGAACGGATTAAAGTAACACGTATTAAAGTAACACATGTATAAAAGTAACACATAGTCGTGAGGGATTTATGAGTTTGTGGGTTGTAGATCTGGTAGTCTTAATGCTATACTAACCTCCTGCAGAAACGTCGGACGTCAAGTGCACGTGTAAATTGTTTGAGACAAGGGGAATACTGTGTCGACATATAATTTGGATATATTCCTCGAAGGGCCTGACCAGTATACCCGATAACTGCGTTGCGAGAAGGTGGTCGAGGGATGCACTGCGCAATTCTCGTGTTGTTGATGACGGTGTGGAAGGCGATGAAATTGACATCATAGACGGAAAGCAGATAGAGATGTCTAAACTGTGGTCGGAAGTTCATGAGATGATGGGTATTCTACGGTCTGCTAATAAAGAAGATGTGGAGAACATGTGCGCTTTGATCCGCGAATTCAGGATGAAGCTTAAGCCGATTAGGGGGTAGCAAGACATTGAATAAAACTCCAGGAATTGGAAGAGATGCTAGGATGTACGTCAACATCAGAGATAACGATAATCCCGCCGAAGATTTCCAAGACAAAAGGAAGCAGCAAGAGGTTGTTATCGAGCAAAGCGAAATCCGTTGCACTTGCAAAGAAGCCGAAGCACATGTGCAACAACAGTAAGCAGATGGCGTACCACGACAAGAGGAATTGCCCCAATCCCTTTGCAGCATGGCCGCCACCGACTGTCGAACCATCTGACGATGAATCAGAATCAGAATCAGACTCAGAATCAAAAGATGAGGACGAGGAGGATGTAGAAGATGAACCAGTATTTTGATTATGGAAATATGCTTCTTTATAGTAACGTAGCTTATTCTTCACAGTAACGGATTGAATGAATTACAGTAACACTTTTTTGAAGAGTTCATTGAATTACAGATATTTATTCCTTTGTGAATTATTCATTAAAATAACACACATTATTCATTAAAGTAACGTGCTAGATGAGTTAGAGTAACACGAAATATCATTTTAAAGTGTTGATCGAATTGCAGATATTCATTCCTTGGATGATATCATATTTTACCAGAGTAAGACTCAGTTAAAATAATTCACATAATGTCAACTATTTGTTTGTGGAGTGCTCAATAAAGAAGGCGTTACTATTTTGTTTAATTGGACATCCTATGTTAAATTAAGAAACTATGATGCAGCGTGCAAGATATTAGAGTTAAAGTAACACATGACATTAATTGAAGTAACAGACTACACAAGTTAGAGTAACAAAGTTTGAGGAATATAATATACATTGAAATATGGCAGAATGACAGTAATTGTTTTCCTGACAACATAATTTGTCAGCCTTGTACAAAACGATGCTTAGTGTTTTTGTTAGACGAAAAGTTCCAACAAAAGACAGGTTACTGTTTTCGGCTCTTTCCTCGCTTAGCTTTTGCTTCTTCAATTAATTATGGCCTAGCTGCCGCAAACTTTTTCACATCACCAATCAGCCGCTTTCGAACGCTATTCAGATCTGCTAGGAGAAGAGTGGTTGCAAGCTGGACCACCAGGTATCATTTGTTAACCTTCCTGCTGAGGTCTTCGTGACGAAAATCATGTCCCTCGTACAATAACATGTGCATCAGAAGAAAAAACTCTGACTCATCCTTGTTGGGGACTTTGTCCTGCCAATCAAGCTTAATCAGGCGGAACCTATACGACACAATTTCCGCCACACGAGCAACTTTATAATGGTCAAGGAAATCACTCATATTCGCGACCTGAATATCATTGATGATAATAGTCAAGGAAATCACTCGTTGGCGCACAAGATTGTGATTAAAAACTTATGAAATGAAGAATAGAGAGGCTCACAATTGTCCTGATGGCTGGAAAGACGGCTGTATCTCTGATCGTTGTGTAGCGACGGTGGTCGAGGAGATCGACTGTCTTTTTCTTTCGGTTGATGACTACGCAGCAGAAGTACCCGTCAATGTTGATGGGCACAAAGATCAATTCAGCGTCCAGCTGCAACGTACCACCACAATTACTCAAGAAAATATGCCATTGGTCCATCAAGGCATCCGTATTCTGAGTGGACGCATTATCCGGATCTTCGGCAATAATCCTCATTATCGCATCCATTAAAAAAGATGGGATGGTGTGAAAATTTACAGTCAATACAAAGTAATTAGTTGGTGTCCTTGTGGTGCAGTGATCCTTCTGTTACTTTAACAAATAACTGACGTTACTTTGGTGAACAATATGTGTTACTTTAATTCATGAGTTCCGTTACTTTAACCTGTATCATATACATTATTGTTCCAACATATATGATGTTACTTTAATTCATACCATTTGTTACTTTAGTTAACATTATCTATTACTTTAGTGTCCACCCTCTTTTCACTACACATTTTGTCAATTGATTATACATTCCATGCACTGTTAATTTAGTACATACCGTTTGTCGCAGACCAAAGAACGCCATCTTCGGAGAAGTACCGGACCCGCTCCCGTTTGCGGCGAGGCTGTTCATAAGCATTGACCAGCACTCGACAACAGATGACGACATGTCAGTACTCAGGAGCATGGACATCACATCATCCCGGGTCATTACAGCCAACGATGAATACTCCGCAACCATTTTGCTGAATTCAAAACAGATCAGTAGGTATTGCGACCAACAGGTGAGTGACAAGAATTTAAACAACAATTTATTCACAATATGTGTAGTGTTCGCCTAATTACCTGCTTTTGTAGCTGCTGTGCTGAAATAAACAGTAGTCCACGACATTATTCCGCAGGACGGGGAGATTGCCCAGCAGGGTCTTGTTATTCTCAAGGAACGGGCATGCCATCGCTACACTGACATATGCATCGCCACAGTCGATGGAGCAGCCTAAGCCGTCCTGTCCCCCCTAGCTCGACTACCAAGAACAGATAATGGCTCGGTGGTGTCCTGTGATTTGAGCGCTGTTTCCGCAGCGGGTGTTTCTGGAGTGGATGGTGGCACACGGCTCTTTTTAGAGGATCTCACGTCGGGGATCGGCTCTCCTGACCTCTTTTCAGACTCACTGACGAACGTGGCAACATCTGACATGGTCTTACTGATGGCAAGGTTGGCTTTATCAGTTACAAAGGAGGACACCCGCAATATCAACACGTCCCTCTCCTTGTTAATGTCACAGAGATACAACGTCGCGGCAATTTCTGCCCTGTACAGATTGTTCGCCTCGCTCGTGTCCAAGGGACAGTCGAACTCCTCCCCGGCATACAACATCATGTGTATCATGAGGTATACGCCGCAATCATTAGCCGAGAACCCGCTTTCCTGCCATCTGAATGGGATGTTGACAAGAGGGAACGAAGAGACATCGGCCCCCTTGTTGATGCCTCTCTGAACCATATACTTACCCATTTCTTCAGCCTTGGTGATATTAAATAAAATAAATACATATAAGAATGAGAAAATGACGAAAACCCAATTTTTTTGGGTCATCCTTATATAGGACGTTTCGTATATAAGAATGTTAAAATGTATACCAAAATGAGCAGACTTACTGAGTGCCGTGCCATCCCAACGTAAGGAAGACTTTCAAACTCCCCCTCGTCATAAGACCTATTATCAAGGTATTCAATCCGCCGTGACAAAAAATTGATACACGTGCAGCTGTAATGGTCATTGTTTTCCGATAGCACCGGAACGAATACCTGTAGGTGGGGAAAGGGTATCGCGTTGGTTATTATAATTGATGAGGAAGCTTACAAAATATGGGATCTAAAATTCAAAAATACAAGGTCAGAATCTAGCTCGAGATTCCCTTCATTTTCATCGTGCCATATGTTCCAGAAGTTGAACAATGCTTCGCTCATGTCCACAAAGACACCACGCTCCCTGCTTGTCCAAATCTGGAGAGCTGTATCCTACATGATATTTGTTGGAGTAACAGGTCGCTATCATTAATGTAAGGCACAAAGTGCATTACAGTAACACACTCATAGAACTACAGTAACACCCACTTTTTTGCATAAGTATTTTATGCAAGCTGATATGATGCCATTATATTAATATTACTAGAGTTTGTTGATGATGTTACACTTATCGTTTTGGACGAGCAAGTGAAGAAATTAGCTTACGCTGTGGCTGACATCGAAGAAGCAGCGTGATGTCCGCCGCGGTGCAGACTGAGCAGCTGCCAAATGATTCATAAGTATGCACCAGCTGTCAATTACAGCATTCGGAAGTTGCTCTCCAGGAGCAAGCATGACCAACTTACCACGGGGTATGTTGAAAAAGTCACTGAACCTCGCAATCATCTCCCTGAAAATATTCGAACGGATTATGTAGCACTCAACAAAAATCAACATAAAACGCACTGACAAAATTAGGTGATGTAGACCACTTATGATGAACTATATTTTTCATTTTTTTAGAAGACGTAGTCAATTACGTCTTTTCTCACAAACAAAACAGACCTGAAAAGCCTGCTATCCATACGCAGAAAGTCCGACAATGTAAGCTGCTCAGGATCCGGGACTTCACAATCACATGAGCATCCAAGCCTCTCATCGACGACTCGCATGCATCCCAACCGCTTGTCAGAATGAAAAAAGTATGGATGGAAGACCTTCCTTCCGTCTACTTCCACCGACAAACACTCACCGACATCCTCGTCTCCGATCTATCCTTATCCCACAGAGACAGCACCAGCGGGCGGTCACTGTGTAGCTGCAATCCCTCATGGATAACATCATTAACCTCAGCTGTCGAGTACAGCTGATAGTTAAGAACTTCCTCCTCATCTTGATTTGTATTTTTGGCCTCAAATACCGGCCCCTGCAATGACAGCTCCCTAGCGCGACGGAGCGCCTCACATACTTCATCCACCACCCGGTGAAGCTCTGCTCCTCCCCAGAATGACTGGGATGCTTGTGATGGTACCGGGTCTTCGGGTAATGGATTGCCCGATGTTATCCTCCTGATCTTAGCAGCATGTGAAGCCCACCAGTCATGAAATGCGACTGCATTCCTTCCCATCATCAGATGAATCTGATGGACATCCTGCATGAAACAATAATTGTGATACAAGTATGTACTAAATTAACAGTGCATGGAATGTATAATCAACTGACAGAATGTGTAGTGAAAAGAGAGTGGACACTAAAGTAACAAATAATAACAACTAAAGTAACTAATGGTATGAATTAAAGTAACATCATATATATTGGAACAATAATGTAGATGATACAGGTTAAAGTAACGAAACTCATGAGTTAAAGTAACACATATTGTTTACCAAAGTAACGTCAGTTATTTGCTAAAGTAACAGAAGATATGGAAGAGTACCATGCAAATTTACAGATATTCAAGAGTTACATCGTCTGATTCGATGGTTTCCAAGTCAGACACATATAGATTAATTAATGAATTAATGACATGATTACTTACGTCGACCGCCCTGGCCCTCAGTTCATTATCATCTTCAAGACCACAGGCAAGCCTGATAGTGGTGAACTTATCGCCCTCTTGCACGGGCGATGTCAGACTATCAAACCAACTGCTCTGCGTGATCCTCAACGGGTAAGTCGCGTGAGCCCTCTTCACCACATGAAGGCAATGAGGGCATTCCACATCCGATCGGGTAAGTCGCCCGAGCCCACCACCGATAAACTCACCTGTCAACCGTTCATATATGCGCGGACCATCCCAGTGCTTGATCAGAGGGAGATCACACGGGTTCGGGAGGTTATGGTAGTCAAAACGCTGGAAGTATGTGATCATTAAAAATGGCAAACAGCCAAGTAAGTACGATGGTCGAGAGAATACAAAGTCCTCGCACGCACTAGCGAGCCCGTTCAGTATGAACGTGCACCAGTCAAAGTTTTTAATTTGCTGTACATCTTGCACAGCCTTCAACAATCTCAGATCAACCCCATGATTGGACATCGGGTTGAAGATAATCGACATGCTGTAGAGCACAAACATCTGACAGAACATCTCTCCACCACCCACATCCTCCTTCCGTTTGGTCAGGACTCTTGAGAGAGAGATTGCGTCACCATCATTGACGACTTGGAACTCGTCCCTCCACTTTCTCTTTAGCATAACAACAGCCTCCTCTTCAGCTGCCTTCGACCGACCCATTGGCAGCAGCTCGATAGGGTCCGGTCCAAGAGGGAGAAGGAAACAGTCATGTACATCATGCTTTGTCACCAAAAACTGATGGCTCCCACATCTAAATATCAGCGTATCGTCGCTGAATAATCTCATGAAATCAGTCACATATTTCACAGGGAAGGTTTTAAGATGCATCTCAAGTACGCCACCAAACCCAATACTTGAAAGAGCCTCCCACTGCATCTGGTTTAGATTTGATATTAGTTCAACCAGGAGCTTCGAACTGCACCTGACAGATAACGTATGATCGGCATTGGCATCACCACCGTCTTTGGTCAACACTTTCTTCAACTTAGACGGCTTCACAGCGGTCTACTTCGCCCATCCTGCCTCCTCATTACCCTTACCTTTCTTCTCACCAGCGTCTACGATTTTACTTCCTTTTGCCATCTGAAATGAGGTATTATCAGAATATAATCACAAATAAGGATAATGGTACGAAATGAGTGGAGGATTACATACACCTCGAACAAATTGGCATAGTATTCAGATTAGAGTAACGGTTTGTGAATACCACAGTAACATATCATGTGAATTAAAGGAACCAGATTAAAAGTTGGAGAAAAAGGATCCTTGTTCATGGATTTAGGCATTACAGTAACAGACATTATGTATTAAAGTAACGTAATATATGCATTAAAGTAACAAGAAACACATGCATTGCAAACGATGCAGGTAATATTACATCAGTAACAGGATAAGCTTGGTTCTATAGGTTATTCATAAAAATACCAAATAATATCAGTTAAAGTAACAAATCATGTTCATCAAAGTAACAAAATTAACACGCAGGGGAAGACATGTAAACAGAGAATGTATATAATCAATTTTGGACATACAGAACTAATCAATGCTTCTACCAATCGCGGATCGTAGATAAAAATTGAAAGGAATACAATGAAAACAATTAAACGTAATTAGCATCACGAACAAAATCTAATTAACCTTAGAAGTAATTAAAAGCACAGACAAAACCCTGATTTACCTTAAGTTTAAAGTTCAAATATGGTGTAGCTGCGACGTTGATGGAGCGAAGAGAAGACGAAGATGACAGTAGTGAAGGCGGGAGTGTGAGATGACAGTAGACGAAGATGGAGGTAGAAATTGAAATTGAGAAGCAACGTGGTATAAGTGAGGTGAGCGGTGAAAAAGTGAGGTGAGCGGTGAAATTGGGAAACTGAATAATTTGACAGAGAGAGGTGAGATGTGGGATAGGCGGGAGAAATTAAAGGAGGAGAGAGAGAATAAAATATATTTTGATAGATATTTTAATTATTTCCTTAATTATGAGATCAAATCTTGTCCGTTAATCTAACATTTAATCAAATGCTAAGATGGGGACTCACGGACTCAACATATATAAGTGGACTCACCTGATCCCGCTTCTATATATATATATATATATATATATATATATATATATATATATATATATATATATATATATATATATATATATATAGAGAGAGAGAGAGAGAGAGAGTCAGAATCGGGTGAGAACTCATACTATGATGAGAACTGTGAGAACCCCGTAAGATCTAACGTATGACATTAAACAATATTTTCAACCTCTTTTTCTAATTGAGGTCCGTTGATTCAACAGTACCCTAAATCACAATTCAATCCATTCCTCCCCTCTCTAGTTCTGATCAATTTCACAAGAAACCCAGTTTTCCCCTAATTTCTCTCTCCCTCTCTCATCAGTCATTCAATCGATCTGCCGTCCTCCAATATTCCAATAATGGAGGCGTTCATTGAATCATATCTAAACAACGTTGAAACCGTGATTGAGGAATTTGATTTGGAGATGTCGAGGATTTCAATGGCAGCTTACATCTAAGAAGAAGAGGAGTATATTAAGAAGAGCTTGAAGATGATGGAAAAGCTGAAATCATTTTTTTAATTTAATCATTTTTTTTTCTAGAATATGGATCTCAATTTCGTGTTTTTTTGTTATTCGTAATATGAAACTAGTCTTTTCTTTGCCTCTGATCTTACCTTTCTCTTCAGTAATTAATACCAATTGGTGATTTACGAGGAGATAAACTAGATGCATATAATTAATTTTGGTGAACTTACCAGCCCATCGCATTATCTTTTTGATTGCTTTGGTGTCAATATTTGCAGAAAATATTGCATATGATGAAAATCTGTTTTATGCTTAACACTGAATTTCATTCATGTGGGCCCAAAACTTGGCTTATTATCTTATGTAATTCTTTGATTTCATACCTGTTTTTGTTGTAATTTCGTAATAGAGAGGCATGTGATGAGATACAATGCAAAACTTAGCCTACACACAGAATATATTTTATGTTGATCAACAATCACATTCTATTATCCGAGGCCTATCTATTATGTTAAGTAATTCATTGATTTTGAATTTTTTTTTGAACGATTTTGGGAGTTTAATTTGGTTAGTATCAATGATGAGATTGTCAGACGGGCGGTCATAATTGATAAAATGTCGAATGTATGCGTATATCCTTAATTAATTGGAATTTCTCTTAGATTAAATTTTGAATTTGGTGAAGGTTGCGATGATGTTTAGCAAATTTATGTTTGGACTTATGAAGCTCAATTGAACATTTGATTATTTGTGCATTTTATTTTAAAATTTGATTGCCATAATAAATTGTTCCTTTTCAAAATCATGGCATACTGAAATTCAAAACGATACGCTAAAATTGAAAAAAGTTACGCTAAAATTCGAAAAGGATACGCTAAAATTAAGAAACAGTACGCTAAAATTTAAAAAGGGTACGTTAAAATTGAGAATGAGTACGCTAAAATTTTAAAAAAGTACGTTAAAATTGAGAAAGGGTACACTAAAATTGAGAAAGATTACGCTAAAAACTCAAAAAAGATACACTAAAATTGAGAAAAATGTACGCTAAAATTGAAAAAAGGATACACTAATTTTTTTTTAAAAAAAGAAATGAAGTACACTAAAATTGAGAAAGGGTACGTTAAAATTCAAAGAGGATACACTAAAATATAGAAAGGGTACACTAAAATTTAAAAGAACATACACAAATAAGACATAACCTAAACCACTGACAAACATAGATAATCAAAACACAAAATCACAGAATTAAAATAAACAAAATTAGAATTAATCAAAACGGGAGGATAGCCGGTTTAGATGGGACGGAAAAAAGTTTAGGGTTAGATTGGAAAGGTGGAAGAAAATTAATCGACTAATTTAAAAAATGGTACGTTAAAATAGAAAAAAGGTACGCTAAAATTGAAATTGAAAAAAAGTACGCTAAAAGTGAAAAAGGGTACGCTAAAATTGAAATTGAAAAAGGGTACGCTAAAATTGAGAAAGGGTACGATAAATTTAAGAAAGGGTACGCTAAAATTGAAAAGGAATACACCATAATTAAAAGAGGGTACGACAATGGTATGCTAAAATTGAAAAATGGTACGCTAAAATTGAAAAAGAAAATTAAATCAAGTAGGGCTTGAAGAAGAAGTGTTGTATTCCATATAAAATTCGTACAAAAGGAAATTAAAGAACAATATTTTAGATGAACTCCCAAGTCAATGAGAAAATTTGGAAAAAAAAAACGATAGCTGGGATTATTGCAATTATATTTGCCGACAATAATACTGTTACTATTGTAATAAAATAATGAATTTAATCGAATAAGTTAACTCATTAAATAATTAATTTAAAAATAATAATTAAAAGTTACTTAGGTTATTGAGGTCCCAATTGTGATGAATTGATGGATTGAAGAAAAGTCGATTGAAAAATTGATGGATTGAAAATTGGATTCAATGGTCGATTGAAGAATTATGGATTAAAGGATTACGGGTCGAAGAATTTTGTAGAAGGGGAAGGAGTTACGACCTTACGGGTTGAAGGCTCAAGCAATTGCGATTAATTGATGGGATTGAAGAATTTTGAAGGATCCAACGAATGAGATTGAACAATATGATCTAACGGCTCATATTATAGTTCTCACGGTTCGCATTGAAGGAGTGGTTCTTACATGAACCTATGTGTGTGTGTGCGCGCGCGCGCATATATATATATATATATATATATATATATATATATATAACACCTTAAGGGTTTTCTTTGGTTTTTAGATGGATCTTTGAAGGAGCATTTAAGTGAGTGAATGGGTGACAAAATTAAGAGAGGGAGCTTGTTTATAACCACCTAAGTCGGGCATTTGATGAGGGAGCAAACAGTGGACAAGAATTTGACAATTACTCAAAGTAGCTAATCATACTTTAAGAGATACATTACTAGTAGTGGTGTTTTGGATTAGTTAGGCATATTTTGAGGCTTGGACTTCAAATTAATGGTATGGAATGCCTTAGGGTGATATTTTTGAGTTTTTTGGTCACACAATGGTTAGAAAAAAAGTACGTAAATCGAATGTCGAGGAACGATTCGTCAGGTGACGATTTTCGTTGCAAACGAGTTGTCAAGTACAATATTTGTATGATGCACTTAGAAATTGTAATTTTTAATTTGACAATTGTTTAGTTCTTGGAAAAATAATAATGTTAGGCTTTCTAAATGCCTCAATCGGAGTCCG
This sequence comes from Agrostemma githago, assembly GCA_958450325.1. Lineage (NCBI taxonomy): Eukaryota > Viridiplantae > Streptophyta > Magnoliopsida > Caryophyllales > Caryophyllaceae > Agrostemma > Agrostemma githago. Next base: position 22,316,067 of record OY288252.1, on the reverse strand, counting down.
TATGAGAAAATTCGAATCGTTTTACGAAATCGCGCAGAATTGCGATAACGATAGAAATTTCAGTTTTGCAAACAGTGAAGTGAAATAGAAAGGTTCCAAAGGTACAAGAATTGAATATTACTATTTAAATTAGATTGTCGAGACTCGATGTATTAATATTACTCGTTATTAGAAATAACTAAAATGGTCAAAAACGCGGGATGTTACAGTCAACCCCCCCTTAAGAAAATTTCGTACTCGAAATTCGCTACTACTAGGTTGGTAAGGCATATATTTCACCAATTTTCATCTAATTTTTTCCTTTATTTTTTTTGGATATTCGTATTTATCCGTAGGATATTCTCAAGTTCTCAAAACTATAACAATCTCGGGTCATTTCGAGATTTGGTTTATTGTGAGTTCTAACTCCATATATAACATGATAATCTATGTTCCTTAATAACAATATTAGATGTTCTGTGGAAATGTTTAGTTTGGCTTAAGGTATAAATCCATTGAAATAAAGGTTGTCCTAATTTCCATAAAATTTCAAAACGTTTAATAGTTTTGATATCTTTAGGTTTATCACGGCTATTAGTTGTACATCCTAAATTATCAATTGATGGGAAGGATTTGCCGTAGATTCCACCACCAAATAATAATCAAATAAACCTAACACGTAGATAGGGCAAGTCGGGTCGAGTCCACGGGGACGGTAAAGAGGGTTTAAACCAAGTTTCACCTAAAGACTTGACAAGGTCTCAAGGCTAAACTAAACTAGAACGATAAGAAGGGGATCAAACTATGACTATGACTAAGCTAGGTATAACAACTAAGGCTAAACGATACAACTAACTAGAGAAACAATGACTAAGATGATGAAGAAATCAAACAACGAAAGAGTAGGGTTAGGTCGGGTTCATAAGTGTAGTAGGATAGTTGGGAGATCGATGGTGCAAGGTTCACCTAGTTACTAAGGTTGGTCCGCGCTCTCGCGTCAAAGACAATGTCCGCACTCTCGTGTCAAAGACAAAACCCGAATACTTATGCAAGATGTTACCCAATACACAAGGATTCAACCACAAATCAATCACACAATGAGAAGAGGAAGACAAGCAAGAGAAGTATTTGCAACTACTACTCTAACAAGCAATTCATCAAACACATGGTATGCATAACATGTGACTAGTAACAAAGAATTCACCTTTACCCACAATCAAACCCTAATCATCCATAATCAACACTTAATCCCCCTACTAACCCCACAATAAGTCTACTCAATCATATCTAAACAAACATTAACATAAACAAGAGAAATCAACACAAACATTAAAACATTCATAATGAAAGTGAAACTAGTAAGAACAATGAACAATGAACAAAACAATGAACAAAGATTAAAACTTGAATAATAAACAAAGATAAAGGAAAAGAGAAGAGGAAGATTATACCAAACTAGCATGGAAGAAAGATTGAAACTTGTAATAGTAAGAAAACCCAAATACATCAACCAAGGTTGTCAATCTTGGTTGGATTCTTCAAGAATTCCCTTAATACAAGGATTAAACTAAGATTAAGGATTAACTAAAGACTAATCTACACTAATCTTAGCTAATCTAGGCTAAAGAATGTCTAGGATTTAGTAAGATAGAGTATGGTAGTGTATGGTCCTTAAACAATACAAAGGGAGGGTATTTATAAGGTTACAAGAGCAAAGGAGAAGAAAAGAAGTGACGCGGAGCTGCAGATGGGCCATCCCGGCCGAGAAGAGATGGTCTCGGTCGGGAAGGGACCCATCCCGGCCGGGAAGACCCTCTTCTCGGTCGAGAAGGAGCATCAGTGGCCCGTCTTTGCTTTGCTTCATCATCCCGATCGAGATGGCCATCATCTCGACCGGGATGGGTCTTGTAGGCCTCAAATATGATCTCAAGGGTCCCTACTTTCTTCTCATGGGCTTCTCATCGATTCTCGGTGCTCGAGATCGAGTCTAAGAGGCTCAGAAATGGGTCCCAAGGTCTCAGGATCGAGTCTAAGCCACCGAGTGATCATCGCTTCTCTTCGTTGGCTCCAAATGTGTAGGAAACGAGTCGGAATCGTTCCGAATCTCCATGATTGGTCTTAGGAGCCTAAAAAAAGATAGAAGAAGCGTAAGTAGCCTCGAAACCGCTCCAAAGAGCGATTTCACAAGAGAAACCGGGACCAAACACAACAAATAAGCACTACAAAACACACTTATCAACTCCCCCACACTTAACCCTTACTCGCCCTCGAGTAAGCACAAACTAACTAAAAACTAAAGAAACTGGACTACTAACCGAGTGGGTATTAGCGCACCCTACGCCCTTTAAACTCACGCGAGAACACTTAGAGGAAAAGTGCTCTCCGCAAGGCAAGTGAGGTCTTGCGACAAAACTGTGGATGCAACTGGACACAAAAACACACAAACAAACAAACAATCGGTTGCACACAAAAAGAAACAAATACCGCTTCCCTCAAACAAGCGGTGAAGAAACACCGGTTAAGGACTCAAGGCAAGTGACAACGTTCCCGAGCAAATAACACAAATCGAAATGGACAAAACCCTAATAGTATGACAACAAAACAAAAAAAAACGTTGGTAACTTACCTAGGTCCTCCTAACCATCTAACAACGTACTACTGGACGATAGGCGGGATGGAAAAAGGATGAACCACGGAGTTAGTCGACACTGTAGGTAAGTGAAACCCTGCCCCCTTTAGCAATGTGCCAAGAGGGTCGACCCACGCTCAAAATTGCCCAACTAGTCCAAGTTTAAAGGTGGAAGGAATATGATTGCAAAATAAGGGAAGACTGATCATTACCGCTATCATCCTTCCTAGGGACTTGGTCCTTTGGTAGGCTCTTCACGGTAACGATCGGAAAAAGGCTTATTTTTGAGAGGGTGAGAATCTTTTTGTGAGACGGTTTTCTTTTGGCATTATTCTTCTTTTGTATTTTGTTTTTGTCTTGTTGTGCCTTTTCTTTTTCTTCTTTCTTTTCTTTCTTTCTTTCCTTGGCTTGCCTTTTGGATAACTTTTTTTTGTGGGCATTTCTTGCAACCAAGTAAGAATTTCAACAATTTGCAATTTATTTGTGGAAAATGTGTAGAAGGTAGGGAAATGGGTAAGTCGGGACGGGCCCTTCCCTTCAAACCCACAAAAGGTGGGAAAACTTGGACTAATCAAACAATTTCGAACATGGTCACCTAAGAGACGGGACTCGGGAACCAAGGCCTTTTCACACCGTGGGTGGTCATAGTGATCAAAATGCAAATCCCGTAGTAAATCCCTAGTAGGCTAGGTGGACTCAAGGTAAAGGACCAACGAAACTATTGATTTAAGGTCATTCTACTAGACTAAAGTCCAAGACTCGATTCACATCACTAGAAAGAGAAAGTAAACACTTGCACACTAGCCTCGAAACCGGGTTTTTGAACACCTTTTTTCTACACTAGACAAAAACTACACATCACAAAACAAAGACGCAACAAAAAATGAAAGAAAATGAGACAAACACAACAAAACAAAACAAAACAAAACAAAACAGGACAAGAGAAAAGAAAGCAAACACACAAGGAAAACAAGCACCACCCCGAAACATCCACATAGGCAACCAAAACAACCACAACCTTCAACAAGCTCCACCCGAGCACACATCATCACAAAATCTCCTCCAAACTCCACAAGAGACAAAGAGGAAAAGGGATAGAATGACGTTACCCGATGTCTTGGGCTTTCCGAAGATTACGGCGATCAAGAAACCTATGAGGAAAAAGGGAGGCAAAACACACACAACACAACAAATATACGACACAAAAGGAAAAGACACAAAAGAAAATATTTTTGATTTTCGTGAAATTTTTCAAACTTTTAAGGTTTTTTAAGATTTTTCGAAAAAACTACGAAAATAAAACTAAACTAGCGCCAAATTGATGGGAAGGATTTGCCGTGGATCCCACCACCAAATCATAACCAACTAAACCTAACACGTAGATAGGGCAAGTCGGTTCGAGTCCACGGGGACGGTAAAGAGGGTTTAAACCAAGTTTCACCTAAAGACTTGACTAGGTCTCAAGGCTAAACTAAACTAGAACGATAAGAAGGGGATCAAACTATGACTATGACTAAGCTAGGTATAACAACTAAGGCTAAACGATACAACTAACTAGAGAAACAATGACTAAGATGATGAAGAAATCAAACAACGAAAGAGTAGGGTTAGGTCGGGTTCATAAGTGTAGTAGGATAGTTGGGAGATCGATGGTGCAAGGTTCACCTAGTTACTAAGGTTGGTCCGCGCTCTCGCGTCAAAGACAATGTCCGCACTCTCGTGTCAAAGACAAAACCCGAATACTTATGCAAGATGTTACCCAATACACAAGGATTCAACCACAAATCAATCACACAATGAGAAGAGGAAGACAAGCAAGAGAAGTATTTGCAACTACTACTCTAACAAGCAATTCATCAAACACATGGTATGCATAACATGTGACTAGTAACAAAGAATTCACCTTTACCCACAATCAAACCCTAATCATCCATAATCAACACTTAATCCCCCTACTAACCCCACAATAAGTCTACTCAATCATATCTAAACAAACATTAACATAAACAAGAGAAATCAACACAAACATTAAAACATTCATAATGAAAGTGAAACTAGTAAGAACAATGAACAATGAACAAAACAATGAACAAAGATTAAAACTTGAATAATAAACAAAGATAAAGGAAAAGAGAAGAGGAAGATTATACCAAACTAGCATGGAAGAAAGATTGAAACTTGTAATAGTAAGAAAACCCAAATACATCAACCAAGGTTGTCAATCTTGGTTGGATTCTTCAAGAATTCCCTTAATACAAGGATTAAACTAAGATTAAGGATTAACTAAAGACTAATCTACACTAATCTTAGCTAATCTAGGCTAAAGAATGTCTAGGATTTAGTAAGATAGAGTATGGTAGTGTATGGTCCTTAAACAATACAAAGGGAGGGTATTTATAAGGTTACAAGAGCAAAGGAGAAGAAAAGAAGTGACGCGGAGCTGCAGATGGGCCATCCCGGCCGAGAAGAGATGGTCTCGGTCGGGAAGGGACCCATCCCGGCCGGGAAGACCCTCTTCTCGGTCGAGAAGGAGCATCAGTGGCCCGTCTTTGCCTTGCTTCATCATCCCGATCGAGATGGCCATCATCTCGACCGGGATGGGTCTTGTAGGCCTCAAATATGATCTCAAGGGTCCCTACTTTCTTCTCATGGGCTTCTCATCGATTCTCGGTGCTCGAGATCGAGTCTAAGAGGCTCAGAAATGGGTCCCAAGGTCTCAGGATCGAGTCTAAGCCACCGAGTGATCATCGCTTCTCTTCGTTGGCTCCAAATGTGTAGGAAACGAGTCGGAATCGTTCCGAATCTCCATGATTGGTCTTAGGAGCCTAAAAAAAGATAGAAGAAGCGTAAGTAGCCTCGAAACCGCTCCAAAGAGCGATTTCACAAGAGAAACCGGGACCAAACACAACAAATAAGCACTACAAAACACACTTATCAACTCCCCCACACTTAACCCTTACTCGCCCTCGAGTAAGCACAAACTAACTAAAAACTAAAGAAACTGGACTACTAACCGAGTGGGTATTAGCGCACCCTACGCCCTTTAAACTCACGCGAGAACACTTAGAGGAAAAGTGCTCTCCGCAAGGCAAGTGAGGTCTTGCGACAAAACTGTGGATGCAACTGGACACAAAAACACACAAACAAACAAACAATCGGTTGCACACAAAAAGAAACAAATACCGCTTCCCTCAAACAAGCGGTGAAGAAACACCGGTTAAGGACTCAAGGCAAGTGACAACGTTCCCGAGCAAATAACACAAATCGAAATGGACAAAACCCTAATAGTATGACAACAAAACAAAAAAAAACGTTGGTAACTTACCTAGGTCCTCCTAACCATCTAACAACGTACTACTGGACGATAGGCGGGATGGAAAAAGGATGAACCACGGAGTTAGTCGACACTGTAGGTAAGTGAAACCCTGCCCCCTTTAGCAATGTGCCAAGAGGGTCGACCCACGCTCAAAATTGCCCAACTAGTCCAAGTTTAAAGGTGGAAGGAATATGATTGCAAAATAAGGGAAGACTGATCATTACCGCTATCATCCTTCCTAGGGACTTGGTCCTTTGGTAGGCTCTTCACGGTAACGATCGGAAAAAGGCTTATTTTTGAGAGGGTGAGAATCTTTTTGTGAGACGGTTTTCTTTTGGCATTATTCTTCTTTTGTATTTTGTTTTTGTCTTGTTGTGCCTTTTCTTTTTCTTCTTTCTTTTCTTTCTTTCTTTCCTTGGCTTGCCTTTTGGATAACTTTTTTTTTGTGGGCATTTCTTGCAACCAAGTAAGAATTTCAACAATTTGCAATTTATTTGTGGAAAATGTGTAGAAGGTAGGGAAATGGGTAAGTCGGGACGGGCCCTTCCCTTCAAACCCACAAAAGGTGGGAAAACTTGGACTAATCAAACAATTTCGAACATGGTCACCTAAGAGACGGGACTCGGGAACCAAGGCCTTTTCACACCGTGGGTGGTCATAGTGATCAAAATGCAAATCCCGTAGTAAATCCCTAGTAGGCTAGGTGGACTCAAGGTAAAGGACCAACGAAACTATTGATTTAAGGTCATTCTACTAGACTAAAGTCCAAGACTCGATTCACATCACTAGAAAGAGAAAGTAAACACTTGCACACTAGCCTCGAAACCGGGTTTTTGAACACCTTTTTTCTACACTAGACAAAAACTACACATCACAAAACAAAGACGCAACAAAAAATGAAAGAAAATGAGACAAACACAACAAAACAAAACAAAACAAAACAAAACAGGACAAGAGAAAAGAAAGCAAACACACAAGGAAAACAAGCACCACCCCGAAACATCCACATAGGCAACCAAAACAACCACAACCTTCAACAAGCTCCACCCGAGCACACATCATCACAAAATCTCCTCCAAACTCCACAAGAGACAAAGAGGAAAAGGGATAGAATGACGTTACCCGATGTCTTGGGCTTTCCGAAGATTACGGCGATCAAGAAACCTATGAGGAAAAAGGGAGGCAAAACACACACAACACAACAAATATACGACACAAAAGGAAAAGACACAAAAGAAAATATTTTTGATTTTCGTGAAATTTTTCAAACTTTTAAGGTTTTTTAAGATTTTTCGAAAAAACTACGAAAATAAAACTAAACTAGCGCCAAATTGATGGGAAGGATTTGCCGTGGATCCCACCACCAAATCATAACCAACTAAACCTAACACGTAGATAGGGCAAGTCGGTTCGAGTCCACGGGGACGGTAAAGAGGGTTTAAACCAAGTTTCACCTAAAGACTTGACTAGGTCTCAAGGCTAAACTAAACTAGAACGATAAGAAGGGGATCAAACTATGACTATGACTAAGCTAGGTATAACAACTAAGGCTAAACGATACAACTAACTAGAGAAACAATGACTAAGATGATGAAGAAATCAAACAACGAAAGAGTAGGGTTAGGTCGGGTTCATAAGTGTAGTAGGATAGTTGGGAGATCGATGGTGCAAGGTTCACCTAGTTACTAAGGTTGGTCCGCGCTCTCGCGTCAAAGACAATGTCCGCACTCTCGTGTCAAAGACAAAACCCGAATACTTATGCAAGATGTTACCCAATACACAAGGATTCAACCACAAATCAATCACACAATGAGAAGAGGAAGACAAGCAAGAGAAGTATTTGCAACTACTACTCTAACAAGCAATTCATCAAACACATGGTATGCATAACATGTGACTAGTAACAAAGAATTCACCTTTACCCACAATCAAACCCTAATCATCCATAATCAACACTTAATCCCCCTACTAACCCCACAATAAGTCTACTCAATCATATCTAAACAAACATTAACATAAACAAGAGAAATCAACACAAACATTAAAACATTCATAATGAAAGTGAAACTAGTAAGAACAATGAACAATGAACAAAACAATGAACAAAGATTAAAACTTGAATAATAAACAAAGATAAAGGAAAAGAGAAGAGGAAGATTATACCAAACTAGCATGGAAGAAAGATTGAAACTTGTAATAGTAAGAAAACCCAAATACATCAACCAAGGTTGTCAATCTTGGTTGGATTCTTCAAGAATTCCCTTAATACAAGGATTAAACTAAGATTAAGGATTAACTAAAGACTAATCTACACTAATCTTAGCTAATCTAGGCTAAAGAATGTCTAGGATTTAGTAAGATAGAGTATGGTAGTGTATGGTCCTTAAACAATACAAAGGGAGGGTATTTATAAGGTTACAAGAGCAAAGGAGAAGAAAAGAAGTGACGCGGAGCTGCAGATGGGCCATCCCGGCCGAGAAGAGATGGTCTCGGTCGGGAAGGGACCCATCCCGGCCGGGAAGACCCTCTTCTCGGTCGAGAAGGAGCATCAGTGGCCCGTCTTTGCCTTGCTTCATCATCCCGATCGAGATGGCCATCATCTCGACCGGGATGGGTCTTGTAGGCCTCAAATATGATCTCAAGGGTCCCTACTTTCTTCTCATGGGCTTCTCATCGATTCTCGGTGCTCGAGATCGAGTCTAAGAGGCTCAGAAATGGGTCCCAAGGTCTCAGGATCGAGTCTAAGCCACCGAGTGATCATCGCTTCTCTTCGTTGGCTCCAAATGTGTAGGAAACGAGTCGGAATCGTTCCGAATCTCCATGATTGGTCTTAGGAGCCTAAAAAAAGATAGAAGAAGCGTAAGTAGCCTCGAAACCGCTCCAAAGAGCGATTTCACAAGAGAAACCGGGACCAAACACAACAAATAAGCACTACAAAACACACTTATCAACTCCCCCACACTTAACCCTTACTCGCCCTCGAGTAAGCACAAACTAACTAAAAACTAAAGAAACTGGACTACTAACCGAGTGGGTATTAGCGCACCCTACGCCCTTTAAACTCACGCGAGAACACTTAGAGGAAAAGTGCTCTCCGCAAGGCAAGTGAGGTCTTGCGACAAAACTGTGGATGCAACTGGACACAAAAACACACAAACAAACAAACAATCGGTTGCACACAAAAAGAAACAAATACCGCTTCCCTCAAACAAGCGGTGAAGAAACACCGGTTAAGGACTCAAGGCAAGTGACAACGTTCCCGAGCAAATAACACAAATCGAAATGGACAAAACCCTAATAGTATGACAACAAAACAAAAAAAAACGTTGGTAACTTACCTAGGTCCTCCTAACCATCTAACAACGTACTACTGGACGATAGGCGGGATGGAAAAAGGATGAACCACGGAGTTAGTCGACACTGTAGGTAAGTGAAACCCTGCCCCCTTTAGCAATGTGCCAAGAGGGTCGACCCACGCTCAAAATTGCCCAACTAGTCCAAGTTTAAAGGTGGAAGGAATATGATTGCAAAATAAGGGAAGACTGATCATTACCGCTATCATCCTTCCTAGGGACTTGGTCCTTTGGTAGGCTCTTCACGGTAACGATCGGAAAAAGGCTTATTTTTGAGAGGGTGAGAATCTTTTTGTGAGACGGTTTTCTTTTGGCATTATTCTTCTTTTGTATTTTGTTTTTGTCTTGTTGTGCCTTTTCTTTTTCTTCTTTCTTTTCTTTCTTTCTTTCCTTGGCTTGCCTTTTGGATAACTTTTTTTTTGTGGGCATTTCTTGCAACCAAGTAAGAATTTCAACAATTTGCAATTTATTTGTGGAAAATGTGTAGAAGGTAGGGAAATGGGTAAGTCGGGACGGGCCCTTCCCTTCAAACCCACAAAAGGTGGGAAAACTTGGACTAATCAAACAATTTCGAACATGGTCACCTAAGAGACGGGACTCGGGAACCAAGGCCTTTTCACACCGTGGGTGGTCATAGTGATCAAAATGCAAATCCCGTAGTAAATCCCTAGTAGGCTAGGTGGACTCAAGGTAAAGGACCAACGAAACTATTGATTTAAGGTCATTCTACTAGACTAAAGTCCAAGACTCGATTCACATCACTAGAAAGAGAAAGTAAACACTTGCACACTAGCCTCGAAACCGGGTTTTTGAACACCTTTTTTCTACACTAGACAAAAACTACACATCACAAAACAAAGACGCAACAAAAAATGAAAGAAAATGAGACAAACACAACAAAACAAAACAAAACAAAACAGGACAAGAGAAAAGAAAGCAAACACACAAGGAAAACAAGCACCACCCCGAAACATCCACATAGGCAACCAAAACAACCACAACCTTCAACAAGCTCCACCCGAGCACACATCATCACAAAATCTCCTCCAAACTCCACAAGAGACAAAGAGGAAAAGGGATAGAATGACGTTACCCGATGTCTTGGGCTTTCCGAAGATTACGGCGATCAAGAAACCTATGAGGAAAAAGGGAGGCAAAACACACACAACACAACAAATATACGACACAAAAGGAAAAGACACAAAAGAAAATATTTTTGATTTTCGTGAAATTTTTCAAACTTTTAAGGTTTTTTAAGATTTTTCGAAAAAACTACGAAAATAAAACTAAACTAGCGCCAAATTGATGGGAAGGATTTGCCGTGGATCCCACCACCAAATCATAACCAACTAAACCTAACACGTAGATAGGGCAAGTCGGTTCGAGTCCACGGGGACGGTAAAGAAGGTTTAAAACAAGTTTCACCTAAAGACTTGACTAGGTCTCAAGGCTAAACTAAACTAGAACGATAAGAAGGGGATCAAACTATGACTATGACTAAGCTAGGTATAACAACTAAGGCTAAACGATACAACTAACTAGAGAAACAATGACTAAGATGATGAAGAAATCAAACAACGAAAGAGTAGGGTTAGGTCGGGTTCATAAGTGTAGTAGGATAGTTGGGAGATCGATGGTGCAAGGTTCACCTAGTTACTAAGGTTTGTCCGCGCTCTCGCGTCAAAGACAATGTCCGCACTCTCGTGTCAAAGACAAAACCCGAATACTTATGCAAGATGTTACCCAATACACAAGGATTCAACCACAAATCAATCACACAATGAGAAGAGGAAGACAAGCAAGAGAAGTATTTGCAACTACTACTCTAACAAGCAAATCATCTAACACATGGTATGCATAACATGTGACTAGTAACAAAGAATTCACCTTTACCCACAATCAAACCCTAATCATCCATAATCAACACTTAATCCCCCTACTAACCCCACAATAAGTCTACTCAATCATATCTAAACAAACATTAACATAACCAAGAGAAATCAACACAAACATTAAAACATTCATAATGAAAGTGAAACTAGTAAGAACAATGAACAATGAACAAAACAATGAACAAAGATTAAAACTTGAATAATAAACAAAGATAAAGGAAAAGAGAAGAGGAATATTATACAAAACTAGCATGGAAGGAAGATTGAAACTTGTAATAATAAGAAAACCCAAATACATCAACCAAGGTTGTCAATATTGGTTGGATTCTTCAAGAATTCCCTTAATACAAGGATTAAACTAAGATTAAGGATTAACTAAAGACTAATCTACACTAATCTAAGCTAATCTATGCTAAAGAATGTCTAGGGTTTAGTAAGATAGAGTATGGTAGTGTATGGTCCTTAAACAATACAAAGGGAGGGTATTTATAAGGTTACAAGAGCAAAGGAGAAGAAAAGAAATGACGCGGAGCTGCAGGTGGGCCATCCCGGCCGAGAAGAGATGGTCTCGATCGGGAAGGGACCCATCCCGGCCGGGAAGACCCTCTTCTCGGTCGGGAAGGAGCATCAGTGGCCCGTCTTTGCTTTGCTTTATCATCTCGATCGAGATGGCCATCATCTCGACCGGGATGGGTCTTGTAGGCCTCAAATATGATCTCAAGGGTCCCTACTTGCTTCTCATGGGCTTC